>JASANH010001093.1:0-313441 GCA_030248295.1 Mesodorylaimus sp. YZB2_4 | reverse complement strand
ATACGTTCAATTACTTCACGTCCTCAGCTCGCTCTGTGTTTTCTGTGGGTACGCATCTGTTGTGTTGAAACAATAGAAGTTGGCTGGTCCGGTGTGCACATGTCCGTTATATTTAATACTGCTATATATACGCCTTAAAAACTAAGCCCAACCCATTAGCTTGATCTCATCAAGCTGGCTGTCTATCGTGCTGGCCAAATTTCAAACATTTTTCAAAATCAGTTCCCCCACTAGCAACTTGTCATCATGCCATTCCTTTAAGCCAGCGTCTTACCGATCATTACCTCAGACCAGCAAAATAGGATAAAGTTTGAAAAACGGACCAGCTGTACATTTTGTCTTTTACATCGTACACTACACGACACGCCCAGGGCGGAGTCTGTGTACAGCGGGAAGCACATTTCTTACAGTTAGACCGTGTGTAAATCCTGTCCTTCCAAAGAAGGACCACCACCTGTAGTGCTCTCGATGGCTGCACGTCTTCTGATCTAGTCTAGCATCTGCCGGTTCCTAAAAGCTGATGAACTCTACGAATAGATTCTACTCGCACTTTACTTACCACCTTCTGACCTTGTAGACTTTTTGCCATTTGCCATCGATTATTTCTCTAAACTAAAGAATATACCTCTGAGTCTCACAGAACTTACTCAAATTTTGTCATTTTCCTTTATTTGCCCATATCAAATTCATAATTATTTCACAAAACATGTCTGCCAGCCAAATTCCAAAAGCCTCTGTTTAATTTTTGGGGTCTCCATGATGCGATCAGACCATTGCTTTAGCACCTCAACTTTCCGAAAACCAACATTCGTGGGCCTTAACATCCATTTTGAAAGCTGTATGCCAATGAGATACAAGAGAGGTCTGTTGCCGATTATTTTTTACCATGCTTATCAGCTGTGTTCCGACTCTAACCTCCTGCATTGAGCAACAAGATCATGGCCATCATAGCCAAGAATCGATATCCACACACTGCATGATAGGCGCTAGATGAACATCTACAAGAGAGTTTTGATTCGTACTGGTTGGGGCTCTGCATATTTTTGTGCTTTGAGCATCAACTTCGAATTTCTGTAATTCACTGTAATTTTTTCTCAATGCATTGTCCCTCACTCAAGCCACGCTGACCGGTCAATATTTTGTATTGTCGCTCACTCACATGAATAGTCGCTCACCCATGGTTACACCGCTCAGCATGGTCGATTTAGGTGGGTAGTGTCTTTCAAAATTGGTCAAAGTTTGACTGAAAAAGTATGTACAGTCGAACTCGCCTAACAGCAAGCCAGATAGCAGCAACTGTTTGCCCGGCACCAATTTTTTCAGCTATGTTTTTACACAGTTGCGCCCTGCATAAGAGCAACCCTGATAACAGCAATACTCTGATAACTGCAACCATTTTTTCAACCCCAAGTAGCCTTTAAATTGGATAACAGTAACTTTTGTCAATATGAAATGGTCCATGTCTCCATTTGATGCTTAAGGAGCGACTAGCGATGATCAGAAAATCAGATTTAGAGGCAATTTTCTGCACTCATTTACTTTACGTTTACATTTCCTTTTCCTTTTCTTTGCTTTACTGTAGTTACGGCCAGCTGGAAAAAGCAGAAACCAACAAAAGATGCTTTGACAAAGTGTAGCAGAGAAAGATCCCTGACCTCTTTGAGGAATGAATAACACTGTACATGTGCATGTAGGGTTCGTATATTGCAGTTGATACTGTATATATACTAGGTGGAAAGTCTACAGTAATTCTTCTGCTGTACCCATACAGTAGGGAAGCTTTTTTGGCAAACATCGGATGGCAGCAACCTCGGTTCACAACAACTGGCGGTCCCGAGCGGTAGCTGTAGCGAGTTCGACTGTATACTTTACTTCTTATAGCTACCGTTTGCCATCTTTTTGTCCTCGGGTTGGCGTACGAAGGGCGTCCAACAAAAAAACCGCTGGCGAGCCGCCCGACTGGCCAGGAGAAATGGCAAGCTTATGCTTTTGCAAGGCTATGCTTTTGCTCACTCATCGTCAGCCTTTTTTAGGTTTTGAAAAAAGCGATTGCAATCTTCAACATCCGTGCATTTTGATTCGACCTGATTCAGTAAATCATCGTTCGAATGGAACATCAGCGAGCAAATTTGGCTGCTGCTTGGATTCAAAACAGAACAGAGTCATTTGTGTTGTGTTTTGAATGACCACGTCAGAAAAGTGGAGGGAACAGTACTTTTGAATTTGAAGGGGGTGGGCTCTTTTTACAGTAGCTGTTGTTAGTAGTGTTGGTCTCAGGGGGTAAAGTACCTAGGTTCCAAGCCCAGTCTTACTTTTCCACCCACCTTTCTCTTTCAGTGTTATGGATTCGCATTTTGCCGACCTTGGCTAGTCCCAGCTTCGAGTTCCGGTTCGGCTCCTGGTTCAGCTACAAAAGCCGGTTCGGCCGAACCTGGGTCCGGCGTTTGACTCGCTTACGATCCCAGTGAAATCCTTGGCTCGCCCTAGGACTATTCTAGGGCTGACCAGAGGATGGCGCAAGTCAGGAACAGTACCACGCAGTCCACGGACACCTTGGAGTATAGTTTATTAGTCCCCACACCACAAGGGCCGTGTAGACTCACAATTCGGGGAGCAGCCGCACGTGTCGGCCGTCAAAGGGGTTCTGACGGGCCTGAGCCCGAAGTGCTCACAGAGCAGTTCAGATCAAGTGATCCAGACTAGTTCTCGACCGATGTCTGCAATCAGACCAGTCACTCGACCTCGACCTCGCTCTCGGTCTCGTGCTGGCCCTGACATAGGAGAGGCGGACCGGTTCCCTGAACCAGTGCACACATAGGCCAGAGGGCATAACACATGCCTAGTCCATGCCTATTACACCAGCCAGTGTGTACGTAGTATATTACGCCGTGAAAAGTCAGACTCGATTCAGTTTCGTCTTACAGCGATTAGGTTTCTATGGGGCCAATTTTTTCGTCGATCTGCGCCACGATGCCTTATCGCTAGTCATATGATGCTTTGTCTGTCTTTTCTCGATATATTCTTGGCAGAAGGGGCGTCTCTCAACTCCAGGGACTCTCAGTGAACTCTAAGGGCTCTGAGGTTTCATCTCATTGTGTCACCGTTTCGTTCTAATAACATACAAGTTGCCTTGTGGTGTGTTATTGTATTCTGTGTAGAGAGGCCCTTCTCAAGGCAATCAGTGCTCTCATCGTCAGCCTCTCTCATTGGGAGCACCATTAACTGTGACAACGTCAGGTTCTCGGTTTGACAAGCGTCTTTTGTGACTTTTTGCGCCTTCTCTCCTAGAAAACAAGTTACCACTTTGATTAAGATCTACACTACTCCCCGTGTATTTCAACTTCGGATATGCACTTCGGCTACTCGCAACATCTTTTAATTGCAACGCTTTTTAACAGCCGAGCGTATTTTACTATGCTTATTGCAATTTTTACCATTTCTGCAGACTTTTAGTTAAACTTCGCCTTGAATTTCGGACTTTGGTCTTGGCGGTTTATTGTCTCCATGGAAGGCTAAACAGGCTGAACATCATGGCTACCCTGTATAACCTACTCACGCCATTCGAAGCCCATCCCTGAAAGCCCCTGAATGGAATTCTGCTATTTTCGCATAAGTCAAAGAAGTTAAAAAACTTGCGGTCAGTCTTCGCAGGACACACTAACAATAGTCAGACACGGTACCCCACTCAAGGCAATCAGTGCTCTCATCGTCAGCCTCTCTCATTGGGAGCATCATTAACTGCAACGACGTCAGCTTCTCGGTTTGGCAAGCGTTATCATCGCCTTTATTTTCGCAATTTGCGAAACGAGCTTTGCTGCTCAAAGAGATGGCAAAACAATTTGACGAAGTCGACTTTTTGTCGCAGCCTTGAATGCCGGAGCAGTCATAGCTACATGATATTTCTAAAAAAATCTGTTACCAGACAACGAAAAGGTTAGCCCAGCCACCCTACTCTAACCAAATGCAAGGCGAGACGAGGTTAGCTGGGCTCCCTCGGCGGTACATGCTTGAGTGGGTTATACTTACCTAGACGTGATATATCTACGTTTCTGCGAGGCTCACAATCGTACTCCCACACACTCCCATAGTGCATACCTCTGTGATGGACTCGGTGCATCGTGGAGCCATGGGGTCGACTCCTCTGGGATTTTCTGTTTTTCACCAAATTCTAGTACCCACATGAATATGCAGTACTTATTCGTATTTTGGAGTAAGTTCCGAAGTTTGGAGATTTGGAATACGATTCCCTTTTGTTACCTCGAACTTACTTGGGAAACAGTGAGGACTTGCTGCAGTTGGCCTCCATACATGTGCGAAGGGCCGACGAAGAGTTCGCTCTGCTCAACATCCTCGCCAAGATTATCGAAGCTTTGCACAGGGCCAACCCAGAAAAACCAGAGGCCGTCGTCCTGCGATCCATGGCCAAGAACTTCATCACCCCCGAGACGCAAGGCAAGTTGGCCAGCGGTGTCCCCATCCAACCGCAGAAGCCGGACGAGTTTAGGACGGCCGAGTTCGCCCAAGCCATGAAAGCTCTCAACCAAAAGGTAAGCGCACTGTTCGTGTTCATGTTCATGTTCATGTTTTACCACATCACCAAACGCTTATGCGCACTCGAGGGTGAAGGGACACATTTTACACGAAATGATTTACCAGCCCGCGAGTCGAACACTCGCCCGTAACTGCGCACCTGGCGTGAGAGGCAGACGCCTAACCACCAGGCCACGAGGCCGGCACTGTGCAAGCATCTTCAGGGCCCCCAGTCTGGGCGTTCAGGTACTGGAATGCGACCGTCGCAACAAGCGATGCGATGCGGCAAATGTGACGAAGTATCTATATTCGAATTCGCCGCCAATTTCGTGTTGCACATTTTCTGGTTTTTCGCACCCGCATCAAGGCCGCGCGAGTTCCTGAGATGGATCATCAGCAGCCAAGCGACAGCTGCGACGCTGTACGAGGAAACTAAATCGAGTCTGACTTGCCATGGCGTAATAACAGAAAAACGGAATAAAATCCCGAGGGATAGAGTAATAGAGTAATATACGAGTAATAGAGTATAATATGCGAGGGATAGAGTAATTAGGGCACAGTGCAGCGCGAGTCATTGGCACAGAGCAGTGTTACTGTAAGGCGGCACAGCACGCACGCGTGCTCCATCCAGTAAGACTGAAGGTTTCTAAGCTGATTCTGCAGGCCGCTTGCTGTACCGTAGATGCTGATGAGCTTTGTGGATACTCCCTGGTACATGTCCTCAGGGTGTAAAGACATCAAAAGTCTCAGGAGGATACTCCCTTATTTTTATTTTTGTTAGGAGATTTATAGAGCTTTAGGCACTTGACCTGCTCGAAACTACTTGACAACAAATTTTCGTCTTTGGAGCACTTATTGGGTTGGGGCAGGGGCGGATATCCGGTGCCCACTGCATAAAATGCATACATGAGATGAATGCGTGCGCGCGCCAACGCAGGACTTGCCATGTTTTCTTCCTTCGGTAACACCCCCTGCAACTGGTACACGGAAAATATCCAGTTTTGTGGCGTGGATGAACTGTACATACTAGTTTTGAGTGCCGCCTCCACATTTGCTGGTACTGTTATAAAAGTGCTAATGAAAAATGCCCATGATTTAATGTTCCTGCTGCTTATAGTTATGTACTGTATACGGTTCGAGAACCAAGTTTACGAGTCATGTTCATAGCTCTGTTAGTCTGTGTGATTACGGCAGTTGTGGCGCAGGTATAAGCAGGGATATTAGGCGAGTAAAACCTCTATCCTCCCTCCTTTAGCCACCACCAGGCCAGTTTGGGCCCCCGCCTCCCTTTGGACCTCCAAATGGACGATTCCCACCGCCGCCTGACAGAGAGCATGGAGGATTCAACGGCCCACCACCCAACGGCCGCTTCGGTCCCCCACCACAGACTCAACAGTCACAGCAGAATAGACACTTTAGGCCGCCACCACGGAATGTCCAGTACGGACCGCCTCCAAATAATGGTCACCAAAACGGACAATTTGGTCGACCGCCGCAAAATGGTCAGTTTGGTCAGTTTGGCGGACATCCTCAAAATGGTTTTGGACCCCAGAACGGTGGTGGCTTTGGTGGCGGTCCTATGTGCCATCCCGATGATCCTAATTCTGCCACCTTGCCGGAATGTATGCAAAAGTTTTTCAAGAATGGCATAGTAAGTGACGGCAACAGCAGTCTGCTTCGGAGATCCTTAGCCAGTGCTTTTAGCTCGTGGACGGAAACGGCCAAACCTGCAATCGTAATGGGATGATTTCTGCCAAGCTTGATCGCAATGTAAGCACATTCTGCCAGTGTTTTAGGCGCCTGCCTATTTTCTATCTCTTCTTCAGAACTTACTACGACGCGCCGAAGAGGTCCTACGCGCTGGTCAGTGCCAACGAGAGCACATGGGCCCGCCTGGGGGTGGTTTTGGTCCACCTGGTCGGCGAAGACGGCAAATGTTGCCCTCTGGCCAGACATGTAAGCAGAACGCTGGTAGTCTGTACCCTATTATGCACCTGCTGTATTAGGCTCTGGATTCGGAATCGGTAACTGTGAAACCAGGAACGAACGCTTGGAGTCCGTCTATATCGAAAAGGATCTGGGAGACAGGTTGCTGATAGTGACTAATGGCATACCTGACCACTGTTACCATGTAAGAATTCCAACCATATTTTGAGACATCTGTGTAATTTTTATGGAGCATGTGTTCAGGATGGTGCGGTGGCCCCGACTCCAAATGTAGCCTGCGAACACTACCGCATGATGGTCATTCCAAAGAACCCCCGAAAACTGTTCCGCATGACACCTCATTCCATGGGGCCGGTAGGAATCGCCAAATCAGGTAGCGCAAGCAGCAATTGTTATCTACGCTTGTTTATAATCGATTGTTGCAGGTGCCTTCTTTTACAACCACCTCTCGGGAGCGCCCTCATGCAAGGCGGCTGCAATATCAGAAAAAGTGACATTCGATGCTTGTGACGGCCATGCTGATCCCAGTTGCCGTTATCACTATCACAAGGCACCCAATTGTATGCCCGGTTTTGATCAATGCGCACATCTTGGCTACAATAACGATGGGTTTCCAATCTATGGAAAGTGTACTGTGGATGGGGCGACCATGAAAAGCTGCTATAGGTGAGACTGCTGGGGGTTTTGGTGTCAGTACTGTCACGCTTACCTTCAGGAAAACCGCTGGTAAAAATGGTTGTGATCCATCGCACTACACCTACGATCCCTCAACGCCTGGCTGCAACCTAGACCAAGCCAACGGGTACACATTTACCAAATCATCGGTCACAAATGGTGGAACTTATTTCCAATCTGGTACGTACGCTTACTTCTTCACCGCCGACTATCCATTCATTATGCCTGGGGTGTACGGTGATCAGACTCAAACTCAGTGGTGTGTCATAAGCCCCTAGGTTACGTTTCAGTCCCAATTATAAGGGATTGTTGCTCGTGCAGTAAAAAATGAATCGTGCTGATTGAATCCAGTCACACCTAAGACACTTGCAACACCAAGGACAAGTACAGATTACAACAAACATTGCACAGGAAACAACTCAAGGTCCGTCCGAGCGTACCAAGTTCCTTATTGCTGCTTACAATTGCTGTCCAGTTTCCGTTTCTTCCTTGGCCCTTGCTGTACACGTTTTCCTGGCCGCACTGATCGTGACTGTGTCCCTTTCGACTGTGTCGAGACCTGTACGATCGTCCTCTGCTTCGGTTGCGCTTTTGCAGTCGTGGCCGCGACTTTCTTTGATTGAGCTGCTTTCTTCGTTTGGACAGCCGATTTGACTTTCTTATTGGGAGTCAGCTCTTTCTTTATTCGATTCCAGAAGTCTTTAACTTTCTCCTTGCCCGATTTCCCTTTCTTGGCGGGTCCCTTTTTATTGGATTGCTCCGTCGCTTTTGTTCCAGTTGGACGCTCGGACAAGTCTTCTTTCTTCCCTGGCAGCAATATCCGCTTGTACCACGGCCGCTTCTTCTTTTTGCCCCGAATTGCTTTAACAGCCTACGAAGAATGCGTGCGATGACCTGAATAGGAATGTCATTCTTGCCTACCTTGATCGTTCTGGGTCCTTGTGGTGCTGGTTTGGCGGCGATCGGTGGTGCGAGCTCCTTGAGTTGCTCGGGTGGTATTGCCACTCTGATGGCATCGTATCGCTGAGACGGTGTATCCGGATCCGCAATTCGAACTCGATAGGGCGGTGGGTGAGGAATGGCTAATATACTTCTGTGCGATATTTCCAAAACTTGCGAATGTACGTCCATCATGGTATCGTCGCTGCCGAGATCTTTCGACGCGTCAGGTCGCGGTCCCGGCGTCCTTTCGTCTTCGCTTTCCGTTTCATCCGTGTCTTGATTGGAGGCCGACAGATCTGAACTTTTCCTGTTCCCGCCTGCACCTTTACCTGGTGTCGATGAGCCAAAAGCCCAATCCCACATCTTGTTCAGATCGAACGACATAGTGAACCGCGCCGCAATATAACAGACCGACTAGTGGACGAACGAAACAATGATAGCAGTCCCCTGAAGTGTACAATGCCTACAGATTGCATGGAAGTACAGTTGGGTGCTCACTGTAGACCTGTCGTGCGGCAGGGGTCGAGCCCCTGTCGCCCTTAGCTTACCACAACCCAAACTGCGCACAAGCACGTGTTTACGGTCGCTAAAAACTAGCTGTCATCAATTAATATAAAGTATGCCCCGCTTACGCGTACCTATGCTGTGGCTTGGTCAGACTGTATCACAGACCGACTCCACGCAAAAAGAGCGCAGCAAGAAGGACGCATCCAAAAAAGCGCAGCGAAAAGAGCGCATCCAAAAATGGCGCATCAGTAATTAGGGCGCACAAAAAAAATGCGCAAACATGCAAAAGAAGGGTACTAAGGGACAGAGCGCAAGCAAGCACGGGGGTGTATAAGTGAGCCATTGGTATCTTAATGAGTATTATAATCATTCGACTGTCCAGTTTGATTACCAAACCATACCTCTCCAGCGAAATCCAAACCCATAGTTAGGTTTGTACCACGTATACTGTACATCTATCGGAGAGAGAAAATAGAGAAATAGAGAAAAAAGTCGAGAGGAAATGTAATATCTACATGCAAACCAAAGGCCGCTGTTTTGAACGGAGTCAAACAATCACAGTTGCGATCAGAGCCATGCGTCTGATCCACCCCAAGCAGCCGTGAAAAGAACGATCAACTATCACTAAGCGAGCAGTTGCCACGCAAGATGTCAGTCATCCAACTCATCTGCCTCTATAATCGGTTCAAGATCCCAATTCCTCAATCCAAGCTGCTTAACGCGTTCGCACAGGCATTCTTGCTGCTCCACTAAAGTCTCATCATCTTTCTAAGAGCTGGTCACTCCACATGAGTATCTGAAATGAGCAAACATTAGCTGGTCAGACGGCTCCCTATCGGTCAGGGTCCAAATCAAATTCTTGTCTGTCTGCTTCTAAAAAAGTAAAAAATTATACACACAAACACTTGCGTTTTTTTACCATGCGCGTTTTTTTACCCATGCGCCCTTTTTGTCTGAGACGTCGGCGATCAGGTCCTCCATGATTCAATCGTCGATGATGTGAGCGCAGTGCTATCACTTCCCTCGGGGGGCGGGTCACGAAAGAACTCGGCTCAAGGCTGGAGCTATTCGATAGGTGTACTCATAGATAGGTTACACGAATATACTGTCCGCGCATGCTTATGGATTAGCTCACCATTATGGATTAGCCTTAGGGTGCGTAGGTGGGTGTGTTCGCGCGTGTGGTGCACAGCAGACAGACCAAATGCCACACAGAGCATCTCGTGTACTTACTGCATACAGAGTCTTTTTGTTCCTCATACCTCCAGATTCAGTGCCATCACAAAGCGAGCCGACCACGTGTTGTGAGATTCGCATCGAATACAGTACAATATATTATCCTAGGTTATAGCAAGTTAGATGCGATAGCTCTCGAATGTGTAAGATCATAGCATAACAGTATAACTTTGAATCATGCAAGCAACTTTGTCGCTCCGCTCATTTCGACATCACTGACGCCAATCCGCTGGGAGGCCTCGATACACTCGATGCATTACTGGCTCTGCTTCCCATACTGCTTTCTCTGCCGTACGGTTCGACCATGGTGGTCGTCATCATGCCTCTATCGACTAATCGAAACGCTTCCAAGAATTCATTCAGATCGATAAAGCCATCCTTGTTAAAATCGATCGAAGCTGCGATCTCTCGGACATACTCGGGACTCAATGGGGTTCTCGTATACTGGCCTAACAACTGACACGCTTGCTCGAACTCTTCCATGCTTACTAATCCTGAAATTGCAACCGCAGTGGTTAGACCTCCTGCTTCAACCTGATTTATGATCACCACTCGAGTCTGGCGCATAGGGCTCGAAGGGATCATAGGGCTGAAAACGGGCCACTTGGTTACCTGAATTGTCCTTATCCATGAACCGGAAAATGGTTTCCAAAGTGCTCTTATGCCTATACAAGGCTTCCACAACGCCAGGGCTGTCCTGAAAAGTAGTGTACTTTGTCTCGCAATCCCAGCTCTTCCCAAGTGAAGAGCACTTACATCGATGACATCATTCTTCAAATTCAATCCCACCTCTTCGAACATGCTCATGTAAGCGACTTGTCTTCCATCGCCCGCTAATTGAACCATACGAGTCCCTAATGTTTGCCAGGGCAAGTTCATCTTCGTCACATCCTCGATTACCGTACTCCATTCAAGCAGAGAAATGAATCCTGGCAACACAATGAGGCTCATTATACAATGCTGTGCTGAGGAGTTACTGGATAGGACATACCCGTGTTGGATGGATCGAGCTTCTGAAACTCTTCGATTAAGGGCGTCTTGAAAGCATAGATTTTTTCTTTTAGGTCTTTCAGGGCCGATTCCTCTATGAGACTCAATCTTGGAAAAAAAAAAAATTTGTTTAGCTGCATTATACTCGACACTCTAGAAGTCTACCTCTGCCTGGTCGTAACCTTCTTATGCCCCTTTGATGCCATGTATTGCACGAAGTGGGGTTGAAGGTTTTCTCCGATGAACCTGACATAGGCGCCTACGATAGATATTAAAGGTTGCACTGAAAGAGAGGAATTATTTTTTGCAGCCATTACCTCGATTGCTTCCTAACTCGTAATAATTTGAGGCCGAGAATATGGTTAGGACCTAGAGGAGAAAGAGAGCACTTGGAGACCCAGAGCACAATAGCTTGCGTCCGTCCATACCCGATCGCCGTGCATATATTCATAGCCCTCGAATTTGCATTCGTGCGAACGTACGATAAGCGAAAAGTTGTAAGTTTTTAAAAAGGCGGCAGTAATGTCCGCGCCAAAATAAGAACCACCTCCTCGGAAGACATTGGGCCAGCAACCATTGTGCTCTTTGGGATCACTCCATAAAATGTCCAACATTTGCTTCCATTCTTCCACATCGATGCTTTTACGGTTCGTGATTGTATCTTGGACAATGGGAGGACGCAGTACAGATAGATACTGAAAGATAGGGCGGATGGAGGGATGAGAGTATTACCGTGGGTGGCCTCCCCGTACCTTATGACGTCTAATGCTCGTCAAGTATTCCAAGTTTGTCCGATCGCTAATGCCACCGTGAGCCACGAATATCTTGTTGTTGATTATTGCCGCAACTGGAAGATAGCCAAACACGTCTTCGAACAGACGAATGATTTTCGTCGCATGTTGCTAAAAAGGAGGATGCACCTAGACTCTCGATCAGCACCACATGGCAAAACATAGGGGGCTGCTGGGATAACGCGAATGAGCGAAGGCCTCATGCTGTTACTACGACCCGCATATAGAATTCTCTCCATGCACCTTCCGCTCAGATTTGATTTCATTTCATCCACTTCACATGCTTACTTTGTACTTAGTCATAATTTCTTTGATGAAGCCATATCTTAAACACAAAGATACTCTCAGATAACTTGCGTCTCGCTTTCATTCCCACCACACTCGGGCTGGGCCTACCTCAAGTTCATGATATGGTCTTCGTGATTTCCTCGATTTAGCACAATGTTGTTCGGGTTCAGGATGAAACACGAAAATAGCACCATGGCCACTTCGACCGACTGCGGCCCTCGATCCACGAAGTCCCCGTTGAACACGTACGGATTGTCGGTCGACGGGTATCCGTTCTGCAACACATTACATATCACATCCATAGGCCAGGCTTACAAGACGAGGAGCACTACCTTGTAGAAAATGATGCTGAGATCATCGAACTTGCCATGCAGATCTCCACAAACTGTGATCTGCTTCGAGATGGAAGTCGATATGTGAACGACGGTGGGCAAAGTTTTGAGCAACTGACGAGCAGCATGCAAGATTTGTATGACGTAACGAGCATGCATGATCTAAAATATATTTTTATGAGTCTTCATTAGTTGTTACATGAGATACTAGAAACATCTGGTATGATTTCTGGACTGTAGTGCCATAAAAAGAAACATAAAAGCAAGTTCTAAATCGCAATCAGGACTAAAAACTACTTTTAGTGCCTTATTAAAGTTTATATCCTTCCTTTTCCCACCCACGCCCAAGTTTACTGCCATCTGCTAATGTAAGCTATAAACACACCACTCCTATGTTTATGCCCGACTCCCTGCCTGCCTGACGTTACCAGAACTTCCGGATTACCTTATTACTCTTGAATGCATGCACCATTTGTTCAATATGACTTTGATTCAGCGGAAACGTAATATGGGGTCCTTTATAGGTCCGTTCGACCAGAATGTCTTCCGCTGTGGTTGTCTCGACCAAGTCGGTATCATCGCTACTCACGCTGCCCGTATCTAAAATCATGCTACTGATCACAAGCTCACACGGGGCGGTCGCACGTGAAGCACATTACTCGCACAGCCAGCGAAGCAAAGACTGTCAACACGACACCAAGGCACAACACCAGGGACACCAACTAGTGCTTATACCTGCAGTGTTCTTTGCATCGTTTGCACCTTCAGCTTCTGGAACAGAAATTAAACATAGAAAAGACGTGCTGGACTGACAAGGAAGGCCTTGTCTGAAGTAAGCTCGTCAGTCCATAATGATGTCGAGTCACGCGAACAGGTCTGCTCTGTTTTCCTAGCTCCTCGCACCAGGCTGGTACGAAGCTGAATAAGGTTACAGTTTTAGTTGTGCTCTTGGCTTTCTACACGAAGCAGTACATTACGGATCATGTAACATGGTTGTTAATCCAAGGCTACCCAATCCTTCTTCCGTGTCTGCCTGTGTACTTTTCCCATTGAGGGGCCACAGAACACTCATTCGATACCTACGCGGGTCGAGTCAAAAAGCTGGCTCGTCGGGTGCTTCGGGTCGCGGATGGACTCCCTTCCTTCCGGCTCTTACACGAATGGCCACGCGTATCAAGTTGTCTAATGGCCGAGTTTGGCCGCACTAGACTTGGCCCATATCTGGCACTTCGGGCAAGACAGGGCGACATTCTAGATGGCAATTCAATAAAGTCTAATTGGCACTTACCAGCAAGCTTCAAAGCTGTGATGGCTGTAAAATGGAAAAAGGTCTTAGAAGCATCGTTTTATCACATATAGGACAAGACTTACACGGTGGTAGCTGACTGATATCGAACGGCATGGCTCCTTTTTTTGAGTTATTTTGTTCCGATTCCACAATGGCCGCAATAATGTCCGAAAAGAAGCTGTATAGCTAAAATTTAAAGCATTTTTATGGTCCCTGAAGGACAGTTGGCCTGTGGGAAATCTACTTTCAACTGATCTTGTTCTCCCACGTATTCCAACGTAGTGAAGATACTCCAAGTGGCCCTGCGTCTTGCTTCCAATCGAGCCACACACCGACGATACCATTTTTGGATCAGCACCGCCGACTTGAGCGCTAAAAGTAGAAGCGATTATGAAGGGAAATCAAGGAGAAAATCCTTCGCAGCGTGCAGCGTCGCTTCTACATAAAAGCCCAGAGTGACATACATGTGCCCCATACGGTGACCACACCCGCCCCATTGCGTCTGCAGACACCAAGTGCACATTGCTCACACAGTTTGGGCGGAAACGGTGATGTGTCCATGCAGACAGTCCTGGTGAACACGGCTTGTCCCATGCAAGGCCAGTGAGCCATGCCAAATCGTGAATCGTAGACTCGGAACGGACGGGCCTTACGTACTGATCGGGGTATCGACCCCATCAGGCGATTTGAACATCTGAACGCCATTCATGGTCGCTCCCGGCAGAGCGCCACTGAAACGACTAACCGCCATATCCGGCTCTTGCCTCGTACCCATGCGACTTTTCACAGAACTCTGAGCTGCCGATGAGTTCGAAGGTGACGGTGTAGTTCGACGAGTGGCGTACACTGGCTCCTCGTCAAAATTGTACTGATGGTTATTTTCAACCAAGCCTGCGGGCGATCGCGAGGGCGGCACTGGACCTTTATGTGTAGACGAATCCACGTCAGAGCATGCAGGGATAAAAGTTAGAAAAAATTCCGTCATCTAATCGAGGATTGTCAACCCCCGTCCTTCCCTTCCCAAGGACACTTCAAACTTGTAATTAGACAAAAATAACTTGTTTTCTACGTCCTGCCATTTTAGATAGGACACACATGATTAATATGGCCACAGCATCATACGAAAATGCACCTGTCCAGATGCAGTCTGCGTCACTCTAAGATGACACTCCCATGGGCACTTGACACTACAGCCTCGCAGCACGTTACTCTCGTACCCTGAACAAATGACCCAGTCCCAGTTCCAGTTTATGTCCACCCTGCTGTACTGTAGAGACACGATGTACAGTAGGCCTACCAGTCTAATCAAGACATGACTATCTTCAACTCACTTGACGCATCTTTGGAACATCTGCCGTACATGGCTGGCTCCCTCAACCCTTCTTCAAAGCACGTAACACGAATACAAATCAAAGATTGAGCCGGTGCGCTTCTGTTTTTAGTTTATCTACTCCCACCACTCCAACTGCTTCAGCTCTTACCTATTTCCGGCGAAGTCGGCTTGACGACCTTTGTGGACTTGGGTGACGAATGTCCGCATCCCATGGCAAATGGAAGAGATGGAATGCTAGTTCGTCAAAAGTTCGTCAAAACTATTTCTCCAATTTAGCTTACGCGTCAGCCGATCCTTTCGCACTAACATTTGGGGCTCGGCGGGGCGGCGTGTGCTCGTGACATGGACGAATAGAGAAGCAAAGACAACGTGGGCGAGGGTGTTGGGGAGAGAGGAGACCTCGACGGACTAATTTCCAGCACTGCGCTGCACTGACTGGCTGATGTTGGTATGGAATCGAAAACGAAAAGGTCGCGCAGTTAAGGATAATGGAATCGATTAATTAAACGATTGTCGACGACGGGAAAATACGCTCTTCCTCCCTTCTCTTTATTCATCTCGCATGGGACTAGGTTTTTACGAAAACCGACTAGCTCGGGAGGCTGATCGAGGACAGCGATGCCGTTCGAGATGGCACTCAAATAGGGTTCTTTCTCGTATCTGCCCCTCGTTTCGTCTATTATCCGCTTTTTGCATCAAGTCGCTAAAGAAAATTGAAAAGCTGACCGTGTCACACGTGCTAAGACTTCATCCACCACCCCGTCCCGCCGCGTCGTCACCGTTCACACCTAGTTCGTTCCGACAACTCTGCCCTTCGTCAACTTCCCACGCTCCATTTGCCTGCGCAACTTCACACAGGTTTACCTTGGTATAGCCCGCTAATGTAAACGCTCATATTTTCTAAGCCCGTTATTAGCCTCGGTTTCTCCAGACGTCGTTGCCTTGACGACGACTAGCCGTGAGCTTTCTACTATAGTTAATTAGTCGAATCGACCTTCTCCCCTCCATCGCGTACACTACACCTGCCAGCCAAGTATCTTGTAAAAGGCTCACGAACTTCTTGCCAGTCATACGGCAATCGGGCGCACGCGATCCTGTCTCACTCCATCGGCCATTAGACATATGATCTCGAGGCAGGCATGACTGACGACCCGTACAAAATCGAACCTAGCCGCACATCGCATTGCCATATTTAAACTCCCATTTACTAACTCAACCGCACACTAAACGACCATCAAATCCTGACCAAAGCAACTGTAACTTCTTGACAACATCAACATAACCAGGCAACAGTTTCGCCATCTTACGAAGCCACCACGTAAATTAAACGCCGTCCCACGTCAGTCCCACTGTGCCCATTTTCAGACACGCAGACACACTGCTTGGTCGCATCGATATGAAAAACTGCTTCGTCTGGGATTGCGACCTTTCCTTCCAATATTCGGTCGAGTACTGGAATTTTCCGAGGTCCAGCGACCGGGTCTTCGTAGCGATACAACTGCACAGTGTTCGTCCCTGAAAAGACACGTAAACATCGGTCATGAAGCACCACCTGCCAGAAACTTTTATTGTAGCTTACTTTTCAAATTTCGGATAGATTTAATCAAACGTAGAATAACTTTGGACACAGTATCTCCTTCCATAATGGGAATAGCTGCATCAAATAAACCGTTCGCCAATTGCGGGTTAACAAACTCCAGCGAGACGCTTTGCTGAAGCAAATGAAAATCAGCTACAGGAATGAACTAAAAGGAGGATAGAGCATCCTTCTATCAGCACAGCACTCCCCTACGAGCCGTAATAGCCAGGCCATGTCTATCATGCTCCAATAAGGTCACCTCAGTCCCCATACAATTTTACATACCTCAGTTCGGAAAATAATAAACGGCCGTCCCGGCAAACACTCCTCGCGCACTTTGTCGTTTCCAGCAGCCGATGATAAAATTTCCAAACCATCCAACTGTTTTAGGAATAAATGCACAAAAATTCGAAGGAAACTCAACAAACCTTCCTTACCTCTAGTGTATTCAACAAATACTCCATGTTTTCTCGAATCACAGCCGTCTCATCAAATTCGGACTTCAAATTCAAAGCAGCTGCCCCTTTGTGAGAAAAATTCTCCTTCACCATTTGGACGAACGGCATTGCCTTCTTCGCGACTTTCTTCAATTCGGCGTTATCTTGAATAAAGCGAGAAATTTCTTTGTTGTCCGGCAGCACATTATTCTGCTAAAATAGAAAAAAATCAAACTCCATCGGAACGCTATGAGCATGGCCATTTCCATGCCTCGTACAAACGAGCCAGTTCTTGCAAAATCTTGGCTTGCCACGACGGGTACGACTCCGCCACGTAGATAGTTGCGTGCGTTGGACGTTCAATCTTTTGATTCTAAGAAAAATACAGTCATGACCCTAGATCGAATTAAAAACAGAACAAACTATACTTTTCCTTTCGGAGTCAACAATGTCTTCAAACGAACACGGAAATCATGAGCCGTACTTTCCATAAACTCGGACTGGTTAGATAATTTTGTATCTACTGGAACGCTCTGGGGCCACACTGCCTTCATAATAGACTCTTTCTGAAAAAAATTGGTTTTTGAAGAAGTTTTCAGCGCAAGTTACATCATTTTACCTTTCCCAAAAACTGCCAGATAGCCTCGGAGATATGCGGGCAAATGGGACACAAGACTAAAGCTTGCACTTCGATAAAATGCAGAACCAAATCTCTATGCATGCCTTCAGCGCACCATTCTCGATATCGATCTCTAGCTGCCTAAAATAAAAAAGAATATTAGTATTTTGAACCGACCTGATTCCCTTCCAAGGATGCCTTTGCTCCATTGCCACCCTTTCACACAACCACTCAAAGCTGAATCTTACCTGAAGCTCGAAGAACGCAGTCTTGACGGCTTCCTTGAACAACATTTTGTCATAATTCGAGGCACTCTCTGCGACAGCTCGATTCATGTCGTTTATGAAAACTCGATCGCAGAACGTATCCGTGGGCCCACTTCTAAGCGAATCCTTCTGTTGAAGAATCTCTTTCACCCATTCAACAAAGTTGTATAGGCGCAGCACGCCCGCGTCAGCCATCGCTTCCATGAAATTGGCATCCTCCACAGCATCGCCAGCATCGGCCAAGGCCAGCCTCATGCCTAAAATGAAAACAGATGCAGCAAAACAGATTTATCGCGGCCAAGAGAGGATGACGAGAACATTAACGCACCATCCGCAGAGTACTTCTCAACCGCTTCATGCAGAGTCAGAAAGTTTCCAGTTTGTTTCGACATCTGCAATACAATCAAATCTATGGTACAATTAAAATTCCAGCACTCACTAACTTACTTTCTCGTTATTCAAAAGCAAGTGGCCATTCGCTCGAACACTTCTCGGCCATTTCGTGCTGTCATCCGGCCACATCGCCACGTGATTGTACAAGAAATAGGTCAAATGATTTTGAACCAAATCCTTCCCCGATGCACGCAAGTCCACTGGGTACCAATACTCGAATTCCTGGCGTAGCTTATTTAGCTTTTCTTTCGATACTGTTAATTTCGATGAGTCGTACGGCTTGTTCTTGTAAACGATGTAGTCCCAAACATCCGGTGTCATCTCTTCCGGTCTAAAACAGTCACTAATCACCCGCTCGCACACTCCACGAGAAGACTACTTACTTGATACCCAACAATCCAGTTTCTATTCCGTAAACGTCTCCTTGCAGCAAATGCGCCACAGTATAGTAAAGCATATAGATAGTAGAATCGGACAGAGACTCGATCAAGTACTGAGGATCCCACGGCAACTTTGTGCCTAAAGCATACTTTCTCGCAATAAGCCCTTAGAACAAACAACACCAACTTACCGAGTCCATAAGAACGGGAGCAAGCATGTTCGTGGAGCCAATCCAAGGTGAATTCGAAATTGTGCCTTACATCAGCCGAATATGTATCCAAAGCTTTCAATGCCTCCCTCGTTTGTTCCTTCCACGCCGGATCTCCGTAGTTCAGGTACCTGCACATCGTACCGTGTGGGCCGAGTGATGAAATCCCAGCCAAGACACCAAGGACACCTTACCATTGATCACACAGAGCAACCACGCATTCGTCGCCCGATCTTGACATCACCTGTTTTTCTGGTTCCATGTAGATCACTGCCTTGTTCTAAAAAATTCCAGCTATGCTATACAAGCTAACTGTCTAGAGACAAGACAACCGAAAAACAAAAGTTAGCTCTCCTAATATGTCTACACAAATTATCCTACCTTGTCCACCATAGCTTTCTGAATAGGTTTCTTCACATCCATCACTTTCTGTCCTGCAAATTCTTTGACCAACATAGTCTAACGTGAGACAAAATTAGTTTCACATTGCTAAAAACCTTTCAAGGCCACGACTTACTCCTTCGTAAAATCCTTTCAAATAGACTTTCTCTTTCGCTTCTTGCAGTTTGTCTCGATCATTCTGACTCTGAATTTTCAGTTCATCGCAAACGGTCACAGCGCAGAGATTTCCAAAACCGGGCACACTGATTATAGGTATCTGAAACAGAGTCTCGACTTGTATGTAGGTTCGACACACAATTTACTGTCCTTGACTTACTGGCTCGTACGGCAGAACCATATCGTCTTTGATTCCGTATTTTTCACGCAATGGCTAAAAAAAGTCAACTAAAGCTGAACAGGTGCTGCTAGAAAACAGGGACTATTTACCTTCTTGTTCTTGATATCGCGCAACGCAGCGTAATCATCGGGTGCATCCGACGGCACACTGGTAACAACGCCAGTTCCCTTGTCATCTTTGATAGTCAACATCGGCAACGCGTATATTTTCTCATATGGTGTCAACGGAGCCTTTAATGAGCATCCGAGTAAATCCTGAAACGAGGGAGCAAATCATGTACCATAGACCAAAATGGTGCCCACTCATTTTTATACACATTCATCTGATCGTAAGTCTGGCTCTGCACGTTTGGCAACATCGTTTGCAAGAGGATTGGGGGGAATCAGACTCCTTGAATCCTCAAAGAGGATTAAAGATTTTGAAGAATCCTCTTGAATTCACGCAACGCGGACTTTGCAGATGCATCACCGAACAAAAATCCCACGTCCTGCCCAATCCATCACTTACTTGTCCCAAAAGTTCAACCAGCACATTCACAACACCATCCTTCGGTGTAAAACCTTGATAGGCCATGTTACGAGCAGCCCGACGCGTACAAACGAAAATCTCATCTCCATTCTGACCACTTTCGAAAGCGATGTACCTGAAAAATATCGATACTATCGTAACTATCGTAAAATTGAGAGCCTCACTTTATATCAGGACGCAGCCAACAGTTTGTTTGGCCAAACATAGTCTCAGGACGAAGCGTAGCAGCAACCAGATATATCGGCTTTGCCGAAGCAACGGATCTGAAATTAGGAAGCATGAACAAGAATCGATCGCAAACACTGGTTCAGTCAGGTACTTCAATTTCTCCGGTATTGGATCGATCACACGCATTTTGATCAGCGTATATTCCTGAGGACCGACACCCTATAAGCAGAACATCCCTGCTTCAGAAATTTCAGAAAACGCTATTGTGTCTAATGCTCACCTCGCCGCTGCTGCGATCGTGATCCATGCAGGGTTGCCCATCTTTAGGTGAAAATATCGTGTATCGCTTTCCAAATTGAACCCTGTCACGTTCTTTCAAGCGCAAGAACTGCCAACGTACAAAAGAGTCGTAATATGGATTGGCGTCTGTTGTTAGAAAGCTGCGTCTCCAATCGACCTGAGAATACAAATGTTACGAACGGTATTTTCAACGCTCAATCAAGTCTTACCCTAACACCCATAGCTTTCAAATCCTGTATGGCCAAAGGGGGGAAATATTTCAACCAATGCGCTGGATCGGCGAATGGCACGATTTCATCATCCGACAGTCCAAGGTGTTTCATAATATTCCACTGATACTTCGATCCGCCTGTCTTAGCAACAGCTTTGCTCTGAAACAACAGGCAAGTGAGAATTATGCAATTTTTTTATTACGTATCGAGAAGAAAGACATACCTTTTTGCCTTTTGCTTTATCCTTTATGACAATTTCAGTCGTGCCAGAGTCCACGTTTTCCGGAGCTGTTTCAGTCGATGGCGATTCGTCGTCCACTTCCGCAGGGAATTGAGGTGGGCAACCGTAATCTTCCATTTCCCTTTTCAGTTTGTCAGCGCAAGCCTTGATAGGCATGCCAGTACAATGAAGGCCGAATGGAAAGAGACATTGCTCGCCCAACATTCGATGATAACCGACAGCAAACTAATCAAGGAAATGGCGTGGTAATGGTATGGTAATGACGACAATAAACGTAGCTACTCTAAAACCTACCTCGCATTTCGATAGCGAAAATGTATGTCCCAAATGAAGACGACCATTCATGTATGGGTATGGAAATGTGACAAAATACTTCCTAGGTCTAAAAGAATAAAAAATAATGACGGGATAACGAAGAGCATCAACAACGATTAAATATCGAAACCCAACAAGACACTGTTCATGTTCATGTTTTACCACATCACCAAACGCTTATGCGCACTCGAGGGTGAAGGGACACATTTTACACGAAATGATTCACCAGCCCGCAAGTCGAACACTCGCCCGTAACTGCGCACCTGGCGTGAGAGCCAGACGCCTAACCCACCAGGCCACGAGGCGCCTCGTGGCCTGGTACCGGCCTCGTGGCCGGCCGACCAGGTACACTTACCTTTGCCCCTCATCTGATGGAGCATTCACTTGAAATATTTTTTCTTTCTCCCAACGTGCTTGGACGTCCCTTTCCAATTCCAGCAGTTGGTTAACTTTGGCGCGACCTTTCTGTTCCATATCGGTCGGTATCAGAAAAATGATTCTGTTACGACAAGCAACAGCAATAAATACGAGATGAATGAATCTAACTGCTGGAATGACGAAAATGACAGAAAATTCGTCAGCGCAGCAGTCTTGTCTTGTAATCCGACCGGTTACAGTATCCCTGACATACGCACACTTCGTGCGGCGGCGATTTTCAAAAAAAAGGGCGCCAGTTCAAGCTGCGCTTACTGGAATAGTCAGTGGATCAGCCAAAGACGTCTCGTGAACAGTACATACCAAGCAAGTTTATTGCCAAGAATGGATTCGAACGAAACGAGCAAAATTTCATCGCCGATCGATGAAAACAAAGAAAATGTCAGCATTTCTGAAGATGAACGTGATATTTTGGATGGCATTGGCTTCCTTAGCGGCCGCAAATTTTCGCTCGACATTTCTATTCCGAGAAATGGTTCGATGGAGATTATGAAATCGGATACTCAAACAGAAGTTTCCCCGTCAAGTCCGACTACAGCAATTCTGATCAGGGAGAACAATCAAGTTTTGTGTCCTCTCCGTCGAAAAGGCCCGTTGCGAAAGTATTGCGGATCATTCGCCAAATTGACCTACGCATCGCCGGTCGAGGACGATACGATGGTGTCGTTCATGACGGCGCAATCAAAATCGTGCGATGATGCTGATGGACGAGCCATATGCACTTGCTGCAATCAATGCAAAGTTTGTCGCCGATCCAGCTTTTGCCACAAAACTTTGATCGATACTGCAACTCAAACTGAACCGATCGAGATGAAGAACGAAGCAGCGGCCACGGGAAGTTCTTTGGAATCCGCAAAATCGAATGTTAAAACTCAAGCTGGAGCTGATAAAGTGCAAAGCAAAGTGGTTTGTACATACTTGGCCGAAGCCAGCGACGAGTTTTATCCATTTTCGAAAGCTGAAACACGAAATCAGTTTCCGAAATCGGATATCGATACGATCACGCCATGCCGATCAAACACGAAAATTCCCATTTGGTCAAAGCCGATTCATGATCGACGTTTGCATTTCGTGAACAAAAAGTCAGCTACGACAATCGACCCCTCCGCATTATTTCTCAATTATCTCAAGCTGCTCATTTTACGTCAAAAGGATAAATTCCCCGACGAATTCTGGCGAGCATACGCGTCCGCCTTCAAAAGTCCTATTCACCTATCAGCCAAACAAATCGAGCAATGTCGTCGTCGTTTCGGCGAGGGCTACAGTATCGAGCAACTATCGAGAATGTTTCCCAGTGCGTTGAAATCGTCAACGAGCGAATGGCGACGCGAAATGTTCAAAGGATCTAGTCGATTCGAAGACACCGATCACGACGCCATGATCACTTCCAGCACTGCTCATACAGTAAACACGCCCAAGACTCCCATCGCATGCGTCGATCAACATAGATGTGAGAGGCCGAAAGCATTCAAGAAAGAAACCTTCGCCAAGGACCTTCGGACAACTTCCGCTCGTTCCGCACCGAACACGTGCTGCTCGCCGATCTCGACCGCTGCACACCACACGTCGGCCACTCCGAGCAGATTGCGTCCGATCAAGTTAAATCGTGCTGCTATTCTGCGTGCTGACGCCATTTTCTCCAAGTACTGGGCTACGCCGTGATACCTACTTGTCATTGCTACTAATCTGCTGACCTGACTAGACCTGAGAATAGACTCGTTTGCTCACTATCAAGCCATTTTATGGGTAAAACTCGGGGCATCCAGTACTTACGCACGAGTCCAGTAATATGCTAAGCGATACTTTGCCCAATCATAAAACGTCTCTCCTTATCTACAGTACAACCCAAATATTCGAAACCAGCAAAGCGAAAACATGGCAGCTACGGACTTGGTAGCGATAAAAGATAGAAGTTATACATTAACGTAATAGCAGGACACCGTTTCGGCAATAACCCCTTTCACAATAGCACTGCCTAATCATAAATAAGTTAATCAATTTACACAGAAAGGCGCCGCACAAGCGCGAATCACAGAAACAACGCAGCGACGAGGGTAAATATACGTCAACATTCGATGCCATTCAACTGCGGGTAAGTAATGGGCCTCTCTCGCTAGGGCAACAATTGCACGTAATTCTCGGGTATAAGTCCCGTCCGCCCATTCAACGTTCCGATCAGCCACCCCGGTTCCTTGGACGGATACACTGAAAACCACGAGCATTGCAGCAATCGTCCCCACCTTGCCACCCCACTTACCATTCGTGATTATTTGTCCCGGATGAAACGACAATTCATTCTCGTGCTCGCCGACGCATTCGTATAGTGTCCGAACTTGACGGCTAAAAAGAGCAAGTCAGATGGAGAATTTGCAAAAAGCCTCTTCTAACGAGTTCAGGCCACAAAACAAGACAAGCGAACATAACCAGAACAAAACAGATGCAAAATTCATGCAAATACGAACAGAACGGAGACATCGGTTTGAACCGGGACACACAATTCTAAGATAAGCCAAGAAGAAATGAACTGGCTACTGAAAAAAACGACAAAGCATCGAACTTCGCTAACTGGCCCAACAGTATTTTCTTACCTCGGCTGAATCTGAACCGGCGGATTCAGCCGCGAGGCGATAGAGGGTCCTTGTAAGTGCGAAATGCTGAAATTCCATAGAACGCATTCTTAGAAATGACTCGTACCGTTAACGTCAACATCAAGACAAGCGTGTTAGTCAATTCAAGCGGGTGAGCAATATTAGCTTCCCAAGCGACCCAATGAAACGCCACAGCCGACAGGTCAACTTGAATAGCATAGCTTAGAGTCAGCTGCCAGCGCAAGATAGACACTGATAGCACGAGTGCGCCTAACAGGACTTGTTCTCCAGTTGCCCGATGCTTTTTCGGAGAACATCCGTTTCCCACCCAACTTCGCGGCCTCACCAGTGACCCGTCCTCGACACAACGTAACGACCAAACACACAACGACTAAACGTGCAACAGTCGCGGAGTGTACAGACACGATGTGCTTTAGAGACAAGCACGTACGTAGATAAGACACGAGAGAAAGTGAGACTGTGAGTGGAATCCAATGCGCCCACACATGTGCTGATCATACCCGCCCCGTACGTACAGTACAAATTGAAAAGGTTTTACTCACGAATGTGCTAAAAGCGCGGACGACGCCGACTGCCTTCGTTGAAAACTAAAACCATACAATAAGCAGGGCATTAACTTGACATTCAGCAGTCAGTACCCTTCCAAATCAAAAGCATCACAAATTTTGACTCCTTTAACAACGGCAAGTGGCCATTCTCCGCCAATTAAAACCAACCACCAAACTTGACAGTCCCCGCGTTCCTAACGCCTTTTCATTCTTATCGAAACCCCAACTAAAAGGACGTTAGAAGGCGCAGCACAGCAGCGACAGCAGCGGCAATACAGCTACTACCTCAGTCGACTGTCTACACTAGTGATTCTACCAATATATGAAAACCATGCTTACATGTCGCCGGGATAAGGAGGAGCGTAAGAAACCGCCATCCGAACTGCAAAAACAAAGAAATCACCGCAATAACACCTCATACGGTGACTGATCACCGTCCATTCCAAGAATCATTACGCCAGATTCGCGTGGAAGGAATATGGTCGCATTCACCCACAACCCAACCATGCATCTCTGACCAGACCATTCCCCAAAGCACCCAAAAACGCGTGCTTACCATTCGACGACTGGCTGTTCAAATTGGGGGATGGCGTATTGGATGAATTGGGCGCTGCGGGATTTCCTGCACCACCACTTCCGCAAGAATTCAGAGAATCGCAACTACTGTTCGACTGAACACACAGAAGATCACCTAAAAAACATGTCATCGTTGCCAGTGACGTACTATTAAGAAATTCACACTCATTAGCTTACCTGTTGAACTGTACACACCCATAGGTCTCGCCCTCGGTGTCGCTGCTACTGTAGACGACGCGTAGATCGGATTGGTCACGGCAGACAAAGTTTGATTGCTACCTGGCTCCGGCCTGGAAACGGTCGATCACACAGTAAACTGCACGTGCCAGTACGCGACTGCAGCCATACTTACCTTTTCGTTTGATTAGACGCTGACACGATCGGCGGACTATCATTTCCATTTTCTCCTGACGACTCATCGACGTGCGCCGGTTTGGGAGGGCGAGGCACTGTGGCTCCTTGAGGGCGAGAATTAAATATCTAAACACAAAAGATTAAAGATGTTCTATTCAACGCGCCACAACGCTTACCCGTTCACAATTTTCAATTAGAACTTCGACTACGACATTGCAAAATTTTATATCCATTATGGCAGCCATTGTTTCCTCCTTCGGTCTCATCATCGTGGGACCGAAGCAAACCCCGAGATTCGCAACTGTCATCAGATTCTTAGGCGACATATCCGAAACGCTAGAAATAAAGGCAGTCAAGAATTTGATCAAAATAAATTGCCCTCTTACGTACCGTTTCAAATGCTCGATTAGAAGTTGCAACATTTTGAAATGCAGCGGTGGCAACTGATGAACGTAATAATGCACGTGCTCAACACGCTCCGATGCGTTGTCCAGCTTAGCCGCGTTCAAAAATTGACTGTGCAAATCGTACGTCATCAACGGCTCCGGCAAATTTCTAAAATTCAAAACGCACTTTTCGACAGACACCAATCGAATACTCATGAACATTCAAACCTGAAATAAGTCTTCACGGCGCTCGTAATTGTCTTTAGTTCCCACTCTATCTCATCGTCCAACGGTAACTTGTCCTGTCGTCGTCGATCGAAACCAATTTGAAGTAACTTTTGTACTTTCGAATTCACACCACAATTACGATACAGCCCTTGTTCGTCCAAGCCTACGACGAAAGGTCACTCGGTATTTTAAAGTAGTAAATCATAGGATCTATCCCCTTCCCGTGGTCCCTACATACCTCGCTCTTCAATAGCGCCAATACAGTTTCGTATAAAGTCAAAGCCAGCTTCGTTTAACGAAGCTGAAACGCAATAAAAATTACTTTCATTAAAAACTCAACGACTATCCTATCCTTACTTTCGAACAATTTCGAAGGACCAGACGACGGGCTGTACACCTGAAAATAAAAACAAACTTCTATTATTTTGCTATTAACAAACTGTTATCCTTTTTTACTGGTTCCTTTCCATCCATGGCATCAAGCCACGCTCGCCGATCTTCTTCGGACAACGATTGGAATGTCAAAACTTCATTACCCCTAAAACGACCGGCATAACCAAAATCAGAATAATCAGCTGCTTACACTTACTTATCAGTAGTTATATCAAAGCAAAACCGCTTATCAATAGAATCAGATGCGCGTCGAACGCAAGACTTAAGCTTCACAGAGATGCTTTGGTTCTAAAAAAGCAATGTTTTACGATCTCTCAAAATACTTTAAACACTATTCTTACAAAAGTTCCGCGCATATCCTGGCGCGTTGCTTGAGAAAACGGGATCATAGTAAATATTCTTGTCTCTTTTTGATAAACACAATAAAATTTCGTCCACGTAGTGACCAGATTCTCTGAAAAAGGAACCTTCCTGAGCACCCACTCTCACAAGCCATCCTCGCTTACTTTTCTCGCACAAGAACAAATATCCCTGCTTAACGTTACCTTTGCTACTGCTGCATTCAGTCGAGTTCTAAAAAGAATAAGCCGCGGTCAACTACATCATCCAAAATATCGAGCATATTTGAAAAACCATGCTCAGAAACATGCAACAAGCCGTAAACCATAAAGGCCATCGACGAAAGCGTTAACAAAATGATAAAAAACGGTAATTACTACTGAGTAACCACGAACATTCAGCATCTTCGATTTCAAATCCTGCGCCTCTTGCTGCGTAGATTCAAAGTTTTCCTTGCTCTGAAATAAAACAATTCACATCATTACCACGCAGAAGATAATCGAACAAATGCTTACTTTCTGCACTTTGCTCTTTATAGTCCCAAAATATGGCTTAAAATCTTCATGGATAACGTGTCCTGCAAATCAGAACGTTCCTTCTTGTCCCACAAATGTCTAGCAACAAAATCATGCAGATTACCAGTCGTGTGAAAAGTCATCCAATTGTACAAAAATGACGTTATCAATTCTACGAATTCGAATTTCATACGCTCTTGAACAGTTTGCAGAACGTAAACGTAGTCCAACGATGCTTGATAAAAATGACGTTGTTCCATTTCTAATGTAGCATCTGCTTCCTTAAAATCGTTTTTTCGGTTTGTCGACAAATGCAAATGTTTTTCCAAAGATTGGTAGAATTTTCCGCTGGCTTTTTCAAATTTCTTTCGCTCATCCTTACAAGTAGAAACGAAAATTAAATACATGAATCAATACGACTGGTAAATATCATACTTGCAGCGCAGTCCCGATGCACTCGACACGAAACTTCCTCAGTGGCTCAATGTAAGCTTGTTCAGCCATTTCTAACTGAAAGGGACTTTGTTACAGCATCATCAAAACTGACCGTAGTCAACACATACCAAGCGATCGCGTTCATCTTCGACTTGTGTGATCAAACAACTGTATTCTTTAAAGCAATTGACTAAAACACACGAAAGCTACAAGCCAGTTCTTCAACTGTAGAATGTATCAAGCACTCACCAACAACACGCTCGTCATCCGTTTGCGTTGCTCCGATTGTGTCGAATTTAAACTCACCAAGAGTTTTGGCGAAATTTCGATGCGCACCCGAAAGTTCTGAAACACACAAACACCATCTATGTCGTCATGCAATGTTTGGCTTCTAGCTAGCCTCTCGAATTTCCCATTTTCAGAATAGCATTTTTTGTGAGCTTCTCAAACAGACCTGTTTTGTCAAGTCGAGTCACTGCTGCCAGTTGTGCGATTGACCTGTCCTATCTCGATGGAACGACTGTGTCAACACACTATTTACATTTGAGAACTAATGAGTCACACAAAACGCCAATGGCTTTTGCCTCACTCGATCAACATTATAACTTTTTCGAAGTGCACCATGTCAAATTCGTTTTCATTGGCTCTTCGCCAGAGGATTCGATCTCGCAGCCGGCATCGGTTTCAAGGTGGCGCCTTTTTCTCTACAATGCGCAAAGCAAGGCTCAAATTTTCTGCATAGCTGCGTCACACAGAACGGATCAATTGGAGACGATAAGCATGATTCTCGCTCGAACAGACTCTAGAAGCACGCAGCCGGGATGTAACCGTGAAACGATACGCGACACGAAAGAAATGAGCCAACGGCTTTAACGGGTAGATACCACGCTGACAGCTTATTTCGCATTGATCGCGAGAAGCCGCGGATTCGACGAGAACGACCACATGAAGATAGCCAAGCGACGAGGCTCTGAGCAAAGAATGGAGATGTTACCCTTTGAACGAATGTGACTGCCCTGCCCTGTAAGGAAGAGGGAGTCTAATACAGCTAAAACGACACGCACACATTGGCTTCAGGAAACCACGCGAGAAAAGCATCGATGAGCACTAGCAAACTGGGCAAACCCGATAAAACGGCACAGCAGAGGACGGCCATCTTGCCCGATGCTGCAGCAAGTAACTGACGCAAGAAGAACTTACATCAGACATAAGTCGCCAGAGATGTGCAGCCCCTTGCTCCCGTACAAACGAATATGATTGCGCCAAATAAGCCAGCCATATGCAAGGAAGAACTATTTCGAGGCTTCAATAATGCCTCACCTAATGACATTTTTATTCAACCAACTAATGTTTCATTCCATCCGAATCATCAGATATAGCACTGTCTGGCATATCTGACTAAACTGGTTGATTACTCACAAAAGCCGCTTCATCAACGATAAATCAGCAAGTACCATGATCTACGACAATAAGTCTATGAAGGGAAATCGTAATCAGCGATACGTCTAATGCACAGCGGGAAAGATAATCCTTTAATCCACAATGCTCAGGCCACCCAATGCCTGCATTTAGCCTTATTTGCAATAAGATGCAGTTCCGCGCGGATTTACTGAATGTTTCGCAATTAATGCATAAAACAGCAAGACACGCGCGACCGTAGTGATTCAGTTAACGGTCAACGACCTTGAGCCATTTCGTAATGGATAGGTACAAACTACGTCATATTCGCAACTTACTTTGTGCAGCGCTAATGATTTCCCGACATTGCTCTTCCATCAACTTGATCGCTTTGTGCGCTCGTTGTAACGAGGCCTCATGGTCCCAAAGATTCTGACGGAACCATGGGCTATCCGTTAGGCTGAAAGCAAACGCATTATTGAATGGCCTAACATAGACACATCGATACGGAGCACTAACAACAACGGAAGCAGAAAATTGACAGATAAATAATTATTTCAGTGGTAGGCTTACCATTCCGAAAATTCCAACGGCTTTAGCACCATTTTCGGTCCTTATCGCTCCTGTCGAAAAACCGAATACATTTCTTAGCACTATTTGTACTGTATCTCTCGAGTCAATATGTACGAAGCAAGCCGAGTTTTACAATCGATCTACTGTACTTGTACAAGAACTGGCTGATAATGCGAATCACAATAATGATCCCTGCAGAATGAACGAAATAGGTGCTACTTTACCGTACAGATATCGCCCCAAATACCGATTCATAAAACATGCTATGAATGGACTCTTAACGTTTGGCGACAGCCTGCTCGAGTCCATAAAAGGCGCCGGCGCACACTTGCTGGTGCAACCTTGAGATAAGCAGGAACAAACTTGTAAACTCCCGCAAAATTCAAACTTGAACTTGGCTATTGGGTACAGCAAATTATTGTATTTGTTGAAGTTTGATCCCGTTCACTAACCGATCAGTGTTTTTTTTGTTTGATTCCGAGTAGACATCCAAGACTAGGTTACAGTAGTTTCACTAGGAATGAGATTTTTAGGAGCGTTGTCAAGGCAACATGTGAAAACAATGTCCTTCGTGGCAGGAGAGTTCTCCGACAGTTCAACCATATTGTTCGGTCTCAAACATGAAGGTAAGATATCAAATGACTAGACAGAAATATGGTCGAAACTGACTTCTATTTCAGCGAATTTTTACAATAAATGAGAACAACCACGCCGGCGCTCCTGTCATCTTCTCCTGGCAGAATGGTGCTGGCAGCTACATCGCATTGGCTGGGTCAGAGCAGCAGGCGCACTCCAAAAGGATAGTATCTTACCCCTCTCCTTCTTTAGAACAACTCCAACAGTCTATATTTTCGATCGCCATGGTGAGCCCCTGGACGAGATACCTTTGTCAGGGTAAGATGCCCGTGCCCAGCCAGGCAGTGCCTATGGTGATGTGACCATCTTTTAGCCAATGTGTGTGCATGGCATGGGATAAGGACGGAGATATCTTGGCAGCGGTGAACAACAAGACGAACCAGATCTTACTTTGGGATGCCAATACCCGCCGATCACAACCACTGGACAGCAGCATGGGTTTGAAGTATGGGCATACTGAGGGTTGCTTGGAAATGTTCCTGATAAATGCTTGGTGAATAGGGCACCCGATAATTCCAGCCAGAGGCAGTAAGTACAGAGGGAGTACAGGGTCACAAGTGCCCCGTCATGTTCACACCGTTGAACTACCGTATGTCTGTACAGAGTATGTGGATGTTTGTACTCGTAACGAGCAATGCACTGGGCCTGACCTACTGACACAGTGGTCACCCCAACTAATAGTAATCGACATCGCGATAGAAACAGTCTACCTCAAGTTAGCTAGAATCCTGAACGTTATCGTCCTCTGCGCAACACAGGCGAAGTGTACACATCGTGCTGTCTCGTGCAATCACTGCTTCATGTTTCCCATCATCATCATGATCACTATTGTAACAATTCCTCTGATCCTGTGTCTCTTTCAGGGACACGCTGTCGTTTGCTGTTTGGGCTAAGAAGTCATCCACGCTGGCCATCGGCAACAGCAAGGGCAATCTCCTTCTTTATAACCACCACAGTTCCAAGTATTGCGTTCAGTAGGGCAAGGATCACCTCAAGGTCTTCACTCGGGTATCTTTCAGGAAAATCCCAGTTATCGGGAAGCACACCAAGAAGATCACATGTGGTGCGTTCAATGATAAGGACATGCTGGCTCTGGGTGCTGAAGATCAATTGATAACGGTCAGTAATCCTGAAGGAGACACTGTGTACAGTTTCTCGTGTACCGGAGATCCATCCGATATTCGCTTCGCTGAAATGAAAGAGGCCGAGAGGAGCACGACTGGAGAAACCACGGTCAGCTGCCATACAGTTGTGCAAGGGTGTTTGGAGATTCGAAAGATTGATTTCAGATCAGTGCCATCGTGGGACGAAAGAATTTGATGCTGATTAATTTAAATGAACCTCAGAACCCGATGAACTTACAGTTTCAAGCTCGGTATGGCAACATCATGCAGTACTCTTGGTACGTTATCTGCTCTGTAGGCCTGAAAGAAATTGAAGGTGCCAGGTCAATCTGCGCCAATAATAGCCTGGACGGGGTGAACGGCATTATTCGCACCACTCTAATAACATAGGCTGCCAACCAAGTCCTTCGGCGTGTCCGTGGCCCGTCAGGGTAACGCTCCCAGCTGCCTGCTCCGCGCATAAGAGCTCCTCCGGACGGGTCTCCAAGCTGATTGGATTGCAGGTATGGGGACGGATATGTACTACTGGCATTCGAGTATGGTTTCCTGGTGGGCATATCCACCCATTCGTCGGAGATCGGGCAGGTATATTGGTTGATTGCGTACAGCCCGCGCACATGGAAGGCTTATGTCAAGCTACTCTCCTCTGCAGGAAATCTTCTCTGTGCAAGATTACAAAACATATATGGCGTCCGCCACGATCAACACCGCCTTCAGTAAAGCTATATCTGCTGGCGACACAAGGTAGTGTGATCCATAGCTTCTCTCACTGCACCTCCAATCTCTGCTTGGTGTCCTTTTAGCGTCAAAATCCGCGAGCTGACGCAACTTTCCGAAGTCTACGCCATTATCAACTTGGACAACGAGGACAAGGGACTGGAAAGGGTGGCCACAACCGAAGATGGCCAACTACTAGCTATCAGCACAGCGTCGGGCGCAGTTCATGTCTATCTAACACGACTGCCTGTATTAGGCGATTCCTATCGCACAAAGGTCGCCTATTTGTCGTCGCTGTCCGAAATTACAGTCACTAATGAGGCTGAGCAGGTTTGTTGATGTGCTTTGCAGAGACATACAATCAATGTTGAGAAATGTGTTTAGGATAAGCCAGTCAGCTTCGCAGTGGAGATCGAGCCCACCTTCATGGGTGTGGGGCCCATCCATGTGGCCGTGGGCATGAACAACAGAGCCTGGTTCTACACTGTGGGACATGATGGTAGGTACTGTTGGTCGAAGGGAATGGCAGATCATCACGGCGTACATCTGAGCACAGCATTCTTCATTCTTCAGCGTGTGAGTAAGCACGACTCAATCAACTTTTCCTTGCTCAGGGGTCCGCTTGGTGTCAGATCGCGAGTACCTCGGCACAGTGCACTCTCTCAAGCTGAACGCAGATTATGCTTGCGCCCTTTACGAAGGCAAGCTACATCTTCACGCTGTGAGTTGTCTATTCACTGTCAACTTCTCCCATAACTTTTACTTTCTTCTCGCAGATTGAGCAAGCCCGATCGGATGAGCGGGAAAGTCGTGTCTTTCCAGACCCTGACAAATCTTCGTTCAAGATCAACAGTGTGGCCTTGTCACCCGACTGCCTCGTATTAGCAACGGATGTATGCACAGTTGGCTTCTTCCTACGCCTGCCCATTGCGGCAATGCACTTTTTAGGGTGGTCATTTGCAATACTTTCTACTCGACGATTGGAAATTTGTGAACGAGTACAGACACGTGGTCGGTATCAAGTCCATACACCACGAGCCGATAGGCAACAGGCTCATTTTGATTGACGAAAAGCTGGACGCTTTCATTTACAACCCAGTAACTCGTTCTGGGCTAGGATATCAGTGCCGGTAACTATCTGTGGCCATTACAGGTCAACGACGGTCTGATCGAAATATCAAATACAAAGGGCAACATCCGAGATGTGCTGTGGGAAAACTGGTTGCCGGAAAAGGTATCGATATTTACGATCACCAGCCATAACTACAGTGCACATATCCGACTCCTTCCAGGACATCTTCGTGACGAATGACGGTAGCGCACTCTACACTTACATCTACTATCGTGATACCATTGAAGGTAGGTATCTGATTTTCCTCTCCCTGAGAATCCGCGCCCCAACACGTACATGAACGCAGGGCCGAGAGTTCTATACGTCGGACAGACGAAACTAGGCCACGGCTACACGCCCCTCGTGTTGCATAACGGCCAGGTGACTTGTCTGACCCAGAACGGACGTACCAACAGCATTGATCTAGCGACCCATCACCTAGACGAGACGCTGCAGGGCAAACCCATATCCGAGGTATCATTCTCTGCCAGCCAAGGAACCAGGAGTAAGCTTAGCTTTACTTGTAGCTCGAGTCGAACCTTCGACAACTCATCGTACTCAAAAGGTAACATGACTTTACAGACGGGGTTACACATTTTAACTAGCTCCGCGGTCAGTATGGCCTCAGTGCCCATGAGGGGCATCCATATTCGAATCATTCTCAGGTGTCCAGTATTGTTCCGGGGGATCCCAGTTATTCGGATCCTCGAGGGCCGCATAAATATCGTAAGCTAACGACTGGGAAATACTTTGCACAGCTTCAGGCTCTTCTGCTCCTCTGTAATCTGGAGCAGGTGGCGGCGGAGGTGAGTTTCCTGGCCTCCGTCTCCACACCTCGCTTAAATATTCGTGGACTGATATTCGCTTTTTGGCACTATCGGGTGTTGATTGACGCGGAAGTTCGGGCGGGTCGTCGTAAATGACCACAGCTGGTGTCTTGGACTGGTTGCGTCCACTGTTGATCGAACTAGACTTATCGGACATGGTCGATAAACCTGAGTCGGCCGATGAAGCCGAGGGAGCCCTGTAATGTTGTTCACTTGTCGTAAGCCTGGGAGCCGTCATCACGTCCACAGGCTTTATGATGACTTGGAGTTGTTGATTTTGGGGATTTGAGATTTTTAATTTCGGTGCACGCATTTTCTTTTGGAGCCGGCCAGTGCCCAGTGATCGCCGTTTTCTTCGCAGCTTTCCGAACGAAAGGCGACCAGATTTACGAAAAAATAAACACAAGCCGGTTAGGAAAGCCAAAAGAATAAAAACAGCTTCGATAGAGGCCAGTGCAGTGGCTGCTACGCATTCGGATGCGAATCGATGGTAGGCAGTCGAATCGGTGAATAGGGTTTCGTTGTTGTCAGCCTAAAGTGGTCAAGTGTAAATTTAGTTTTGTTTACTCTTTTCAAGCCCGATCTAGGAGGCCATCGAGGTCTCGAAGGGGCCAATTATTGGTTGTAAGAGGTAAGAGAAAAGTCACGGTCAAGAGGCCCCGTCAATTCCCCAATCAACAGCCTATTGCCGAGTTCCTGTCTTTTCACCCAACAAGGATACGAAACAAACAAACGTGGATGAGGGCCCCACCCGGCTATCCTACTTGGCAAGGTGCCAGGGGATAATGAATGACAAAACAAGATACGCTGATGGAAGATAATGTGAAAAGCAGGGCTTAGGGGACACAGTGGACAAGAGGGGTGCCACAAAATACAGCTACAGAGGGACGAAGGTGGCACCAGATGTCCAATAACCTACCTGACCATTACTGAGGAATCTAGTCGCACTCAACAGGCCACTTTGTCGTTTGGTACGTCCTCCCCTTTCTGCGGTGGGATTTTAATTCGGTGACTACCAACCCCTTCTCTGGACCTTCCTCCAAAGGTGTGTCCCATCTTCCGGACACAGGGCACACCTTATACTTTCGAAAGTTATCATCAACCGAGACATCAAGCCTAGCGTGACTGGGCCGTGAACCCGACATCGAAACAAGGCCATCGAAAATATCAAGAAGTCTGTTTCTGAAAGTTATACTCAAGGTCATTAGTAAATTCCTACTGAGTAACTCCCGTCCATCAGTGAGCCAAAATAGGACCGGAGGGTCTGTTAGTGGTGGCACCCAAATAACTGCGGCCCACGTACCCTTGTCAGAAGCAAATATAATCCATTGGACGGCGTGATCTGAGCCTGATAGGTCAGGGCGTTTCCGTGAGCCCTGGTCTTGGTTGAATATCGGACATCGGCGAAATCCGACGCCCGAACGTCCACCACCAAACAGTCCTCGAGTGCCAACTCGTTCCTGTAATACAGTCTAAAGCACACCACCGCCATTTCGGGCACTTCTCGAACATATACAAAGTTCTGTTGGTCCTGAGAAGCGTGGGGCTGTGACTGGTGGGAGTAGGCATCGAAGAAGACCAGGCGGGTGTCGTCGATGGAGAATGCAGTTGGGAACTTGGTTATGGGCTGTCGGTCATCTGAAGTGCATTCGATTTCCCATCTTAGCTCGTACAATCGATAAGGGATCACTTGGACGCTGGTTCGGAACTGAGTCAGCTGCAGGTACACATCGTAGGTGATGGGGGTCGACTGGGCGACTTTGAGGGACAGGAGGCAAATGAGCAGAATGGTATTAGGGGCCATGGGGAAGAGGCCAGCGAATAGGATTCGCGACTAGCTTTCGCTCGTCCACTCGTCGCCGGATTCCAAACAAGAGTGGCGCCGAGACGGATCCGTTAGGCAGGTAGGCGTCGTCCAAGTTGGATAAGTGGTTTGGCGCGCGTGAATTCAAAGGTGAAGGCGAGTGGGGAAATGAGAAACGGGGGCAATGCCCGTAATCGCCATCAGTTTTTTTCACTGGCTCTTCTATACTGTACTCTTTAGAGTTACTAAACGCACTATGGTCGCTCGATAGACCGTATCCGCAGCGCAAACAACCTCGCCTCGACGAACACTGCCGAGCATTGTAGGCGAGGTGGGAGGCCATGAGTAGTGTTTTTAACTGGCCACTGTGAGCGCGCGATTCGCATGAACGACAAAACGCGGTCGGAGGACTTTTATCGAACTGCAGCACGAATAGGTTAGGATTTAAAAATCCGTAGAAAGATTTTACGTGTGTTGCGCATTTAGAATCTTCCACGATGCGCAAAAACGGGGACTTGAATGATCCGAATGTGAAATGCAGTCGGACGAGCATCGTCTCGTCCACGCATTCAGCTAGTAATGAGTCGTAATGCGTGTCATGCGCCACTTTCCGTTCATAGATGGCACAATGCGTGGACAGTGTGCGATACATTGCACAACAGAAAATACTGGGACATGCTCGGCCAAGGCGCCTTGACTCACATGGACCTTGATTTCGGTAAGGACAACCGCTCTTGAGAGGATTAGCTGCACTAAAAGTGGTCACAGCTATGTACACGGCAGTGTAGTATCGATGCAAATGCATTCACTCTTTCGTCCTCCCTGAGTGACCTGTGCTTGCACTTGCACTTGACCTTTCAACACTTCTAATGGGCCTAATATTGGATGCACTGTAAGTCCTGTGGAAAAAACTCAGGAGCTTCTTTTGGGACAAATCTTCTTGTGACCATTTGGAATGACCATCTGCACTGCAATCATTGAACCAAAGCACCGTGGGACTGTCCCAGAATGGGTATGCCGACTTGGCAGGCAAGCAGATTTTATGAGTTCGTGAAACAATTTCGTTGCAGCCATGCGTGTTTACCGAAATGTGGGTGATGTGGGGATGGTATGGGCTTTGGAAGATGTATACCAGTGCGAGGACCGGAACCTATTAGCGGGCCATTTGGCCATGTACTTGTCCAAGTTTGACTTGGCGGAGAAACTGTATTTGGAATCATCGGCGCCAGTCTCTGCTCTTGAGGTACATCTATTCAGGCAGATCAAGGTCGCAAGATGGTATCGCCTGTGACGTCTCCTCGTTTGTAAATAGATGCGTCGCGATCTTCTTCACTGGGACAAGGCCTTGCAGTTGGCCAATCGTTTGGCACCATCTGAGATAGCATTCATCTCGAAAGAATACGCCCAGCAGTTGGAATTCACGTAAGCCCAATCAAGAAAGCTGCGTGAGAAAGTGGCCAGTATTCTCATGCACTTTTTAGAGGAGACTACGCCAATGCGTTGTCGCACTATGAACAAGGCATTGTACAAGATGGCCAAGTATGTGACTCATCATCAGTACCTACCTGTCTTCACTCGTCCTATTCTTTAAAATTTTAGTACAAGGAACATAATGACGCGTGTCAAGCGGGCATCGCACGAATGGCAATCCGTCTGGGAGATATCAGACGGTATGTAACATCCCTGTGCATTCCTAACGCGCATTTTCTAAACGGTTTATTGTGTTTTCGAAACTCGAAAACGAGATTTTTGGGGGGAATGAAGAGATAGCGCATAAGTGGAGACGGAAATTTCGCCTCGGGCCTATCCAAATGAGATTCTAGCGCTGTCTGAGGCATCTGGCACAAAATTTTATGACTGCCACTCCATTTTTAGGGGTGTTCGTTTGGCCATGGAAACACCAAACCGAGCACTGAAGAAAGAATGTGCTGGAATTTTGGAAAGCATGAAAGTATGTAGGCCAGCGGTCAAATAGAGGCAGGATCAAAGGAGTGGGGAGAAGTTGTTTCCAGCTGCCGCGCAGACCCTGCCCTGACATGGCCTGACGATTCTGCTTCATGATGAGAGCGCGAGTTCTTGCTTTCGAAGGCTCCCGTAATTTTTCAGTATTGGGCCACTGACCAGTGGTCAGCCACACGATTCGGGACTCCACAAAAATCTTTTCCCGGCAGTAAATAAGTAAATTTTTTCATGTGCAACAATCACCCAAGGTGAAGTCGAAACAGAATACTTCACACTACACAAAACACAAAATGTAGCGTGCACTTTCAGGTTTGGTTTACCTGCTGTAAATGTAGCCACTGAAAAGCAAGCGTTGCCTCTACAGGCTAGCCGCTGGTCACGGGGGTGCTTTCTCACTCGAGTCAGTATATGCAAAAAATTTAGCCCTTTGCGGGATTTGAACCAGTTTAGCCACTGAACCATCAACTCTGGGGCTATGATTACACATTTCATCCACCAATCACAGAACAGCAGTTCACTAGGAGACAGTGTTTTCGATATGACCCATCAGATTCAACAGATCCTGCTTCGTTGCAGCAACTGATCGAAGCTGCTCAGCTATACGAGAACGGCCACTTTTACGACAAGGCTGCCGCGGTCTTCATCAAATCCAAGAACTGGTACGTGCTCTTTCACATCATCGACGGAACCAGTTTCTCACAGTTTTTAATGGTCACCTGTTTTAGGGCAAAAGTTGGGGAGCTCTTATCGCATGTCCACTCGCCCAAAATTCATAGTCAGTACGCCAAGGCCATGGAAGCTGAAAAGAAATACAAGCTTGCAGTAGATGCTTACAGGACTGCCAAGGACTACGATAATGTGGTCAGGTACTGTATGCGCCCACATTTTCTACGCCATCATGTCAGCGAGACTGTGTCATTGTAGACTGCTTCTGGACCATTTGAACAGCCCTGAAGAAGCGGTGAAGGTGGTTCGAGAGAGCAAGTCTATTGAAGGAGCGAAGCTTGTTGCAAGGTGCGTATGACAATAGCTGCTGTTGTATTCTTGACGCAAAATAGCCGAATCAGTGCTCGCTCCTTCACATCATCGACGGAACCAGTTTCTCACAGTTTTTAATGGTCACCTGTTTTAGGGCAAAAGTTGGGGAGCTCTTATCGCATGTCCACTCGCCCAAAATTCATAGTGATAATGTGATAATTTGGTCATGAGGAGTGGACCTCCTCGTGCATTGGCTACGCGATCCTGCATTACACCTCTGAAGGTCAATTCATACTTGCAGATTCTTTATGAAACTGAATGACCATAGCACGGCCATTCAATTCTTGGTTTTGTCCCAGTGCCATCAAGAAGCTTATAAACTAGCCGAACAACATGACAAAATGGAAATATATGCTGAAGTGTTAGGTAAGTCAACAGTGGACGTTCCCCCTGCATTCATGTGTTGTGGGGTCAAGAAAAGATCGCACTGAATGTGTAGAGTACTGTATAATTAGCAGGCCCGCACCGAGGGCGCCGCACTCACCACTGCAGAAAGCGCGCTTAATTTGCTAGCAGGTGAAGCCCAAGATCCATTCTAGCTTTATCCTGCCATGCACCCGGCTTCCACTCTCATCCATCTTCCACTCTCACATCACCGCTTACTTTACAGGAAGTGAGGGGAACGCAGAAACATACGAAATGATGGCCCGCTACTTCGAGAAACAACGCAAGTCATTCTTTTGTGGAAAATATTTCTACCTCGCTGGTCATTATTCCACTGTGAGGCTCTGCCACCTCCTGCTTTCTCATTCTGCAAGCTTTCCGATTTTTGTTACAGGCGCTGAATCACTTGCTTTCAAACGGCGAAGACAATGACTCTATCAAAATGGCCATCGAGTGCGTGGGAGTGGCTAACGACGACGAATTAACTCGAAAGCTCATGGATTTCCTGATGGGCGAATCGGATGGCGTGCCCAAGGCATGTGTTTTTGACCCCTTGTGACCGCACAGGAAACAGACATGCCCCCAAGTTATGATTCATGCCAAATATGTCACTTTGTTTAGGATGCCAAGCATTTATTCAGACTGTACATGGCATTGAAGATGTACAGGGAAGCAGCCAAAACGGCCGTCATCATCGCTAGGGAGGAACAAAATAACGGTAGTCATGATTTTAATGCTTTCTTGTCCCCTGCTCATAACTTATTCATATGACTCCTCAGGCCAGTACCGTCTGGCACACGATGTGCTATTCGGAATGTATCACGAATTGCGGACGCAAAGGATCAGAATACCCTTCGAAATGGAAACCAATCTAATGTTGATTCATAGCTATTTGCTCGTCAAAGTAAGCAAGGCCTTTTATTGCCTTTTTATAGTCCCCATGCATCAAGAAGTAGGCCGCGGACTGGGCACTTTTGCGACCACCATAGGTCAATATGAGGCCAGAGCGGATAGGATTTGGTTTATTTTAGAGTTTAATTAAACGGGGAGACGATAAGCAAGCGGCTCGAATGCTAATTAGAGTGGCCGGCAATATCAGCAAGTTCCCCGCTCGTAAGTCGAAAACCACATCTCCTTTGTACAGGCACTAATGCCTTGATTCGTGTGAGTTTTTCTAAGCCATGGAAAAAAGTCAAGTACCCCGCACTACGTCACAGTCAACAGACCACTCAGACCCTCGAAGTAACCCGTCTGTCCTTGGTTTTTTTCAGACACAGTGCAAATCTTGACGTCAGCAGTTATTCAATGTTCAAAAGCTGGACTCAAGCAGTCAGCATTCAATTTCGCGGCTATGCTGATGAGAGCAGAACATAGGAAGAAAATAGATGAAAAGTATCGAAAAAAGATCGAGCAGATCGTCCGGTAGTGTTTGCATATAGCCTATTCGGCATCTCGCTTAGCTTCAGAATGCGCATCTTTTAGGAAACCGGAAAAGACGGAAGAGGAGGAAGGCAAAAGCCCTTGTCCGCATTGCACTACCGCATTGCCCGACTCGGAACTGACATGCGGAAATTGTAAAAACACCATCCCATTTTGCATCGCCACGGTACGCTATGCTATCAATCAAGGCTACGTGTGTACTTTAGCATGGGGTAGCAATTAGCCGACGCCCGCCCGCGTGCTGGGCGTGCGCTCGCGCGCGTACACTTTTTTCGAATAGCAATTAGCTAACGAGCCATTGGTTCGCGTTTTTGTCCCCCTGTCACCGCGAAACGTCCGCCTTTCTCTTCCAGGGTAAACACATGACCAGGGACGATTTTGGGCGATGCACTAATTGCAAGTTTCCTGGATTGTATAGCGAGTTGAGGAAGTAAGTGCCGGGCGGCAGGAGACAACACCGCTTTCTCTTAGCGTGCATGAGTGTTTGCTTATCCCACCCTCTTATAGACTCATATCAAACGGAGAACCGTGCCCGATGTGCGGAGCGCGTATAAGTGCCAACGAGATCGAATTGGTATCAGAGCCTGAAAAGTATTTGAATCAAGAACCCGGAGAATAATAGAGATGACACCCAATCATCAAGAAACACAAAGTTTGTGTCGCACAGTAACGACCATATCCGCACCCTTATCACCGAATACAACGCCAAACATGCAAACCTTGCAATGCACGCACAGCTCACCAATAAAGCTAATCAAGAATCACAGGTCCCGAGTCAGTCTATGATACGAAACAAAGTCAACGCAGAGTAGCGCCACTCTGTGGCGTAGTCGTCCTTCGAAGTGTTCGCACACGCTCATTACAGTTGATTTCGTCCGCCGCGATCACCGGCGTTGTCTTATGCTCATCGGCTGAAAAGTAGAAATTGAACATTTGAGGATCCCTCTGTCTTTGTTGCAATGTGCTGAACGTGATTTTATGGCCGTCGTTGTGGCCGTTAGTCCCGTCGAACTTTCCCTCGGTCCATGGCACATCGTATTTGGGTTCCTGTTGGTCGTATTCTGCCATGGTTCTGCTGGGTGGTGGTCTGAGGGGCGGGGGAGGTAAAGGGGGAGTTATTCGTCGATTCATGGTCATGGGTGTCGTGCACGAAGGCACGTACGAGTTGGTCGTGGTGGCCGAGGAACCAGCTGATGAACGCTGACGACGCAGTCGTTTGGTTCGCTTCTTCTTAGCTGTCAGCGCGATGTGCCAGACCAAAGCCACGACAGTGAACAGTAGTGCGGCATTGACGCCAGCCAATATGGCCACTATCCACATGGGCACAGGTGTTCGGACGCTTAGAGTCGAATCTGAAGCGGCAGCTGCGCCAAGCAGGTTCAGGTTATCGCTCGAGTCATGTTCGAGCTCGTTCCGTCCCTTTGGGTCTCCGGCGAACGCATTCGAATCTACGGCGGGGATGACGAAGATTTGAAATGTCAAATTCAGACAGTCCGCTCCGAAGCTGATAATCGATGGTGGCGGGGGTAACAATGGTCTTTTATTCTTTGTAGCACCGGGGCTGGGAACGAAAAGAAGAGTGGCTGAATTGGCAATCATCGTGTGGCAATGCCGGGGAAATCGATAAGTCGGGTCAACACCAAATACCCCGACTGAAAAATTGGCCATAGTCGAGGTCGCTTCCGACTCAGCGGGTTCACCCATTTTGCGTAATGATCGTTTGAAGGCCGGAGTAGGAAAGTACATGTCTACTGGAGACATAGGGGCCTCGATATCCATCTCGAACATGGCCGTGTGATTGATGGTGGACTCGATGGAGATCACTTGCACTGCGTAAGGACCTATGCAAGTCTTTTCGAAGCAGCCCTTCCCGATGTCCATCCATAACGGTTTCACCTTCAGCCACCCGAATCGTTTACTCGGCTGGTGAGAATTTGCATCGCGGGTAGTCTTGGGCAATGAAGGATCCCTCGAGAGATAATTATGACTCCCGTCACCGTCACTACTGGCCTTGGCCAATTCAAAACAGTCAGTAATGATCGTGAGTAAGAAGCACAATGTCAAAATGTGCTGGAATTTGCGTGCTCGGTCGTAAAAGTTGCCAGTCGGAGTCCGGAGAGCGAAAAAGGCTTTTATGGGGTGCACCATATTTAGAAAAAAAGCGCCTACACGGAACGGCAGTAACAAATAAACAGCACCGGTTGGTCGGTGAGACGCTCGAATGGGTCGTGGAGGAAGCGTCAGATGGGAAAATACGACACCATAAAAATAATAATCATAACACAATGCGAACCGTGGTTGAGTCAGACTGGCTGGTCACCAGCTCATCTTACACCATAAGATAGCATGGTGACAAAACGAGCGCAATTGGAACCAATAAAGAAGGACGGAAAAACTGAAAGCCAGTTTTCGATTTAGCCAGAGGAAAGATGGTGTTTAGGTTCGCATAATGGATCGGCTGGCATCGAATCGGAAACGGAACCGACTCGGGCCGTCGACTTAGTTCACTCACCGTGCGCGATTCGATTTTCTAGCTGATCGAATGGGCGACCCTGGCGGCCGAAGGCTCGACCGAGACGTCACCAGTGATCACGATGATCCAGCGCTTTCTGGTATCGGCAATAATTGGGCCAGGAGCAGGACTGGAGAGAGTAATAATAGGCGGGCGGGCATTCGTAATTGAATCTACGCAGCTGTGGTCTGGCCCAATCCCGCTTTTAGCATTTTCCAGCTAAAATCGAATAAGACTGTGATCGCGGGCGGCGAATGCCGGCAAATGATGTCTCGTGGAAAGGATAAACATTGGCGCGATTAAAATTACGCATTCGATGCGTGCCGTGGTCTACTTACCGTATACATATACGCTCATCTAAACCACCTCCTCTCCCAGTCTCTCCTGTATTGGATAGCGTGATTTGGTGCGCGCCAATAAGTACGTTTAGACGGCGTAAAATTACCAGGACCCGGGGCGGTCATCATTGACTCGGGTGGTGGTCTTGTGTACATACAAAGACGGCGTCTCTATCCTATTCTTGGCTGTGGCCAAGAAAAACATACCAACCCGTCAAAACCGTCCGCCTGACGTGTCAACAGAGACCAAGAGTAGTCGGCTAAAAGGAATTCTTATTACACCCGACTGGCGTGTAGAACAGAAAGCGAGAACAAAAACGCGGCTGCGTCCATGCTTGGCCAGTGGTAAGCCAAGCCGGCGCGGCCACTCCTGGACCTGGCTAATAATTGATTACACGAGTGAACGAGTGAAAACGAAAACCAACTCGAAAAATGTATGTTGAACAGGCGTCCTCCGATTAGTTCCGGTCGCCCGAGCAGACACTCGCCAACTGCCTACCTACTACCATACTATTTTTAAAAACACATGTACTACGGCGGCTCGATGTCATTAAAAATACTAAAGCTTTGATGAAGTAGCGAAGCCCGTCTCGCTTTATCATTCACTCGTCATCCCCGCGGGTGAGGGTGCAGCGGGGGGCCATGAGGCAATGCGTGTAAAGGGGCGGAAAAACATGCTTTAATGAACTACTAGCCGCCTCTCGCTCAGACAACAGCAACAAATGACGCAATTAGAGCCTCGGCCAGTACTGCCTTGTGAACGCGGCCACTGGTCCACGGCTAAATATGGAACGAGAATAATAACACTTCATACAGACCACACGATTACATCCAATGATCCGAACCCGAGCGACTAACAAACTTCATTTCCGATCGCCTCTTCTCCTCCCTCATAGAGAGCTTAGGCGCGAGTATCAATTTCCTCTCGATCCCTACTTGTGATAATTCAAGGCAAGAGACGAAAGCGGAAAAGAGACTCGGACTCCTTGCCTAAAAACTAGGCCACTCCGTGGGACGCTTCTATAAAGTGATTTAGTTCTCGAAAGCCACTCGCTTTTTTCTTTTTCTCCCAGTGGGTAGCCAGAAGTAGGAAACGACTAAAATCGGTCCTACTGCCAGTCTTCTCAAAGTCAGACAGCCACTGCAGCAAAGTACGAGTATAATTCTCGTCACGCCAAGCTGTAGAAACACGCTTTACTAAAACAAGCTCCCTTTCCCGATGCTTTCCAATAAATGTCCATTCTGACGTCTCCCGTCTCGGAATCCAAAGACCTTCCAGGCTCCCTTATTTTCCCAAAGTTTCTACTAACAGAGCGTGGCCAAGAGAATGCGAAGCGTTGTTTTGACCAACTTCACTTGGCACTTTTTGATAATTCGTGTCAAAATTTCAAATAGCACCTTCGCCAATGTGCATGCATTCTTAAACACGAGGCGTCAAAACCTTCATCAATTGAAGCTGATGTCAGATCTTTAGCGTACTTGCAGTCGCTTCTCGGCAATTCGATCGAGGAGAGACTCAAAATCTGCTCGTAGGAAGAACGGATTGAGACATCCGAGATCACGCGACTGCAAGCCTGTACTTGCCATACTGCGCACGGGTGGTGGGAAAATGTAGCCGAATATGTGGAGGGCCTTTTAGGGAAGCAATCTGCTAGAGTGCACAGATGTGACTGATTAACCAGCCTCGTGGCCTGGTGGGTTAGGCGTCTGCCTCTCACACCAGGCGCGCAGTTACGATCGAGTGTTCGAATCGCGGGCCGGTAAATCATTCCGTGTAAAATGTGTCCCTTCACCCTCGAGTGCGCATAAGCGTTTGGTGATGTGGTAAAACATGAACATGAACATGAACCACGGGGAGCCTGACCGTGAGGAATAGACTGATCTCGGTGGAGCTCACCCACCATGCGAGGCCCAGGTCACGATCAGCTTTTCCAGAGGTTACTAATGTGAATTCGTTGTCCTCCTTATCGCTTTTTTCGAGTCACTGATTGCGAGTGCAGCGTAACGTGAGATCGTGAAGCGCAGTAAGTGAGGGATGTTGACAAAACTCTGCTTCGACAAATACTGGCTTGAAACATCCACGAAAAAAATGCATTTGGCGGAAAGCCTCCTTGAAAACGTAGTAAGTGGGTGAATTGTGGCAAAGTTCCCCCAAAATGCAGGCTGAAAATGATTTCGTCATATTTATTGCACTCTGGGCGACTCACGCAGTGCTGTTTCTACCAGGCAGTGTCGCCTGCCAAACACGGGCAGTGTCCTGCTTTGTCCTTCGACTCTGATACGAGTATTTCAGGACACCCAGACTCTGACTAGGCCTAATATAAAAGCAAACATAAAACCAACCATCAATTTCTCTGCGCCTAAAGCGAAGCAACGCTGCATTACCAAGGACCATTGGTCAAATGGGAAGGATCAAGGAATCAAGAAGGTCAAAAGGCGCCCGATAATTCATCAGATACCATGCTCGAGTTACCCAAATTGGCCGACCCAATCGTAAGTGCGCAGAGAAGCCTCGCAACCCTGTTTACTAGGGACTCCAGGAACCATTGCGATAGGGAGAAGCAATGCTGATGATGGCTGCGTTGATGCGGCCGAAACGGTTGCGCTCTCTGAAACACCGCTTTACTTCGTGTTACGTACATACCGTTCATCGTAATGACTAAGGTTTCTTGTGAGATTCCTTATTAGTGCTATCAAGTGTTTATCAACTTGGGTTCGAATTCATGTTCCCAGTTAAAAGAGTGGTGCCCATTTCTGACGTTGCATGAGCGCAGTGGATGTTGTGGAGTGGAGGCTCGACCGCTCGATCTTACAGTTTTACTTTGCACCAGAGATGTTACCGACGAGAAGCAAAGAGGGTGGGCACAGAGCAAATGAGCAGGTGAATCATATTCAGCAAGCTTATGCTATGCCTCAGGATTGTCGCGACATTTCCAATTCCATTTCCAAAAAGAGAAGAGCGAATTCAAGACCTTCTTTGCCTTTTTTCTGTCATAGATATGGGTAGGTCTCTGCGCACTGTCCTAGAAGCTAGGTGCCTCATACTGCCCTGCGAAATGAGGAGAAAATTCTTACTCAGGGGGCCCTCGTAGGGGAACTAGTTGCTGGGGAAAACTACAGTACATAAAATAGTTTGTTTTTTCGGTAGGTAAAAATCTGTCCCACAATTTCCAATGAATGTAACGCTTATAATACTGCTGCTTTTGTTCAACCTCCTTATCTCTACACTGCATGGCAATACTCTGCACCATGGCTATACTTAGGAATTCTTGAGTATAGCCATGCTCTACACCGGAGGCACACACGTTTGAATCATAAACAAATGATGTAAGGAGCTTGCACCTGCGCATCAATTTAGTGCGACGATCGACAAATTGTGCGTGGCCGACGATACCATATACCGATACCAAGGCAAGGACACGAATCGAAAGCAGTAGTTGTTCATCCCTTACTATTTTGTTTGTTCTCAATAAATTTTTAACTGCATGAAAGTCGGTTGATGCGTGTTTGGACCAAAGAAGGGAAGGAAGGTTCAGGCCGGAACTAAGACAGGTACTTGAACCACTCTCACGCTTACTGTAATCGTTAGCTTTGGGGCTGTTCACTTTAACGAACACTATTCTAGAAGTGTATAATCCAATTAGCGTCGTCGTGGCCGAGAAACCGAGCATTGTTGGTGGGTCTGGTGGTGGCGGTGTGGTCGTCGCCGAGTTGCCTTGGGGAAGTGTCAAGTTATTGATGGGGCCGACCGTAGTCGATCCGAGTGTCAAACCGGGAGAATATGTGGCGCAGACGTTGTTCCTGGAGTTCATCGCAATGGCCGAAAAGAAAATCGCAGCCGTTTCTCAAGAACCTATTGTAAGTACGCTGATGTGTAACCGCATCTATCCCCTGTGCGTCAGGCTTATGGCTTGACGGAGCTGCCACTGGTCACTGGAATATGCAATATCCGGGTCGTCCGGCCAGCCAGATCCGCGCATCTTTTCCTTATTGTTGCAATATCCTCTTTTAGGAGCGGTCATTGACGAAATTGTTGCAGCGAGGCGAAGATCCTCAGTTCGATCAGGTAGGACTATTTGTGTTACATTCTCATTGATTCCAATCAATCCATTTTGGTTTTAAGCTTCTAAATGCACTTTGTGGTGTCAGTGAACATTGCCTTCCATCTGTTCTGCGAGCCTCGTTCACATGGTACGACCAACAGAATAAGCAACTTTACCTATTGATGCAACACAAGGCACAGGCACAGTTGCAAGGCATCAAGAACGATCCGAGTCGTCTAAATCCAAAGGTTGTTCCCGAACAGCAACGACCAGAACGTGACTATCTGCTAGAGAAAAGAGGAGTATGAATCTGACTTGGATAATTGTATTGAGATTCCCTCATCCGTTTCTTTTTTCAGCTGGCCGTGGACTTTATATTTTGCCTCGTTCTGATCGAAGTCTTGAAGCAGGTCTGATCATAAAAAGATTTTGTGCGATATCCTCAGTCTCACTTACCCTTTTCAGCTGCCCATGCATCCTGGCCATGATGACCTCGTTCAACATATTCTTCAATTATCGTTCAAGCAATTCCGATACAAAGACGTGGCTCAGTTGGGCCTCAACGCGAGCAATGTCCATACGATCGCTGATCTGTTCGCAGAAGTTCTTGGTGTTTTGACACAATCGAGGTGAGCTGATCCCGCTGCTCTTGTTCTCTGATTCTAGTGTTCTTACTCTATTCTACTTTTAAGATTCCACATTGTCAGAAAACGATTCCTGCAAGAATTAAATGAATTACGTTCGAAGGAGGGCACCCCACTGGCGGCCCAAAATGTTATTGCTCTATTGATGGGAATGAAATTTTTTCGAGTCAAGGCAAGTATTTTGTACGCTTTCCGAATTCATAGTATATGGCTACATCTAGTTATAGATGGTGCCGATCGAGGAATTCGAACTTTGCATGAATTTTCTGCATGATTTGGCCGCATATTTTATCGAAGTCAAAGACCGTGAAGTGAAACACGCCTTAGCCGGCTTATTTGTCGAAATTTTGTTACCTGTAGCTGCGGTAAGTATTCTGAGTAATGTTATTTCCTCCTTGCACTTAATCTTCACCGCTTACAGAACGTCAAGACTGAAGTCAACGTTCCTGCTGTCAAGAATTTTGTCGATCTGCTATACCCACATACATTGGATTACGCTGCTAAAAAGAAACACAGTTTGGTAAGAATATTCTAAAAGAGACTTTTCGACCGTCATAATCTTCTAATTGTGGTTTCAGGCATTTTTTCCTCTTCTGACTTGTCTGTTGTGCATAAGTCAGCGTCAATTTTTCGTATCCAACTGGAATTGTTTTCTGAACATGTGTTTGGCCAATTTGAAGCATAAGGATCCGAAAATGTCTCGGGTGGCTTTGGAATCTTTATATCGACTCGTTTGGTGAGTTTGTGACTGATTTTTTTGTTTAAACAGAAAAATTCATGTTTGGTCTTTTTTTAGGGTATATGTTTTGCGTATCAAGTGCGAAAGCAATTCAGCCACGCATAGTAGATTGCAAAGTATCTGCAACAGTCTGTTCCCGAAAGGTGGTCGTGGCGTGATTCCTCGAGATACACCGTTGAATATTTTCGTTAAGATTTTGCATTTTATTGCACAAGAGCGTTTAGATTTTGCTTTTAAAGAGGTCATTTTTGATTTGCTTTGCGTCGGCCGGCCAATTCGTACGATTTACCCGGAACGTATGAATATCGGGCTGAGAGCGCTGTTAGTGATTGCTGATGGGTTGCAGCAAAGAGATGGACCACCGCCGATGCCGAGAACGATTGGTGTTTTGCCGTCTGGTAATACTATGCGTGTGAAAAGGACATACTTGACCAAGGTGAGAAGTTAGGTCTGGGTTGGGGATAGCAATTACCTTGGTTCATTCCAGCCTCTTACAAGTGAAATCGCCCGTGCGATCGGCATCGAAATGTATTACGGCCCTTGTCGACGAGCTTTCGATGGCATATTGCGCGCTTTGGACATGCAAGTTGGGCGACCCATGCTGACAACACTGGTTCAAGCTTCGGGCAAGGAAGCTGAGGATTTGTTGGGGTAGGTACCCTAGATCATGGTTGAGCTTCGGGTTTGATAGGCAGTTCTTGTTTTAGTGGTGAAAGGAAACCGAAATTGGATTTATTTCGAACGTGCATAGCGGCGATTCCGCGTGTATTGCCCGAAACGATGTCTCATCAGGATATGATCGATATGTTGGCGCGACTGACGGTGCATATGGACGAAGAATTGCGTGCGTTGGCCTGGCAAACCTTGCAGAGCTTGATAGTGGAATGCCCGGAATGGAGGGAGGACGTTTTCCATGGTAAGTTGTGCCTGGAACTAAAGAATTTTATGAAGTGATGACAAAGGCATCCCTTGTTTCAGGTTTGCTGCAATTCATCGTCAAGGAAATTCCCGACTCGTGTACGCAATTGTTGGACAACGCTTTGAAGTTGATCCTTCAACTTCTGTGTTGTTGGAGGAACATGCTTCCGATGTCGGTTTATTGTGCATCTCGTCGAGTAAGATAGTGTCATTGATTTTGGGGAAACAAGAAGCAGAATAAGTCTGGGTTTTTAGGAATCAAGCTCGTTCATTGGTAACGATGCGAATGCGACGAACGCAAGCAGAACTGCTGCTCCTCAGCAAGTGAGAGTGGCGCCTCTTCTTCGTCCCGATGGAAAAGCATTGGTTTTGCACTGCGTCGAGGGGCTGGCTTTGGTTATGCTGTGCCAAAGTAGGCTCTCAACAAGGAAGTTGGCGGTGGCAGTTTTGAAAGAGGTGAAGCAAATGTTACCTCTTCTGTGTGCTGACGAGGTGAGCTCTAGCCGACTGGGGTTTTGTAACTGCGAATCGATCTTGGCTGTACCTATTTTTGAGACGTATGAGCGACCGGCTATCGACGTGTTGGATAGTGCGTGCAGTTATGTGTTGGATAAGTACATCCCGCATATATCTGCTTTTGAGAAGGTGGGTCTTCGATTTTGTCACTTACTTTTCTGGAATAATTGACTTTTTTAGACTTCTTGGTTGCCTCACTTTGATTTCTTGGCTGCTGCTGAAAAAATACCTGCGATTGAAGGTGGTCAGTCTGCGTTCGTGAACGCGGAGGAAGGGAACGAATACATGCAATGGGATGCGTGGGCGTGTGCATTGAGTGGCTTCACCGAACCGCAATATCTCTTGCAGCAATGTCCGACTGCAGTGGCCTACGCTTGGCAAGCCGTCTATAGTCGAATGGCTGCAGTTTTTACTTACGTGGATCCAAAGTGAGTGATCAGTTTTAACAAGTTGTCCAGTCAGTAATGACTTTGTATTGTAGCAATCCTCAAAATGACACGCGAGCATCGTTGCTTCGAAGCAGTAAAAGCAAGGCTACGGCGGCCATGAATGGAGAATCGCTAAATTACTCGAATTATCTCAGTTTATGGCAAAAATATTTGGTGTTTGCGTGTGCTGTTGCACCGCCGCCTCTGACGGGGGCTTCGATATTGGTGAGGAGCATATCGCCGTTGACACTGCAAGCGTAAGTAATTGCTAGATATATCAAGGACCGTTGAGAATTTTGACGGTTTTAGGAGCAGCGATGTTGGAGAATCGCGACCGTCTGAACTTCGAATCCCGCGAGTGGCCAACGTATCGGCGTCAAATTTGTTCCGTCAAGTTCTGCCGCTGCTTCGATGCGAAATGACGGATATGAGAGACATCGTGGTATTGGGATTGGGAAGTATTAGTCCGGCGTCATTCGAGTAAGGACCAGAAACTGAATATTCTTGTGGCATGTTGTACAAAAGATAACAAGCAATCGTGTTCTCAGATGCCTGCTTGACGAATTGTCGAGTTTTCTTCGAGAAGCTGCCGAAAGAAGGCAAGAAAATGTGCGAAGAAAGAAGAGACGTGATTATCTTCGTCTTCAGTTGATTCGACTGTTGGAAATCGCCGTATTCAGAGTAACCATTTCTAATGCGTAAGTGGGTCGAATTTACTTTGCAATTGCTTAGTCTGGATGTTTTATGTTCAGGAATCTGATCGATACGGAAAGCCGGCTTCTGAAACAGGTATTGTTGGATTTCGTGGACAATACCCGACTTTGTTTGGACAATGACCACGATCGCGAGCAAGTACTCATCCAGGCTTTGCATTTACATTTTGCTAAACTCGTGGCCACGTTGGTTTCAAGTTTTTCTGGTAAGTTGCGTGCTCTTGCTTCTTTGGTAATGCTTAGGCTACTAGGAGTGTTTGGTTTTAGTGGATCGGCGATCTCAGCTGTTTCCGAACGACACGAGGAAGAACTTGTTTTATCTATTCGCTTCTTGGAGTGGTCGTTTGGGTCTGGTCTTGGATCGAAGGTAAGTGAAGTGGTGGGTGGTGTGTGAAATATTTCTACGTTGTTTTTTATGTTTAGGCAGCTTCAAAATCGCGATAATTTGTCGAGCGATGAATATTTTGCGGTGTCGGCCATGTGTGCGATGCTGACGTGCGGGCCAGTGTTTGATATAAATGCTATTAGCGACGACAAAGGATACGCGTTTGGTTGGTTAGATGCTTTGATTGGGTCGCAGAATGAGAAGGTAGGTTAGGCTTAGATTCTCCGGTACGCTTGCCTGACGTGCCTATATTGTTTCAGGTTGTTCCGCTGAGTGAGGAAACGCTAATTTTGCTTTTGGAATACAATGCGGAAGTACCGAACTTGCTGGATTGGGTCATCGATAAGTGTTTCACATCGTCGGCCAAGGTGGCTGATAAATGCTTCCGTAGTTTGGTGGCTGTATTTTCTGCGAGGTATGCCTGGTGTTGGGTTTGTTCGATGGGTGGACGTGGTTTTGTTTTAGGGAATATCCTTGCGACTACGTGTCCATGTTTAATTTAACGCTGATGTATGCGGGGTATCCAGTGACCGAAATTCAATGCTTGGCGATTGAACTGCTTCAAATTTTGGATCAGCGATTTTTTGGCGATACGAGTCTTGCGTATAGCGCACCAACCGATGAGACGAATCGAAACGGTAGCGAGTCGGAGAGTGGAAGCAAAGGATTTGAGTCTTCGATGGGGGGAGAACTGTTGGATGTTGGTTTCTCGAAGTCGCAGATGGCACTGTCCGAACAGTTGGCCGAGTTACATCCGGATATGACTATGCCTGTTTTCTCAGAAATTTCTCAACGTCTGCAAACGGCCAAACCAGCTCGACGGTCGGCGATGTTGCGATATTTGCTGCCGTGGATGTACAATATCGAATTGGTAGATCCCCATCTCGAATCGTCCGACAGCAATCTGACATTGTCTTTGTCGGCCAAGATCAATGAAGCCAACGCTTTGGCTCGTCGAGTATTGAAAGGAGAAGGCTGGGGCTCGCCGCAGGCCACTGAAATGATATTGAATAATCTGCTCTATTTGACGGTAAAATACGGAAATGAACACGCGAATCTGCTTGAATCGCTGTGGGCTGGATTAACCACGTACTGGCCAAATAACCTGCGAGTGATTACCAGATATTTGGAAGTTATGGTCACTTTGGCCCCTGAGATGCTGCTGCCATATGTAAGTAGTAGGGAGGCCATGAGCATTAGCTTGTTGAAGGACGTACTGTTTTCAGGCGAAAAGGATCGTTATCTACATGGCCAGAGTCACACCTGAACGCTTGGTCGATGAAATGATGAATGAACTTCAGGTATGGTAGGGGAGTTTCCAACATCCCCCTCTAGTTGCAGCCTCGCTCCAGCCTAGATCACATTAATTTATGTGACAGGATTTTGTGTTCCATTACAGACGATCGACGTATTCCGTTGCCCGTTGGAACGATCGGAAATGTCTCCTTATTACAGATGGATACGTCGAGGTGATGAGATTGCAGCCGCGGCATCAGAGTCGACTCGAGGGGTCATACATACGAGAAGGCATACGCCATCGGAAGCTGAAGCGCCCCAGGCACCTGCGCATGACCCGTAAGTAACTCTCTTTTATTGCAGTGTCTACAGTGAATGTATTTGTGTTCAGGATCTACGATGATACGGGGGATGCAAACATTGATCCGTCTGCATCGATGGCCAGTCTGGTCACGTTAAAGCCAGAAGCACTGAATTGTAGTCCAGCCACATCACCTATCGCAGGTGAGGAGGATCGGTGACCGAGGTCAGTGTGAACGGTAACATGGTCTGATTTTTAGAAGAGGAGCCATTGGTTCAAGTGATCCCCAGAAAGAAACACGCAGATCCGTTTCAATTGCCCATGCCTGCTTACGGCGGCCATTACTGCGCGCTGAGCGATTACTTACCAAATAGTGATTTGCCGGTTGTGGTCTTGCACAGGTATGCATGGTAGTACTTGCTTATTGAAAACCGAAACGGAATTCAAGCATTTATAGGAGTTATCTTGGAGTGCTGCTGGTGACGGACTTGATTCTGGCTGATGTGGACATTGAATGGATGGTTCACTTGCCGCTGGTGTTGCACGTGGCAGTTTTAGGTAAGGAGAACAGGGGAATGGATCAAATTCGTTGTGCGGAGTGAAGCCCATCAAGGGACGTATACTGAGCCAGGCGTTGGTCCCGCATTTCTTGGGCCAGCAACCCTGACTGGAAGGCCGCAGCTCTGTTCCGACTGGGGAGAGAGGGAGCCCGTTCTCAGAGAGGGAACCGGTCTTCGACGGCAGTTTATATGTCCGTCGCTGGCCTTGCACACCTGGCTCTGGGTGACTCACCCGGTACCGTCGAACGAGTAGAGAATCAGGAAACTGGTTCTGGAACACCAGTCAGGAAGGTCCCTCCCGTCTCGCCCAGTATGATCCTGGGATGCTGATGCTGGCACAGGATGCCCTCGTGTCCAGGCGCTCCCAGTGGAGACACACAGAGGGAAGCTGCCGTGAGCGCTGGTCACCTCACGGCCTCGCTTATCAATATGACTGCTGACCGGCTATAGGCGAAATGGGTTAGAAGTCCCGTGGGGAACTGGGATGGCACGGGGCCCAACCCACAAAATTTTTTAAAAGGGGACGTATACTGTACAGAAACTAAAAGCTTGGGCAGGATTTGAATCCGCGCATTTGGGATTACTTAACCAGAGTGCAAAACATCTTTCTAGTCATAAATTGAAGGCCATGTTTTCCTAGGGTTGGACCACAGTCGAGCCCTGGTTCATGATAGCTGCAAACAAGTATTGATCAATCTGATCCTGGCGCATAGCTCCAACTGTCTGCCGAGTCGTGATGTGACTCGGGTGTTGGTTTCGCGTAGTCTGGGATCACAGTTATCGTTGGCTACGAGGCAGAGTTTGGATACGGCGTCGACCACTTCGATGAATGCGGATAAGTTTGGTAGTGTATCGAGTAGAGGAAGCGACGCGTTGTCATCGATTCCCGAAGGGTCACCCGTCCATAGTGGCGGATCAATGAGTGCTGCTGGCGGTGCTCCTCTGCAAGCGAGGTCGCGCAGCTACAGTCAGTTATTGGAGCGGGATTGTTTTGTGAATAAGTTCAACTCGGCTGCGGAAATGGCTATTTGCATAACGGATTTCTTGGCCGCCAAGTAATTTGGCTTATTATGGATGTGAATGATATTGTCTCTATGTTCTTTGCTGTAGGAAAGGATCACCTTTGTGGGCCTTCGAAGATATTACTGCTCGAAATTGGAGAATAGCAAGTGGAGAGCATCTGACAAATTTCGTTTCGCACTTGAGTCGACTTTACTTGGAATTGTTGCCGAAAGCAAGGACGGAAACTAGATGGGCTCAGACGGCTTTGCACGTAGCCTTGTGCTGCTCGAATAGGCATTACGCTGGAAGATCGTTCCAGGTTTGTTATAATGTTCAGTTGGTTAAGAGTGGGGCGAACGAATGGTTTTTTAGGTTCTGCGTGCTTTGCGGATTCCTTTGACGTCACGCATGCTGTCAGACATATTGTCGCGCTTGGTGGAAACCGTGTGTGAACAGGGCGAGGATATGCAGGTATGGGAGTGATTGAGCAGTGTGGATCGTGGAGTTGGAGCAACTGGTTTTTAAGGGCTACGTTACGGAAATAATGCTGACCTTGGACAGCTCAGTATTGCATATGGAAGTAGCGGAGCACTCGCTGGCCAGCATAATCAAAGACAGTATCGGCTTTCAATCGGCCTTCCTTCTTCAGCAGCGTGGTGCATTGAATAATCGACAGTCGCCCACTCATCACAGAAGTACAAGCTGTCAGGTGGCCTCGAGCGGTGCTGGAGGAGCTTGTGGGAAACGACCTGGGGCCGGTGGAGATCGCAGGAGTGGTAAGACACCATTTGGATTGGTCAGCGGATAGTTTGGACGCACTAACTTTGGCTTACAGGCAACCTGGAATGGCGATCGTTGGATGGCGTCGAAGAAGGCTCGACGGCGAATTTGCCTCGTTCGAAGAGCGCCCACGCGTTGAAAACGGTTGGCGAGGGTCAAGATGAACACTTGACGGCATTGTCGCAGTTGTTGTGGATCGCCGTATCGTTGCTGGAATCGGACTATGAGCACGAGTTTATGTTGGCGTTGCGGTTGCTGGAAAAAGTAAGTTGGCCATTTGAGGCCTGATAAAGATCTGTGACAAGTTGATTTGTGTTTTAGTTGATCGATTTGTCACCGAATGAGCGTCAGGATGTGATCGATCGATTGGACAGAATGATTAAGCAGATTAATTGGACCAGTTTCTCGGGCTTATTGTATCTCGTTTTGAAGGTACCGAGCGATAATTTCTTGCGATCAATAATTTGGTTTTGCAATCGCGCGTGTTTTTTAGGGCTGTACTTTCTCTAGTACTTACGAAGCTACTGTCCAGCTGCTGACCAAGTTAACACCATTGTTAACTCTGCCGGCAGTCGATGCCGCTCAGCAAAAAGGTATGCATTTCTCAGGTCGAAGACGTGGACGCTGATGATGCTATTTTTGACTGCAGGTTTTCCGCTGGCTGTTATCGCCATGATGCCGTATTTGGTACTTCATTATGAGGAGCCGACGAAGCTGTGCATTTCGGCCGCAGAAAACATCGCGGAGGTTTGTCAGAATGTTTTGCCTGATTGACGTGGTAACACTATTTTTATTCAGGCATGTTCGGTCGAATTCGAGCGATTGAATTCTCAACAGAATCAGCAGCCGAAAACGGAGCAGCATCCGCTCGAGCATTTGGGCACAGTAATGCGCCTGTATAGTAAACGGACGTTCAGCAAGGAATGTATGCAATGGTCTAAATGCGTTGTGAAGTACTTGAGCGATACGTACCCGTCGGCCGTTCCTCAGCTTTTGGTTATTTTGACCGAGGTAAGATCAGGTGACCGTGTTTCATGTGATGCGTTTTCATGTCCCTGCTCTAATAGATCTTGGATCGGGGTTCGGGTGTCGTGCATTTGGCCGTGTTGCAATTGATCTACTGCGTATTCCTTCACATTGATCTGTCGGTCGCGTCGCCCGTGGCAATTAACGGAGATTGTCTGAAGGTTGTGTCCCGCCATGTGCAGGTAGGTCTGGCAAGTGGGATGAGGGGCTCGGTCGGAAGATATGGTCGTCTCTGTTCTTGGGATATCGGGCGTTGCAATGAGACCGAGCATGGTTTTAGGGTCCTCATTGGCGCGATGCCGCCCGAATATTGAAACTTGCTGTAACACGATCGAGCAGTCTCAGTTCGCCATGCACAGTTGGCGATGGAGCATCGGCAGATGTCGATGCACAACGGAAAGAATTACCCGGTAGGCTGATTTGCTGGACCATAAACAAGGTGTAGTGTAATTTGGTAATCTATTGTAGGTCGGGTCATGGAGTTCAGTGTGGACATGGGAGCGTTGAACGCGATCAGTGTTGCGTCTGCGAGCGCATCGTCGGACAGTTCGCCGAAGCGGCAGCTGACTCCGGCCGATGGGAATTCGTTGAGGAAGCCTTGGATAAATCAAGTAAGAGGGGAGGGTTTGAGATTGATGAATGTCCGCTTAGGTATATATTTCTTTGTTCTAGTTGAAAGTTCGCGAACACTTGGTTTGTTTATTGAACGCTAGTGGCTTGCGAGTTGGATTACCAAAGAGTCCATCGGTAAGACATTCTTTCGGCTTTGTGGTCGCATGTACGAAGGGTGGGGTGTCTATCCGTGGCCGCCTTTGAGATTTGTTGACTCTACAGGTAGGCTTGGCCTGGTCTAAGTCGCTTATACATTGTGTCAGACTGTGGGGAAACCTCGTGGGATGGGGTGGGGGAGACTGCGCCCTATATTTGGTCCTAAACACTGGTGAGTAACATACTGTATGTTGTTTTTCGATGTAGGTTATCTTCTCGCAATCGAGTCACGATATTGCTGGCGAGCCACCTTCGTCTGTTTACTCGAGCAGTGGCGAATTGACTATCGGGAACGAACGAGCTTCGACTCCATCATTGGAATGTAATAAGACCGATGTGACATCGGATACATACGCCCCCGTGTTCAAGGAATTCGATTTCTTGGAAGGAGAACAGGACTCGATGGTAAGGGCTGCTTGTGAATTTGTTGTTTCAGAGCTTACTTTTTTCTTTGCAGTCGGAATCGGCGGAAAGCTGCTTTAACTGGTTGTCCACTATGCGACCACGATCGATAAGCAGCGCAGAGGAAGATCGTATGGCAACGAGCGTTGGTAGTAGTACAGCCGTCAATATGTACCCGTCGGACGAGGCGCAAGTCGAGTTGCATAACAGATCTGGCTCGGACAGTTCAGATGATGAGGTAAGGCAGCGATGGCGTGCATTTGAGTTATAGTAGTGCTGAATAAGCCGCTTTGTCATGCTTTGAAGGGTAAAGCCTTTGAATTTTAGGAAAGTACAACAAGTCAAGTTGAGGAAGACGGTGCGGAGACGCTGTTGTCGACAGATATCGACAATTTGTTCAGTACGCAAGAACAAGAGCAAGATAGTCAAGCTGATGAAAGAGTGCCAACACCTGCCTCGTAAGCGCTTGTTATACAACATTGTAGTGATGGTCAATTTTTTTAACCTTGCAGGGTCAGTGTCTGCGGGAGTGTGGGAACGCCAGCGGTCGAATACAACACGACTGCTCATTGGCCGTTGTTCAATTTGGAATGTTCACACCACGCCACGGGCCAAATCGACGAGGCGTGGTCGTCGCTGGTGTCGCAGGTTGTCGCCGACATGTCGGGCAACACGACGGCTAGTGCCACCTTAGTCTTTACGCAGCTGTACCGGGTATGTGGGGGCGTTGTGGGATGTGTTGAGTGGAATTATGTTTTTGCCTTTCTGATTGACGTGAGTGTGAACGTTACCGCTGGTACTGATCACGTAGGTATTCACAGGCGCATGAGGAGAGTATGAACCAGTGTAAGGTTACCGTAATATGTTCTTGCAGGAAGCGTGCAGTCGAATGTGCAGCTTAGTGCGAGACGCGTGCCACTTTCTGTCCATGTCCCAGTCATTCCGAGACACGTCGGCTCAGTTCACCGATGCTCTGGGCGTCCTGATGCGTTTGGCCGAGTGCCCGTTCGTGTTTGTCACGCCTGCCCTAGTACGTTCGACTTGGGGTCACTCGTCAGAGTTGTCAGAGCTTCTTCTTTTAGCTTTTGGGCGATAATCTACTGCAGCGGCAGAAGTATTTCATTTTAGAACTACGTGAGCATTATGACTCGTTTTTGGAAAGACGAGAGTATACGATTAAGGTAGTGTTATTCCAATGCGACCTATCTTATGTGGCTCATACAGTAGTCACTATTTAGTGCTTGAACGGTGTCAAGTCAAGTCTGAAACTGCAGCTGATGGGCCAGAAATTAGAGGAGCAGTCGGCCGTGGAACAGGTAAGAATGCTAGACTCGTATGCTCGCCATTCATAGTTGTCTTTCATTTTCAGGAAATGGAGCTTTGTCGCAGTTTGCAGAAACTGTTTTTCCAGTTATTGTCCATGTGCGAGACGTACACAAAGATGGTCCAGTTCCTGAAAGGACGCATTGATCAGGTGCGTAAAGTTTTCTCGAAGGGAAGACACTTGGCAAGAAAGATTTGGTTTAGAGTCAGAATCGAAATTTGACGGATGACGTAACCTTGTTGCATCGGGAACTGCTATGTTCGGTTGGAGAATTGTCCGCCGGGGGAGACGCACAGTCGACGCACGAAGTCGTTGGCTCGCCTCAGCATCGTCTGCAACAGTTCTTGCATCTACGTGATTACAAACAGGCGCTGATGCAGTTGCGTTCATTAAGGTGAGACTGGTGTGGTTGGGGTCTGCAGCGGGTTCAATGTAGTTGTTTTAGGAACCACCACAATCGCAATGAAATGTATGGATGCTGCGACGAAGTGGACGTAGAATTTCTGCTACTCATGTTTTGTCAGTTGACGGCAGAAGCTCGCTCGGGTAAGTAATTCTATTGGCTGGTATACAGTAGATTTGTGGTAAGAAACCTCATTGCAGCTTGCTTCGCTTTGATTGGATCTGACATGACTCTGTCGGACAATTGCAATCAGCTGATGGAAGCTAACATAAACATATCGACCACGGTTCGAACTTTGATCGATTTTATTCGAAAATCGAGCGCGAATGAAGATAGAATCGTAGATGTATGATATGCAATGATATGGAAACGTATTTCGTAAGTTTTTGTAAGTGAGCATATTTATTAGGCGCACAAAGCATATTTTGTGAATACACTTATTTGCTAATCCGTAATCGAGTGATAACTTTATAAACTTATTCGTTCCTGGAGGTCTTATTTACCAGATCGTTCAATTCACGTAAAGATACGAAGAGTACGTGGAGCTGTTTCCGTCGTTGGTCCAATTGCTCTAAGCATTGGTCCCTTTTCTCGGCGGCTTTCGTCAAATCGCTTTTCAACTGATCCAATAACTTGGCGCTGTCTTGCCGACTTCGATGTTGCTTGATTAAGGTGGCCATAGCGTCATATTCCTGTCGATGTTTTCGGATTTGCTTGGCTTCGAGTAGAGCTTTCCGACATTCGGAGATGCGTTGATGAGCCACATCGATATCGGCCGAAATGCGCTTCGACAGTTGATTGTAATAATCGAGTTCTTGCACACTGGTTTCATGGGTTAATAGAGTCTTCTGCATAGCAACATCGCTTTGTGCCAGGCTTTGTTGCATCTTTCGATAATTAATATCAGCGGCGGAATTACTTTGATCTTCTTGAGTCCAACGAGCAACCATTTTTGCCAACACGGACAATCTACGATCATCGCCCGTTCCCTCGGCATCGGCCAACAATTTGCGACGGATCGCTTCGTCCATAATTAGTAGTGGTCTGAAAAGAAGGAATAAGGTAACTAAGGTACATGCTAAGAAAGAAGAGCAAGAAACTGAGGCGATGACTCGCGAAGTATTGGAAAAACTCGGTCTTTTAACCTCAACTTTTATTTCATCTTAACAATTAGTCTAAAGCCAGTTGTTGCATGGTCTCAGCCACATGATTCCTAACTGCCAGATCGAGTATGTTATAGACTTCTTTGCATCCCTTCATCGTGGCGTCAATCATCTTCTCCAAATTGTCGCAATGAAGTCTGGAATCCAGTTCTAACAAGACGATTTCTTCGCTCTTTGGTAACAATGCCATTGTTACCACAGGTACGTTTCCTCCAGAAGAGCTTTCCTCGAGGTGATTAACATCCATAAGCGGAGTCTCGTGGGACCAACTGGATGTGCAACTACAAACGTAATCACGCATTGACACACCAGCATCGATCAGTGCCAAGGTGGCCGCGTTGATGCACGCGCTCAGATTGCCCCCATCGGCTTGTAGAATCTCGCAATAAATATCGATTTGGGAATTGGGATAGGCCGTTGTCAAAATAACGGCATCGAAGGTCTTCTCTAAATGCTGAGTAAATTCCCGAGACTTCCGATCACCTCGAGGCCGCACTTTTCGTTCGCCAGTGCTGAAGGTGGCCATGCTATACTGGCAATTGACACGAGCTCTATCTGGCAATGCTCGTCCACTGGCTCCTTTACGACGAATTTCGTGAGGTCCGTAAACGGCGGCAAGAACTTTAGTTTGTCCTTGTTCCAAATATGCCGAGCCATCGGCCTGTTGATAGACGCCCAAGCGACACGAAATTCGGCGCAAATCGTTCGCCTTTCGACCGTCTTGCCGGAAACCGCTATCTGATAATAACTCCATTACTTAAGATATGCGACCAAGTAATTGGCGGCTAATTATTGCTTTGACTCTTCAGGCGCTTGCTGCTGTTGCTTTCTTGCCATAAAATCGGGTCCAATATCCGTAAAAACAGTCATAGCACGACGATTCGAATTGATATGCTTGTCGATGCAGCGGTAGACGCACGATTCTTCCTTATGTACCAAATCCCGATGATTCAAGTCGATGATACAATGATTGAAACACGTTTCCGTCAGAGAATTATACAAGGTCAAGAAGTCGCGCAGCTAAAGTAAGAAAACGAATTACCGTACTGTTAGGCAACAAGGACGTATCAGCCACTAAAGCCGGCTAGGTCTACCCAAGGAAATCCCCCGAACCATGGAACTCGCTGGCTTTCACCTCATGATAAGCACAAAATACTGCTAGTACTGTTACTAGCGCATATGGATACTTGATATAGGCGCATCTATCACGCATGCACTTTCCATTCTCCAAAGCCCATTAGAAACCGAAAGACAATGAACTTACATTACGTACTTCGTCGTTCATGAACGCTTCGTGACTCGCCTTCTGACGTCGATAGTTCACCAACAGATTTGATTAATAAGCCAGTATTCAAATGAACGAATAAATTTTTGATGATATTAGGTTGGCACTAGATAGAATCGCAAATTGGAATGGTCCTCTTCGGTATCTTGTCACGTATTCCGCACTAATTGACTCAACGTTATTTATATTTTTGTAGCTTTGAAGTAAATTTTACAAATTTTTAAAAAAGTCAAACAAAAACCAGAATATGAGCCTTACTTTTCATTTTAAGTGATAGATCGCATTGTAAAAACAAGTCTGCGTCAGATTAATAGGTGATATATAGTTGCAAGTTATTCGGTCATCAATCTGCGGTCGAACCATGCAGCAGGCAGGTCAATCAAATTTCCTTTCTTTTCTTTTATAATTTCTGTCTTGAAGTGGAATAAATCTTCTGATCAAATTTCCACATTTCTTATAAATTTTAGCGTTTTGCGCGAGGTTTTGACGATGAACTGGTTTCGCCGTCCGAGTCGAAGTCCATCGATTCGAAGAACTGCGAGTAACAGCAGCAGGACGACTCCAGTAGGTGATGATCGAGGAGCTCCTTTGTACGAAGCATTTCGGTCTCACTGGACGCAAGCTAATGAAATCGTGATTCGTCAGCAAGAAGAGCAGCTGGTCGAACCAACGTCGGAGCAGATCACAGCCGTATTCCGTCATTTGGATCAAATGATGTTGCTTCTTGTGACCGAAGTGAACGCTCAAAGTGATTTGTCAATTGGCCCGGTGTTGGATGGCTTATTCACGGAAAACGTGCTTCAACGAGTTCTTTTATGGACATTTTCGTGTACGGGAGAAAATGCCGACCAATGTCGCCGTCTCATGCTTCGCTTGTACGAAGGCCTATTGAATCAATCCCAATATTGTCTTCTCGTCCATAAGCCTATTTTATTACCCATGCTTACATTATTAGAAGAGTGCAGTCGCGCGTCTCCACAACTGCCGGACATTGAACAATTATTTGTTCTGCTGTTAAACCAAATATGCGTGAAGATAACGGACAAGGACAACGCTCCTTTGCTAGAATTTTTCTTCAACCCGTCTACCGATGAAGGACCGCCAAAGTTTCTGGTGTTTACTTTTTTGATACCATATTTGTACAACGAAGGGAATGTGGGCCAGCTGGCTCGCGATGCACTTTTGCTTCTTCTCTCAGTTTCGGCCAACGTAGAATCAGTTGGTCAATTTATTGCCGAACACTCGAATTTTTGTCCGGTAGTATGAGTATTTAGGTTTTGAGAAAAGACTTGGTTGACTTTTGTTTCAGGTGCTGGCTACTGGTCTGAGCGCTTTGTATTCAGCCTTGCCTCGTCGTCTTGCGTCGCGGGCCGACGACTGGCATCGAATTACGGACGACGATATTGACAACATCGCCGAAATACGATCCTTCTACAACGCATTGGAATTCTGCAATGCAGTTGTCCAGGTATGTGCGTTTTTTAGGCAGCTCCTGCTTTGTTTGCTATGAAAGAGTCGATGGACATAAGTTTCTGCTATACATATGTATGTCTAGGTAGTCTAGTTAGAACATAAGCAGAAAGGAAAATTGCTGGCATGCTCACATCAGTGCAAGGTTCGTAGAGGGCTGCAAAAACCTGGAAAAGTCAGGGTTTCTAAAAAATGCTTAAATAATAAATTCCTTGAAATTGGTTTACTAGTGCTGGGACAAAGTGAAAATGATCAGGGAGAAATTTTTCCTAGAAAACCTGGCGAATAATTTCCCGCTTCTTGTATAATCCTGGCATGAATTTTTGGGTTCATGAAACAACGAGTCCCTTGAGCGGACCGTACTAAGAGCACTGGTTAGTGCTTAGAAATGACCTGATGCTCGTTCTTAAAAATTTTCATTTTAGGTTGGACACCCACTCGTGTTGGAGCGTTTGTTGGACTTTATCTATCATGGCTTCTTAGTTTCCGTTTTGGGCGCTGCATTGCACGAGGTAAGAAGTTATTTGTTTTCGAGTATTTTTCACCTAAGGTAGTTATATTTTTAGAATTCGCTGGAGGAGTTGATTGCAGCAACGGCCTATTTAGAATTATTTTTTCGAACGGCCACTGAGCCTCCGTTGCTTCGCATTTTGTTGAAGTTTATTCTTTGTGAACAATACGATGGTGTGGTTTTGTTGGAGACGTTGGTGACTCGTATCAGCAGTAATTCAAGGGTGCGTTATAGTACTGAATCGAAGTAGAGGGAAGTTAAGTGGATAGGGCAAGCCTTTTTCGGGTTGGGGAGGTGGAGCAGAACCGGAAATGAGGACCATTATTAACCCTCTTTGTTTTAGCTATGCATTGTGTCGCTGGCATTGTTCGAAACACTTTTAAATTTGAATTGTGAGGATTTGATATTCGAGTTAATACTCAAGTAAGAGTCGACGCGTCTTGGATGATGCCTTGATTACCTAGTTCTTACTTTCCATTTAGGTACTTGATCCCGTGCACTCATATTATGGTCAGTCAAGCGAACAATCTGACTGATGTTGATTATTATGGCAAGTCTGCTCAGCGTTTTTTGTCGCTGATACCAAATTGTTGCGTCGCGTCTCGAAGCTGTGGTATTTCATCGGCATCGAGTGCGAGCTCCTTGAACGCTGGCGAAGTTTTCTCAGATCGTGCAGTGAGCACACGTTCGAGCGCTGCGCCTTCGTCGTCTTCAACGGAGAATAAGTTCTTATCGACTTCCTACTCGGCGGCAGCTTCGTCAGGCGCACCCTTGAATAATGGCGCGATGGTTTACGAATTCGAACCCGAAGTTGCGGTGAAATCGCGTGAAATGGCTTATTCTGAATATTTACATGACGCTCATCAAACCATTATGCGATGTGCAATAGCGTGCACCTGTTGGAAATTCCCTTATGATGGAAAAACGCCTGATCCAGCCTTATTTCGCGAGGAATCGCCGCCTTCAACGTCGACGTCTTCCGCTGCGAATCCGGAGCATAATACGACTAAGAATAAGTTTGTGGAAGAAAGCGATGCAAGCAGTGCGCACGAATCGCCTAGGACGGAAATGGAGCACGAGCATATCGATAACAAATCAAAAGATGCGGAGACCAAAGCCCTGGCGGAAACAGATTTCAAGACCGAAACTCAACAACCGCAGCAGCAACAAGACGGAGCGCAAGGGTCGGGCTTCAAACGGAATGCGTCTTTCCGGAAGTCGAGAACGAATCGTTATTACAATGTGCGTCGTCTTTCGCAAGGAGCTGGCGGAACGATCGGCACAGTGCCGGAGTTGGATTTGACATTGGGAGGCGAGGAAGAGTACGAGGACGAAGATGACGTCGAGTTAGACGCGTTCGAAACTTCGGACGATGGGGGTGTGGAGAAGAAAGCGAGCAAGAGGGTAGAATCTCAAGATTCAGCCCAGTCTTCTTCCGGCTCGACACCGCGGCACCACGCGAAGAACGATGTCATGTCTGCTTCGATGCCAGCCGATTATTTCAAATTGGCCTTTGATGAGGAATCATTGTACGGCGGGATAAGCGATAGTCAAGGCGAATCGGATTTCGACGGTCCAGGAGGCATTGGTCAGCAATACGTATTGCGAGGTTGGAGTCAAATACAAGATATGCGGACGTTCATGGAAGTTCTGAATCGAGTTCGGGCATCGCGCGCCGTCTCACAGCAGACGACCGAGGAGATCATAGGCTACATCGATGGTGTGCACGATGTCATGCAACGAACCTCGTCCGAATCCACCGATGACGGTCACACGGCCGAAGCCATGGCTGCGTCGAAGGATAGCGGTGTGGATGTGGGCGACGATAGCAATCGGGATGAAACGCCGGCGATTATTTATATTCCGTTAAAGAGCAGTTTTGCATCGCCTAACATAGGTGAGCAGGGGTTACTCATGCAGCGAGCAACGGGCCTATAAAGCAGCTCCCTTCACGGTGATGTCTCGGCATTTTGTGGCTTCGAAGACTGCTACTCTGACTGAATATCCATCAGGAGTAGCCGTAGCCTCCCGTTGTATTTTTGGGTCTTGACTGAGGAGAGGGACCAGCGAATGTCAATGTTCAGTGCACTTTAGATAAACGTTTCTGTTATGTCTCAGGGCCGTTTCTAAGCGTGTTGCTACACAAGTTGGACAATATGTTGCAAAACTCATTGTTCATGAATTTGCACTTGACTGGCGTCCTGGCACGTTTGGCTTGCTACCCGCAAATTCTGATTACGTCATTTTTGCTCAACTATTCGCTCGTTTTCCAGCCAGCTGTTCGATCCTTGCATCAGGTACGATAAGTTAAAAATTCTGTTCTAGAGTGCATGCAGTTCTCAAACGAGACATCGCTCAGAGTAAGGAAAGCTTGGGTTTCAGGTTTTGACGTCACTGCGTCATAAATTGGATTCGTACGCTTGTTCGGTGGAGAATTTCGACACACTTTTGTTTCGTGGGCGCATATTCTTGCTTCAGCGGGAACGTCGGCATGAAATGTATCAGCGTCGACGTCATAGCCGAAGCGACAGTTTGCGCGCATCGTCCACTACGGGCAGCGGCCAGTCGACGGGAGGACGTAGGAATGAGGTCGATAGCGGATCGTCCATGATCGATGCCAAAAGTCAGATGCGCTTGCGTCAAAAGAGTAAGACTTTTGCAACTATGAATGAGAAATTTTTATGCAAGTCTTTACAGGAAGCGATGGTCGTCTGCGGAGCATTACTAACTTGTTTCAGTCGCAATTGTCTGTGGGATCGTCGGCGTCGAGAGAAGACGGATCGAGACACCCGAATCGACGCACTGGTTCGCTGGAGTTGTCGGGCCATCGTGGATATCAGTGAGTCTTTTTCTGGTGCTAACTATTTGAAAGGGCGAATACTCATATCCTCGTTAGGTACTTCAGAAAAGCGCCAAGTAACGATTTGACGTTGGAAGCCATGAAAACGAAGAATGTGGTCTATTGCGCTATTGTGTTGGAAGAATTTCTGAAAGAATTAGCCGCCATATCGCAGGAGCACGCCGTGCGTCGTATCGATATGCCCCAGCAGCAGACTTCACCACCGCCTGCCATTGCATTGCATAGCTCTTCTGCGTGAATCGTCCGCGTCCTCGTAATGTTGATACGACCCAAGTGATATATACAGCTTTTATTTTTGCATCCTTGTATGTACAGTGGCCTCGAAACATGCTTTGTGCACGTCCATGGCTCGTACTGAACGGTGAACGATTGGTCACTTACATATGCAGTAATTTCCCAATGTTATCGAGACAAATATGAGTAAGCCTAAGTATCTATTGGAAACAAACTTCCTCCAGCAGTCGTCTGCTTTGTTGAAATTGGTTGTGAGCACCTGAAATCGAATGGGGATGTGTGTGCAGGCTAGACGCGGGGACACGATACATACCTGCCACGCGATCTGACCCGCCGTTGCTCCGACTCCGACATAGTAAGGCCACGCCAGGCCTACATTATAGCCCGAAACGAGCAGACTAGTGATCATGAGTGCTCCGAATCCGGAAAGCCAGTATTTGGTGTGGTCTCCGAATCGAATGGCCGTCGACTTGACGCCGATTATGATATCGTCAGGCTTGTCCTATTGCCAAGACGAGGGCTGATTGCAGGGCAGTGGGAGAGGGGGAATACACACCTGGTGGGCGTATATGGTGTCGTAGATCACCGTCCAATTGATAGTGGCCAAGTACAATGGCAGGACGGCGGCTGCGTCGAGGCTGCCTTTCACTGCTGGCCACCCGAGAAGGCAGCCCCAGTTAATGGTTAGGCCTGAAAATATGTGGGAATGCAGACAGTGGCAGTACGGTGTGGGCACTGGGCTTACCAAGCATGACCTGCGGCCAGTAGGTGAACCGTTTGAACAGCGGGTATGTCGCCACTGGGATCAACGATGCTGCGCCCAGGGCCACGCTGAAAGAACAGTGTGCTCCAAAGGCCCCGCGTCCGCAAGCAATTCAATCAGCCAAACATTTTTATTTTGAATTAGTCGAAGGGGCAGGACGCCCAGCTGCTCAAAAACAGGGATTCACTCGGCCCAGCATGGTGTATTTGGTCGGAGGTCGGCGGCCCAAGAGACCCCAGACACATTGCTTACGGGGGATGTCCCACAATGAGTTGGCTTTATTATAGCCGCGGGTGGGGTGTAAAGTCAAGAACACTGGGCATTCATTTTAACGGTTTCTGATGTGTCCAGTCCGTGTGACTGGACAAAAAACTGTAATCACCATCTGATAAGAACGAACAAAGCTGATACAGAGATCCATGATGAACTTATGACTGTTATGGTAAGCATGCCAGCACGCAGTGTCAGATATCTAATGACAGGTAGGCGGTCAGCTTAAAGGTTTCCAGGCATTTCTCATGACGAAGAAACTTTGGAAGCAAGCGCCTCGCCAGTCACAAGAGCTGGGCTAACCAGAAGTGCCCCACAACCATAAGAGTGCACGCTCTATCCAATGGTGTGCTTGACTTTACTGGCGCGTTATTGACAAGCCAACTCATTGTCGGACACCCGTTGTATCTGTAACCAAAAACATAACAAAAACACGAACTCCGCTTAGTATTCGTGTTTTTCATTGTGTTTCTGTTTGTTGATTCGAATCTGGGCTACTTCTACCAGGAACTGTCAAAAATGCGCTTACCTGTACCAGTTCAACTGCAGCAATATGCACAGCGACACACCGAGAAGACCCGACAACAGCTGCAATGCCTGCCAAGTGCTCAGCTCGCCACTGGCCAGTGGTCTCGACTGCGTCCTGGCAACCTGCAATGGCCACTTTCCCTGCCACCCCTCTTCCAAGCCGATGCACGGCCTACCTTTTTATCAAAGTCCTTGTCATAGATGTCGTTTATGACGCAGCCAGCACTCCTCATTAGGAACGCCCCCGCCCCGAACAGACACACAAGATACACGTCGGGCAACTGGCCGGGACCCGCGGCCAAGGCAATACTCCATGCCCCCGGCCAGAAAAGCAGCCACGTCCCTGAAATTGAATCCCATGGCCTTGAGTCAGGTGACCGTCCCCACTTCATGAGACATCGCGCCACTCACCAGCAGGCTTATCGGCTCTCATCAGCCTTAGGTACGGCCGCCATCTTGCAGGCGCTGATTCGACCACACTTTTTGCCAGTGAGTAACAGCGAACATTCGGCATCGCATTTGCATTTCGCCCAGTCCAAATATCGTAACGGCAACTCGCTGCTCTTATCCGCGATAGCCTGCCCAGCCAGGCCACTCGACTCACGATCGGTACCGGCCACCCATGGCACACGCATCGATGCAACATGAGCGCCATGACCAAGCCTACTACTTGCAACACCTATGGATAAGTCACCCACACAATCCCAACCCACCTTCCAAGGCATGGCAAGACGCATCACTGCCAACAGCACCCACGCCCACTCCTCCGCAACATACTTTATTCATATGCAAGTACAGAGAAAGGTTGGTCCAAACAGTGAGCAAAAGTAGCAAAGTTCAAAGGCAGTTCAAAGATGGCCCGAAAACCTATCCACACTATGTACATCGAAGAGTCTGTCAAGAGGACAGCTTTCATGGTTCTACAGTCAGCGGACTCGCACTCGAACTTTCTTCCTTTTCACCTTTTTCCGGTGTATTTTCAGAGGCAGAACTGTGCTCGGAAGTGGAATTTGCCAAGGCACCCGCTCTTTGAGCAACCAGACGCGGATACAGCTGAAACCAAAGGATCCTGTGAACCCGATAACCACATCTTCAATGGCTGCTTACCGCCAAGTAATTGCGCGGCACATATCCTTCCTGTTGATTATTGCCCCGCTTGGCCCACCACCAGCCCTTTTCCTTCTCGTCTTCACGTCGCAAAATTAGGATTGGTTCGTCCGCCTTCAAATCCAGCTCGTCTTCGTGCTCACTTTCGTACTCGTACGCAGCAAACACACGGCCTCCGTTTAGAACACCAAGTTTATCCTAAAATGTCACAAATGTGAAGAAAGAACAGCCGAAACAATTTCGTATTCTACCTGAATGCCAAGTAAGAACTGAGAGCATCCGTCGAAGCCTTCTTCTTCTTCTTCGCACTTGTCCGCTGGTGTTTCATGATCATTCGTAGTCGTTGCGAAAATGCAAGCGCCTCGTTCGATCAAAAATTTGACCATGGGTAAGTTATTGCACGACGCGGCGCAGTGCAACGGCGTCCTGAAACGAAGAAACGTTGTGACTGGCTCAAAGACCAGCGGGGCCCTCGGCGTAAAGTTCCCCGGAAGCCTCAACCTCAAAGTAAAATGATGCGTACCATCCGTCCACATCGACCGCATTCACATCGGCTCCAGCCTCGACCAAGAATCTCACGATTTCGTAGTGACCGGCACAAATAGCGTTATGCAACGCCGTGATTCCCTCCTCCGTGCACGTACTGACGTTTGGCACTTTCGACGCACAGCTTTTAACCAAGTCTAATTCGCCCTCCAAAGCCGCATCAAGCAGTAATGTCAAGGTGTCGAAGCGAATTCGTCGACCGCGCTCCGAGTCGTCCTTCGGCTTCAAGCGCAGTATTCCTTTCGCGGGCGGTGGCTTCAACTGGATGTCTGAGGACACAATTTCCACGACGGTTGCCGCCGATCGCTCGTCGTCTTCGTCATCATCGGTTTCGTATATGCCCGACGTTTCATTGGCTAGACGACGTTGGCGTTTCGCCTTCTGCTCGTCCAATCCATCGTTCAGTTCAAACATTTCCAGATCCTCGCTGCGCACTTTTAACAGCTCGTCCTCGAATGGTCCCTGGGCGGCCAACTGAGATTCCGCGTGGATCTCGGTTTCTATTCCTTCCAGAGACTTGTCAAAATCAAGGTAGCTGATCGCCGCTTCCGATGGTGGCGACGGAGGCATAGTTGCAGGAGGCGGAGGTGGCGGCTGAGTTGGTTGATCCATAAAAGATGCGTCTTCTTGTATCGAGCTTGTCGAATACGACTGGTTAGGAATCGGAGGTGGATACGAAGCAGTGACAGAGGACGATCGTTGCTGATGCCCATCGTAATAACTTTGCTGCGAAGCTGAACTTGTCGTTCGATCAAATATCCAAGACAGATTCAACGATGACTTTCCTCTTTGCTGAGCCCTCGCCAGTAACACTCGAATGTGTTCCGCCTCGTCCGTCGTCGCTGGCAGATGATGGTTGTCGGCCCACGAGCGCCTTTTCGCAGCCCTAAGTGTATCATTGCGAAAATGGAATTTGTCCGCTTCTCCACGTGGATGCGTTGCGTCATTGTGGTGTTGGTGGTAATGGCTCAGCGTCACTTTCGGCCCAACAACGACAGCCGACGAGTTGTCTGGCATGTGTGGCTGAGGGATAGTGGATGAAGACGACTGAGCCCCATCGCTTGTCGACGCCGAGTCGAAGCCGTTGAACTTGGTCTTTTCGCTAGCTGGTATCAGGTCAGGAGGCGGTCGCTCTTCGTACAATAACGGAGAGGCGTTCGCGATTTGAAATCGACGGTTAATGCTGATGTTAACTTTCGGAATAACAGGTTGCGGCAGTGGGGTTTCAGATCGACGCTGGGAGTCCATAACAGCCACTGACTGCCCATGAGTTGGCGACGCGTCTGCCTGACTGCGTTTACTTCCGTACTCCTCTGACTTCTGGGACGGTACTGAAGACGGTCTAGAATCGCCGTTGGATCCCTTCGATTGAGGTGCCGGTCCCGCGAAGCTGGACGGAGTCATTCGGCCTGTCACAGGAATTGCATAGATAGGTTTGATGCCATTTTCCCCCATTCCAGCCACTGAAGAACACCTTGTGTCAGTCGTTTGTTGCAGCACTTCTTCCATAGCAGTGAATGCCGCCACGAAACCTTTAGAATGGATATAATCCGATGATGCCCCGTATGACGAATAATCGCCTCCACGTAAGCCCGATGATTCAGTAGAGAATCCGTCTGACTTATCCGATGGAAGTGATGGCATTGAGTGCGATGGTGGTACGATCTTGAACGGCTCGATCGCTGCTTTCGGTCGCTGATATTGAAATGGATATTGAGTACCAACGAGTGCTCCGTTCACACTGTTTGAGATTTCAGCCATGACCATAGCGGGCTTATCCGCTTTGTCCGTACCAACTGCATCAGCTGCCGATTCGAGACGTTTTAGCTCATTTTCTTTACTTAGAATCAAACGTCGACGTCGAACGAGATCCAAATGACGAATAAGTTCTTGCACACGGCCTGCTGCTTCTTTTAGTTGACGTTCTTTTTCGGCAAATACACGCCGAGCTTCCTGCAAATCGACTCGCGCCGTCACGCTGCGACGTCGTTCATCTTCTACTTCCGCTCGTACACGTCGCAAATGTTGTAATTGCGCATCCTCGGCCTTTATTTGCTGACGTAACTGATGTAACCGACTCGATAACATCGCTTGTGCGTCTAAAAAAGTCGACAGCATGTAAGTCACATGCACAGTGACATCATGACCAACAAAATGTCCCCTAACATTTGTTAATTCACGGCCTCAAATCGGAAAAACCCAACGTTGGCTGGAAGAGTTCATCTTTTACAAAGAAAGAACTAAAAGTAATTCGAAAGAAGACAGGGCTAAGAATTTTAGCTGGACTGAAAATTTACATGTCCACATGAATTGTTTAGATATAAGCCTGATCTGCAGCAAAAATATTATCAGAGCATCTTAACTCACCAGTATTTTGTCCAACCGTTTGTTGCTGCTGACCACGAAGATTGTTTAAACGCATTTCTCTGGATGCCACGGCAGAGCTGTTAGCTTCGATTTGCCGTTTTTGGCGATCGGCTAACTGCACCAACTCGGTGTAAGACATCGAGCTCAGCTGAGACGACCACGAATCATTGGAAGAAGCAGGTTTTCCTTGCGGGAACTGCTGCTCAGCCATCTAAAAGAAATCATCCGAATTTTAGCTTTTTCGTGATATGCACACTGCACCACAATGTTTTGGCTTCTCAGGACTATGCGCACTGATAAATACAACACCAAGGGCTGGTTTCCTAACAATTGGCAGACAACTCAGTCCAGCGATTGGCAGAACAATAGCCAATTGGGAACCTGTGGAGGCGAATGAAAGAGCGGGCTTACGGCACAGGGCCACTGAGGCATTGGATATACTGAAAGAGGTCTTTAGATTCCAGGCTACTGCACACAACTCTTACTGAACGAGTCTCAAAAAAGCGATCACCAACACTTTACAACCAAAATATCCTGGCCAGGTTGGGAAACAGAGATGCACCAAAATCTAGAATCACAGTGAACGTACCTTCCCAAACTTAATCGCTGCTTCTAATACGCGGGACAACCTAGCCAATACAGGAATTAGAAATCAAAACTCTGTCGCACGAAACTAACTAACGTTTACACAAGATCGAGAAGGAGCAGAACAAGACAAAGCAACGGAATTCGGTCAAAACGGGTTTTCGACTCGACTCGACGAGCCATGTGTCACCACGGCACAATCTACTTATATCAAAACCATCGTACCTGCGTATCACAGGCGGGAGTTTGAAGCGGGTCTAGCTGAGCAGGCACATCGTCTGGCCTTGAAAAGTGTCACTCCGTCACTTCTTGTTCCAAAATGGAAAACGCTCAGAGACCCCTTCTCTTCAAGTAACGAGGAGAGTGTGTACGAAAATGGTCTCGTGCGATATACAGGGATGCCAGGGCAAGGACATGAGTCCGGGTGCGAATCTATTTACACACAGCATAGAGTAGTACTACTCATCTTCACCAGCGTACAATCGGCCGTGCCCTAGCCTTTTTCCGATGCATAAACATAGGAGACGGGTGACCTTGAATCGGGGAAACAAATAGGACCTTGCGATGAACTCCTGCCCACGACAGGGCATCGTGCACAGAGACGGGGAAAGCGAAAGCGGCCAAGCACTTAGCACAGACAAAGTCGAGCATGAGCAGAAGTGAGATGTCAAGGAGACTGAAATCGAAGGACAGGCAAAAAAGGGACACTCGAAATGGCCGATTAGCTTAGCTAGTGTCGTGTGCAGGCAGTGCCTGTACCACACACGAAGCCCATGATGCGATGCAGCCATGCATAGCAAAAGATGACTGGATGTCAGAACTGTCAGAAAGCAGTATTCCTCCAGACCACGGACATACAGGGTCTGAACCCACACGAGCATGAGCACCAGCAACATCCTGGGTGGCTGCATCGGCAAATATGAGACGATCATGGACCCCCTACCTTGCATATCCATGGACTAGGTGTTATGCACCGACGACGATCGCGCATGAGATCCATATTCGGGCCACAATAGCGAGGGGCGCATACGATGCCCAGAATCACCATTGTGCACTACTGCTCGGCTGTCAGGATAAGAAACAAAATGAGACACGGCGCCTCGGCCAAACACTTTCTCACTCCGGGATCACCTCCAAAATGTCACGACGACTGGCAAAGTGGTTTTTAAGAAAAAAGACTCCCTATCGTCGGCGACCATCAAAACTTTAAAACTAGACTATAATATGGGATTTGAGACAACCGTTTGGCCCGAGGGTGCCCGACTCGATGCAAGTTCAATGACGCCCGTTTTCTCTTATGAACTCCTCTAACTCGATTTGCGAAAAAGGTCAGCCCCAGCAAAATGTCACCCGGACTCGCGCCACGAAACATGCAATTGGTTAAATCAAAACGTGATTAGATTATCAGCATGTGTCATCTAGAGATGTACAGGCCGTTATCTCCGCCCCAGCTGATCTTTAGTCCCGTCCTACTCCCCCGTTCGGCACTTCTGGGGCCCCAATGCCACCCTACAAGGGTCATAAGTTACAAGGCATTCTTGGGAATTGCAAGCCCAGGTCCCAAAAAAGTAATCCATACCATCTGTCCGTGACAACTATTTGTCGAGGTCGGCGAAATAGGACCGTCTGTGCAATAAAACGAATTCGAATCGGCTAATAAACGGCCTTCGGCTGCCTCAGTTAGGGCCAATTTCAGGCATGTGATGGGTGTCATTTCCCGCTCCATCATTTCGCAAACTGGTTTCGTGCTGTCTCGACCAGCATCTACAAATCGCGCCAAAACATTGGCCAAGAGTCTGGTAGTAAATAGTAGTTTACGCTCGGTTCAAGGTCTCCGCCTCTGATCCATAGTTTAGTTTTCAAGCCTACGCTATTAGACAACCTTGACTCCCCAAATCTGACTGGCCACATTCCACATACGATCTGAGACTACAGGCCGCCTCAACCCCGCCCATCAGGGACTCACCTCCTTCGCTCGAACTACTTGCGTGTCTCAAATCCGTAGCTGCGGCCAATAAAACCTGTTTTTTCTTCTTCCTCAGAAAGAACTGAACTTGTCTGTCCAAGCCAGCCCATAGTATGTGCTTCTTGACCAAGTGATACAATCTCTCTGCAGCACCAAATTGCTTCTCTGAAACGAACGAGAGTTAGTGCAAGACGACTTGTGAGAAAGAATAAGACAAATACCAAATCCATTGAAATCAGCAGCCAGGAGATACTCGGCGTCAGAATTCAATGTTTCCTTGCACTTGTCAATCACATCAGATGCGGTCGACTCTCTCGTGAGGGGTACTCGGACCATGCGTGTTCCAGGAAGTAAACGTACATTCAAGTATATGTGATAGAAGTTGCCCGAACTCTTCTCCATTTCCACCAAATCGAGCTGTCCAACAGGGGACAATGACAAACGCTCCTCGATGGCACCCTCTTTTAAACTAAAGGGGGCGTTCTAGAAACGGACAATAATACTCAGCGATTACGAGGGCATTACGGATAAACGTTCAACTACCACCCGCGGGTCTTGTATTTAGATAAGGAGAAAGGAAAGTTGTGGAAGGCGCCGCGGGTGTTCACCAAGTAAAGGCCTGTTGACTAATCGGTCGGAGACTGAAGGTTTGAGTGACGGCTCTCAGCGCTGTCGTACGGGACAGGGCCAGGCAAGAGACCTTCATGTCGTCAGAGACATAGCTATGGACGAAGGAAAGTGTAAGAAGTAATAATTAGGCCTGGTGGGGAGGGAGCATTGGAAGAGGATGGCCACCTAAACTGACGAAACCTAGTCATGGACTAAACACAAACACAACCCTCCTCTCTGGAAAGTGAATTAGGAGTAAGCGAAAAACGGATTCCCGATCTCAACGGGTCGTGTTGGCGGGACAGACACGTCCTTTCACTTTGATTGCTGCCAATGACGCGCTAACTGTAACCTTTGACAAACCCGTTCCGCGTCCTTGCTCGGCTTGGCTCGACTAGAGCCTCCTCGTCGGAGCAGCTAGCTCCGCCAAGGGCAAACGCAAATAACCCTCATCTGGCCCGCAACTACGTCCGTCATTGGCCAAAGACCACATTCGAGTGCCACCACTCGTCGGCACTCGAGCACGGTACGGCCCAAATCGAAGTCAATTTCCTACCGCTGGCCGTGACCAGTGCAATTCTCGTACCGTACTCGTCAATCGCATACCACCCCTCTCCAGATCGCTGACGCAGTTTCCGCTTTTGCAGCCTGTTTTTTCACTCTTTATTATTTCCTTTTCCATATTCGCCCATTTACAGTGTTACGGTTAACGAGTTTCAGACGGTGGCCCGGGCATTGCCACAAAACCCGAATACAATAGCCCTAATATCCCATACACGGTACGCACAATGGCGTGGACATGAGCCCAGCAAAATCGGAGCGAGGGCGGCGGTTGGCGTCCACGCCATGCGTCGCTTCTACCCGCAGGCATATTCAGTGCCACATTCTCTAGTCATCATCGGGCATAGATTATAGTCCACGCCAAGTTCCCCCTGTCTAATGCGCCTTCGACGAACTGGTGCCACTTCATACACCATAAAAGCATGTTGTTGCAATAGATGCAGTAAACTGACTGCAGTTCGGCCGCCCACTGGTTTTGCGGCCGAGGAAGAGCTGGAAAGTAGCAAGAACAGTGGGGAGTAGAGTACATATTGTGCGTTGTGCTCACCCCACCCTACAGTACCAATCTTCATGCACTCCGGGGACTACTACATGCAATTCTATTCTCATTACCGTGGGTACGAGAGAACACTTTACATTTGCATGCACCATTTCGCATCACTGCTAAAGAATAAGAAAAGCTACTCGTCGGATCAGATCAGACAAGACTGTTTCTAGAACTTGCGACGCAAATGATGTTTTACCCCTCGTTTCTGGATCGAAATTTAGAAAATGGACTATCTAAAGGTGTCGAAAGAAAACAGTTTCCCCCGTTATTGGTATGATTAGCTGGTAGTCTTTCCAAGACAAATGGGTGGGTTTTTATTATTTATTGAGACCCTCCTGTGACCGGTCAGCGGTCAAACCTTCTAAGCAAGAGTAAGCGGGACCAGCACACACAGCAGCATCCCTCTGCGCATCTCCACTAGGAGCACCTCCAACGGGAGCATCCTGGACTGCACACCGGCTTCCTCGGACGATGGCGGGTGGGCTGCGAACACTGTTAGTGTTCGACAACTATAAGACCCTCTGGCATCAATTACGAAGCCACCAGGGCTGTATTGGCCGAACGTGCGAGGGGAGTTCTAAAAGTTCGTAGCCTGACCATAGTTTAATTGAAACTGTACAACGCCATACTTATTCTTTTTCGACATAACATCCCCTCAGACCAATGCACTTGTTCAAACGTTGGTGCAACGCAAGAATACCAGGCAAACCCCTCAAAAACAGGCAGGCACGTCATTTGGCACACATTCCGGCCTGGCCTTGGATAAATTCAGTTTCTCATGTAAAAAACGTAGTTTCGAGGCTATTTTCCCCCTTCCGTGCCCACTTCCTCCGCTATCTAGAAGACGTTTATTCGACGGTCTTCTTTCACAAGCTTCGCCACAACAGCACATTTTTCGCCCAATATCGCCTCGACTGGTCGTCTAGACCTTTTTCTAGTTCTAGTTTCCAGAGCATCTAAAGCGTTACCACGCGGACAATGCTGACGGGGCGCGGTATCCACGCCGGCCTACATCGCGTGACGCTCTGTTGCACAGAGAAGGTTCTAGCGGGATGTGTGACAGTGTAAAGAGGAAATTTTACTGCTCCAGCTCATGAGAGGTACTCAGGCTACGAACATTCTGAATTCCATCCGTATATAGCGACTACTTCACGAAAATAAGGTGCCATTCGAACGCATCAAGTTTACTAAGTACGCTTCCTTGCTGTACGTTAAAAATATGTTCATAGACACAAGCCAGCCTGCACATGCCTGCCGCAATCAAATGCTTCCCCCACACGAGAATACATACAAGATACTTATAGATACACATCAGTATGTCATAAAGAAATACAGTCATACGCACGAAATCCACCCAATGCAAAGACAGATTTAAATAATGGCCTACTCGATTTCCATACCAATAGTATCTCCTGGCCCAGGTTGCAATAACATAGTACTTACACGTGCTTTCTATTTCCGATGTCGCGGCCGCAGTCTCATTCCAAACGACACGGCGTTTCCTTCCATACTTTCACTTCCGCAACGAGCATCTCGACGGGCCGTGATCTTAGCTGGGATACTTGCTTCCTCGTCGCTGTCTGATTCTTCTTGATAGATTGGCGGTTGATTGCTTGGTCCCGCCGATGGCATTTCGTTGTTTGAACATTGCGAAGTCGGACTTATGGAATCGCGCTCTTTCGTCTCTGCAATGGGCGCCAAACCAGTCACTAGTGCATTAATATCATCGACCACCGATTCGCTTTCTTCCAACGAATTTGGGCCAGCTTTCCGCAACAGCTTCATCAGAGCCTTCTCCTGCTTGCGCACGGATTCCAGCTCGTTTTCAAGACGATTTGGCGAAAAATTGGCATAAATCTGCTCAAATTCCATCGTTGTTCGACGTGAATAACGAGAGAAGACTGAGCCCCGCATCGGAGACTTTACGTCCACCTGAAGGCGCGACAGCTGAAACGGAAATAGATATAGCCCGCAAATCGCCAAGCAAAGTTTCTTACTTTAGCAGGCGATTTTCCACACACGTTCAAACGATAACCATCTTTACGAAAGGCACGATCGCTAGCCGCCAGAGTCGATTTGAAAGTTTGAGCATCAGGAGAGCCCTGAAACAACTGTTCAGTATGTAGAGCACACATGTACATACAGCATAAATTGGATCGTTAAACGTAAGACGCTAGTATCTTACAAAAAAGCTATCCCAAATTACTTGACCACTTACTTTTGGAGGTGACGGAGGTTCGACACAGATACTTGGGCTCGTTTGACGAGTTGACGCTGCCGGCTCTGCAGGTCTATTATTTCCGCGTACAGGCGTATCTTGCAAAAAATTATTCCCCAGTTCAGGCATCGGTGGCACTGCCAAATAATTATTCGACGACCCCGCAAAGTTTCTGTTTCGCTCCACCTAAAAAAGACAAAATCAGACCTAATTTAGAAAGCCGAGGAATCAATTCAGAAATTTGCCGCGCCTGGTATAGCCATCTAACGACTTACCTTTCGGCCAGACAACGGCGTACTTGTTCCCAAAAATTTCGACGTTGATGACCTGCGATAAATTGAAGTTCTTGCAGGAGTTTTTGGCTTTGTACCTGAAATCAAAGACCATCTACACCACTTTACACATATATCAAGAAGTCACCTCACTTGCACTGTCTGCTCCTGCACGATCCGCCTGCTGTATGGAATTAGCTTGCAATTGACGCGCCAATAATCGAACTGTTTCGTCACCAACAGGAGGCCCTGCTGCAGCTATTGATTGTCGACGACGACTGTGATACATGGACTTCCGCGGCGGGCGATCTTGAGCGTACTAAAATAGCAACTGTCAGACACGGGGGATCCACAATATTAACTATGGTACAAATAGTAGGTCTACCATTGATCCTGCCCGCGCCGCTGGATCGTCAGGAATGCCATGGTTATTCAGAATGCCACGGGTTGCAGTTTCATCAACTTCGAACGGAATTGGCCCAGAGGCTGCAAAATGAGGTCGGGATTCAAAGGCGATTTGAACTGAATATCGAAAATTACATACCATTTTGCTGCTGAACAATGCTCGGACGATTGCCTGTTGGCGGTTTCAATCCATTTTTGGCATTGCAGAATCCAAAACTTGGACGATGATGCACCGCAGTTCCCACAGGTGCCAGCAAAGATTTCCGAGAAAGCGGAGGGATAACCCCACTTTTCCTTAAAGTACGCACATAATTCTGTCGCTGCAGTATGCACACAAGTCATATAGATACTGTACCTGATTTGCTGTGAGAGAGACGGGCGAGAGTGGCTGTGCACATTTTCCTTGGCGACGATAGGATTTCGGTTCACCAAAATACCTGGACGCTCTGGAATAGGAACTGGTGCCGCCGCGGAGGACTTGCCGCGAACCACAGCTTTGCCCTATAATAAAAATATTCATCAGCTCCACAATATTATGCATATCTAAGACTTGAAATACCACTTTCTCGTTGTTCCCGTCAATAGCGCCCATGGCCATTTGCACCTTACGAACCGTTAACTTTTGATCGGGTTTTGCTGGCGCAGCATTCGTTTTTTTGGTGATAGGACGACTAATTGACGGCCTGGGTAATCTGCTTCTGGAAATAACAAAGAAAGCGGATTGTCTACCACAGCCCTATCGCTCAGGCTGGGCCTACAATAATACAGTCACGCGGCATATGTAAAGATCAGTTAGAGACAAAAACACATACAAGCTGAAAGGTGTTGCTAAAAAACCGTAATTTAAAGTACGTAACATGCTAATATGTAGAAAGCTTAGGATGCACGAAGCTAAAGCCTCACTTCACAGCAGGTTAAGTTACACGCATACTGTGCGTATAAGGTGAAGTGACCTAATCCGGAAAAGTTCCTAAAACCAGAACACCTCGGTTCGGTTCCACATCTAATCCGCCGCTTACTGTTTTTGAAAAGGCTTTTCAGCTGGCGAACAATCTTAGTTCACAAAAAAGCTAAAACGTCGCTAAATCTATCCGCAAAATCTGTCGCTAAATCTTTCTGGAACAGAAATTTAGAGCCGTTTTCTTCGCCGCCTGAGGTTCAATGTCAAAAAAATATTGAAAATACTCGTACGCCGTTCTTGTTTATCTTTAGACCGCACGAAGACACCTGGATTTTAGGTGTTCCGGACTTGGCGACTTTACCCTAGGTCTAATCAAAGGTCAAGCAACACAATGAAAGGTTCAGCCAACAACCAAACTTATTTTCATACGGTATAAGCTACTGGGCATAGTCTCTAATGTATCGTACCTGTCGTCTTGGACGAATCCGCCCACTGGCAATTTAGAACCGGTCGGCTTTACAATCGGTGCCATTTCGATATTACGTCGCCACCTCCAAAGCTATAGGTCTACAGAAAAATAGAAGGCTTGGTTTAGAGCGAGAGTGTAGTACATGCCTAAACAGAGCTTACTAGACCTACTGAACCTTATTGAAATTGCAAAGATTTGTAGGCCGAGGCTTAGGTTTACTACCAACTTACCTACTGTACAGTAGGAACAGAAAGAGTAAGAATAGCGTTGCTCTTTTCAGGGTGCAACCGACGTAAACTTAACAGTGAAAAATAACGCGATTTGAATCTGCTCGAGAAAACAAAATGCAAAGTGCAAGTATCTATCTAGATAGAGAAAACAAGAAAAAGCCAAAAGCCAAAACGGCCCGACGCCGCCTTCCACGCTGGATTGGATTGTCGCACACTTGATGTTCATGTACTGTATCACAGCGCCAAACTCGAATTACTCAGATGCTTGATCTTAAGACATGGTCTATGAGCCTAGTCCCGATTCCTATTTTTTAAATGCTTTGATCGTGATAAGATTCCACCAAGCCAGAGAAGTCAGAAAACCATCCTGATCATGGCGTTATGCAATAATAAGAAACATCTCGAAGCACCTGGAGCTGAGCAGCCGCAGAAAAGAACAGATTACCGCAGTTTATGCGATGATTACAGGCAGCATGACCATATCTTCCATGTCCATATCACCGTCATCATATCACTATCATCTACCATATCCATATCAAGGAACACAGATTGAAAAATGATTGTCAATCTAAATATGTGTTCCTTAGCCCTCGAGTACGCTGTATGCTGCTTGGCTATGGATAATGTATGCCACACATGACATACCTGATTATAAGTCTTTTAGTTAACACGGAATATTCTATGGATATGTAACCATGCTGTGAGCCGGTAGCACACAATACTTTTGCTCCTATCGTGGCTGGAGGCACGGTAAGCGCACTGGCATTGTAGCCATGTTCCCAGTGTAACCCGCACCTCTCCGTGCAAGTGGTTCCTTCCCCCTCATCCGCATGGCACGTGTGTTTGCAGCACATGAGTTACTTCCGCGTGTCCTGCCCGTTCCGGCACAGGGTCAGATCTAGCCAGATCAAACCGGTATCTCTCCATACTGGTTCTAGGCCGTCGGCCCACCTGACACGGTGCAGCCTAAGTCCTCAGTCTGTGCCGGAACGGGCAGGACACGCGGAAGTAACTCACGTGCTGGAAACACACGTGCCATGCGGATGAGGGGGAAGGAACCACTTGCACGGAGAGGTGCGGGTTACACCAGGACTGGGCTCTTAGCAATGAGGCAGGACGGGGCAATGACCGCGATTTGCTTTTGCAAATATAGAAGATGAATTTACCGTGCTGCAGAAAAGATGTATTTTTGTGGTTAGAATGTACAGGACGTATGCTTGAGTGGCTGCTTTACACTGCTGATGCACAGCAGCTGTCGCTTTACACTCTTCTTTGCCATAACCTGGCTTGAGCAGAAAGTGAGCCTCATTCCCTCCGTTTGCAGCAGAGAGAGAAGGTGATTGCGATTCGATCAGTGGCCACGATGTCAGCGTTCCTCGTCGTGCTGTTGTTGGCGATCATTGGAGCCGGGCTGTTCGTGATGCACCAGAACGGCATGCTCGGCGGTGGCGCAGGCGGCAAGAAGAAGAAGGAGAAAAGTGGCGCAACGAAGAAGAAGGACAAGTCCTCGGCCAAGACTTCCACGACCGAAGGGACCACCCTGACGGACAACAAGCCGAAGAAGGGCAAGAAAAGTGGCAAGAGCAAGAAGCCCGTCAAGGTCTGAACCTGGTCGTCGTCGTGATCGCTGGGTGAATGCAGTCGTGATGATATGATGTCATTTCTCGCCCAACTGTGACTGTTCGATGCATGCTTGCCAGTGGTAAAACAGTGCCATCTGCTGTTGATGAGAGATAGTTGATGAGTTTGCTTGCCTGCTCTAATTTTTGGCTTCCGTCTCCGTTCGGAAGTCTAGGTCCTGCTGGCACCGACTGAATGAGGCACTCAGGGTCTGACCAAAAATAGGCTGGCGAGGGATCGTGCATTTCTTCACCGCGGATTTAATCTACGACGCTCAAGTGGTCTGAAGCAACATGGGGCTCACGACGAGCCACAATAGTTCTGTGCCCCATGCTTTATCATCAGCCCCACTATTTTTCCGTCGGGACTGATGGCAAAATTGAGAACTTGAGATAATCTTCATCATCATTTTCTGAGAGTTTAGTTTAGTCCATTTCCGCCTTGGGACAGGGCCAATTTTTGTGTACTTTTTCCTCCAATGTGTACTTTTTTGTGATTATCCCGTATATCGCGCGGGTTCACGTTCACTTTCTTCATGTTTCCTCTAACCGTGAGAGTGTCCATCTCTCTTTCGTTTCTCTGGTTTGCCGAGTGGTCGTTTCCAGGACTTAATTCCATCGCATGCTATCTCATGCTACATGCTCCTCCACATGCTATCTCATTATCAGTTGGTTCCATCATCTCGTCATTTATGGGAGCGATCCCCAGTTCCTTGCGTATATCCGTGTTCACTACGTGGTCTATCCTTGTCAAGGCGAGTGACGGGCAAGTGTTCGACTCGCGGTCCGGCAAATCATTTTGCGCATAATGCCTATGCCCCTTCACCCTCAAGTACGCATACTATGCTTGGTGATGTGGTAAAGGTATGAATATGAGCATGAGTTCGTGACATTCTCATTTCCATAGTGCGCAGCGCTCACGTTTTCACGTTCTCACGTTTTCTGGTTGTGGGCCAATGTTCCGATCAGTACAGAGCAACTAGTCTAACCACCGTTTTGTGCTCTTCTGCGTGAGAGTATGAGACTAGCCATCTGTTTTAGTGCTCTTATTGTTCCCGATAGATGACAAATGGCTGTGAGTTGACGAAAGCGCATTGTGCAGCATACTGTAGAACTTTGCGACCGACCTTGTGGTGGCAGCAGAAGAAGACATGCGCTCAGTACACAAGTTCTACATAGCATAGCCGCACAAGTGCCTCTACTTGAGCAGGTGGTTGTTACAGACTGTTTAAAACCTTTTTGTCAAAAGACCACTATGTTGTGCAATAATACTGTAAATAATGTCGGAATAGGCACACTAGAAATCACTTGAGGCCCCTCACTCATAGGATATCCCTCGGGCTTGCCTCTCACTTACGGCACCCTCAGTTATAAGCCTCGGTCCAAGGCCAACGAATTTTATAAGCCCCTCTCGCATACTAAATGTCTACTTCCAGTGCGTGTTTTCATAGGTGACTCCCACCATGCTAAACTAGCAGGAGGGATGGTTGGCCTTGTTACCGATATTCTTCGCAAATACTGTAAGTCCTGGTAATGTAATCATCGATATCCACCTGGGGTTGACACACTCATTCAGAGCCACACGCTGGATTAGTCACGCATGTTTTATCATGTTGAAGCTAACGATAACTGGACGTCATGAGTTTGAAAGAAAAACAAGACAAGGCGAGCCACATGCAGCGCTTCTCAATAGACCTCAATGAGTTGAATGAATGAATAATTCTTGGGGAAATAGTCTAGTCTCCTGTTCAGCCGCAGGACTCTGTCGGATCGAATCTGATTACACCTTACACTGTTGTGGTCCTCTGATTGAGACCCACTGCTGGTAGAATGTGTACACCATATGCATACAGTAGTGTCAACACATAATATACTGTAGAGTAGCCCACTGCTTGCTTTCGCTGAAAAGAATTCCTTGCACATCAGTACAGCCCCTTGAAACTGTTTTTTTCCGCTCGTATTTGTGCTACGTACAAAACACGGATCGCCTTTTGCGTCACATCCAATCTATGACCCGCAATGGCTGTTCCAAACTTACGAGGTTCGTATCAATCAACATCCACGTGGGTGAGTTACACAAACTTTGTCATGTTTGAAGCTTAAGACTGGACGAGTCACGGGTACGAATGAGTGCAAGCCAGAAAATGTTCAGCGCTAGAGACATGGTTGATCAGCTGATGCGGAATTAGACGCGCAGCTAATTCATACAGAAATGGCATTGATGAATCGGGTAATCCGACATGTCCGTTGTTGCGCGATATTTCTAATCAGCTTTTTACAAAGTGTCCACCCCTTCAATACCACAAAGTACAGTACGGTGTCAGCAGACACTTACAGGACCTCTGCACGACGATTAGTTTATTCGCAGAACCATATCAGTCACCAAATCAATGAACCCGTCCATTATTTATTTTTTCGCATATTCAATTTGCAGAACGTGTTCACACAATTCGTAAATCACTGGCACAAATTAGACAGCAGTGATTCTTATTTTAATTCGGAACCCAATGTCGCTCTCGCCATTCCATTAATTTGCATATCGAGTGTGTACAAAGGCAGCAGGACAACAAAGCCAGGCATCAAAGCGTACAACATAATCGAGGTTATTATGGTTTATGATATTTGGTGAACGAGCCAGTTAGCAATGTCCGGCTCAGGCACGTGTGAAAGATTATCGTTTGGCTTTTTGCTTTTCGGCTTTCTTTAGCATTTGGCCTATGAGGAGGGAAGAATGGGAAAAGGGCGCGGGGCGAGTTGGCGTATACCTATTTGACACTATTGACAATAATTAGGCTGAATTATGACCCTGGCGGCGAGATCAAAGACGAGAACGCGGCTGACGGTGTTGCGCCTTTGCGTTCAGTTGTTTCTTGAAACAATTTACTCGCTGCTGACTCGATCGCACACGCCCAGACGCACTCTCGTCCACTTTTCTTTTCGCATAATTTCACAAAACGAAAAATTCTTTCTTTACCAACAAACAGCACGCGATTGCGATAACGACCGCGACAACGATTGCCGTCGATTGCCCCAATGGCGACTGCCCGGCGCCAGCATCCATACGCATACCTCGACCAGTTTTCGCGAGGAAATTCGAGCACTGCTATTAGGACACCGCCTAGAAAAACTGAATTTTCGAAAGTACACTATTATAAAGGATTGCTAAAAAATCTTAGACGCAATTAGCAAACTGGATGCAACGCTGGCTGCGGCTACATTCTTGTTTGGACGGGGGTCCTTATCTTGCGAAAAGACAATACGCCCCTACTCTATAAGGTGCTGCTCTCCCAAAAACACGCGCACGAACCTATCTAAAGTTTACAGCTTTTATTGCGGGTAGCGAGCATGTGTCGGCCTCGCCTTGTCGACTCTGGCCAGGCAAGAAAGGACGCCGCCTATCACGGCTCAAGGGCAGATTTTCGGATCACGTGACCAGGGGTTCAAGGGATGCCGCCGCGGTTACCGTACACCGGGACGGCGAGTCAGCTGCCTAGTCGGGCGAATAGCGGCCGCGGGACAGAGTCTATTTTGTACCAGATCCGGTCTCGCCGTTCTGCAACGTTTCTCTTGCCTCATTCAAAATTGTAACGCCGTCCTTTTCTCGCCTTTGGTTTGTTTTATTTCAACTCCGAACACGACTTTTCCGCTCGTCTTTTTGGCCATTTGTGGAAATTATTAGACCAAAAAGGCTATTAAGAAAAAGGAGAAATTATAAAACTTTGTGTCCTTAAATTTTACGTAACCCGCTTGTGTCCAAGTTTATTAGTGTTTGCGACGTAAACGAAATCATAAATTGGACGCGCCCATGCTATTGATGATGAACCCGAGCTTCTCCGTGCCCAGTTTGCCAGCCGCTGACTGCGGTGGCATTGGACAAGCTCCGAAATTGGGCGATTCGAACGGAACGGGCAATGGACCGTCTTGCTTCGTCGGAATTCCGCAATCGCTGCCCGCCCAACAACAACAGCTTCAACAGCCTCCAAGTTCATCGGCCATAAAATCCGGAATGCTAACCGATTCTGCAGCTACTTCATCGCCGGCCGCAGTAGCCAATGGTCCTCAAACGAGTCGTTCTTCTACCGGGGGTGGTGGCTCCTTCCAATGGAGCTGTTCGGCAGCGGGTCAAACGGGCGATGGCACGTCGGCTTTGTCTTCTTTCGGACCCACTTCCGGCTACTACGCTTGCTACGACGCGGCAGCCGCTGATCGCTCCAAAACCAACGCGGCAGCTGCAGCGGCAGCCGCGTTCAAGATGTGGCCGACGGCTACCGGCTACCCCGACTTCCACCACCACCATCATGCTGCAGCAGCAGCAGCTAATGCTATGGGATGCCATCCAGCAGCAGCAGCCGATATGTACGCGAATGCATTCGCCCATCACCAGACTTGGCCATACACTGCTTACCACCATCCCACGCCGCACAGCGCCTACGAACGAAGCCTGCAAACTTTCCAAGTAAGTGTCTTACGTTATCGCCGGTACCCGATACAAGCCACCTGTGATCCTCAGGCGGCATCAGCCGATATCAATATGGCCGCCGCCCGTTACCAGCCGTCCATGGCCGCAGTGGCCGACATCCAAAATCAGACGTCCGGATTCGGTCCTGGTAAGTTGATTTGGGCGTGGCAGCAGGCCACGGCCCCGTCCTCTCCTTTTTCGTTTCTCCGAAGCTCTGAAAGTTGGACTAGGAAGCATACGACTTTATACGGGTCCACGCTGGGAGGCACATATATTTTACGTTTTAGTTTGGGACGCTAAAAATTTAATGATGAGGGAAATGGGTTCGGCCAGTTTCTATAGGAAAATCGAGCTTTTAAAGTATTGCAAAAGCGGGCTCCCTACTTTTATTGTGATTATAAAATTCGCCGCGTCAAACCCCATTCCTCCGATCACAATAACCATGTCGATCATTTCATGCGATCGGGCGTGCGCGCTGGTTTATGTTTTCGGCTACTAACCACTAAACCCGTATACCCGCCATAATATAACATTATATTACGTATATGTAGTCTAGGTTAGACGAGGCCTAGCCGGTTGCGTGGTCATCAACCAACTTGACGACCGGACGTGTTTTTGTTATGTTTTCGACCCCATCGATAAAATAGGCCAATACTGCCTGCCACTAGGAATATTGTCCATAAAGGTTAATACCATGCCCAATAAGTACAGTACCAGAAACAGCATGGGGTAATTTCAATGTCGGACCGAGATGCTACGGAGGAATGTAAAAATTTTTACTATCATCAATAAAGCTGCCCGGCTTTGTCGCATGGATGATACACTCGCTCAAAATTGGACCACACTGACGGTCGGGTGGTGGTCTGCCGAGTTCGGTCTCCGGACCGAGTGACTGCAGCCGAGCTGGTGGCCCGGGTGTCTGATTACATGAAGTATCCGGGGTCGACATCCCCGACCCTTCTATTATCCACAGGATCTGATCCTATTTCCCACGGATGATAAGGAGAGCGGCCTCTAAGAGACCAATGCTCTCACTGGAATGATACCCGGCCAAGTTTCGAGTGTTCGCTGGCTCAAGCTTTCTCTGATAGACCACTCGACAAAGGGGACTCTGCATTTTTGATTATCACTTTTCGAGTACGTCCACAAAAGTAGCTCGTTTGTGATGTCCACTTTTGAATTTAGGTGAAGGAGTTATGAAAGTGGGGATCGTTTTCGCGATGAACATTAAAGAAAGACATTGTCTTTGACGTATGGCTGCATTAAAGTTGAAAGGCGTCCCTGCGATCAGCGCGTATTTCATAAGTTGGACACGCGACCGCAGACATTTACGACCAAGCCTACCTCGTCATCAACAGGCTTTTCCCCCTCACTCTCCGGATCCTTATGAGAAGACGGATCTTAAAAAGTATCCTAAAACACGTCCGACATGCCTTAATTGAGCGAGTATGTCTCTGAGGTCGAACCGTTCGGGAAGAGCGCCCAAAAACGCCGATTTATTGCCGGGCTGGGCACCTTGGACGTAGATACATTTTTCATTTTGTACTTTTGTTGGAAAAGGTGTCTTTTGTTGCCATTTTTTTCGTCGGCCCCGCTTGCCTTTTTGAAAACTTCATTTTGATGTCCTGACTTCTGAGGGAGTGGGCCGCGTGGTGCCATCAAGTCAAGTGGGAGGCACTCGAGTTTGGTGTCATCGCGCCTATGTAAACTTTGCACACTTACAAGTACATCGTGTACAATGCGGTATCAGTTGTGAAGGGGGCGGCGGCATCCTTTGATGTGCCACTTGGTTTCGTCTTTGTCTTTTCCGACGCTGACACAGGGCTCGCGACAGCCGACAATGTGAAGTTTTCTGCTCACCATTAAGATATCGGTCTGAGTACGCGAATATTTCACAAAATGTCTTCCAGTCCGGTTCCAGGTCGGGAAAGACGGGATGGTGGCTGGGCACGGCACTGTATATTACTGTACTCGCTCATACCAGTTTTACATATGTCGCCGCGGGGCATCGTTTCTGTATTGGCAACGTGTGCGGGCGAAGTGGATGAAGAGTAGGAACATGCATATTTCACAGGGTATAGGTACCAGAAAATTTGGGATGGGGACCGTGTAAAATTGAACATGGTCTAGTGTACTGTTTACCCAGTGTCCCGTCGGCTCTTTTGTATTGAGTTTTATTGCGCGTCACACGCTGAAATGCTCCCTCGTCCGTGACCCCGTTTGCCAATGCAGCGTCACTCGGCACATAAACGCATACCTGACGTATCAAAGGCATTCTCAAACAAATGCTTTGGGCCAGAATTCATACGCCCTTCCGACTCTCACAATACCATCTCGTGTCCATTTCTAAGGGTCACTCGAGTTATTCATATCCACCATATTGCCGTGTCGTGTTCCTTGTCGTACCTGTGGTAGTGCCGTCAAGATCGTAAATTACAGCTCGCCTTCGGTGCCGACCCAGAAGCAAAGGGTGGTCACTTCAAAGGGCACCGCTCGGACCCCCCTGGTAACCACGCTCTTCATGTAACCCCATTTTGCTCAATTACGTTTTTTATAGCCTTGTGCCTTGAGGCGTATCGCACGATATCTACCTGACTGACGTTGGTTACATCTCGGACAGGAGTACTGTAGCCCCTTGAAAAAGCCATCCGTTTGTCCTGCAATATGTGTTCCGTGCCCTTTTTCTACATCAAAGCTGTTAAAGTTACGAAAACAAGCAAACCATAAACTGGCAAGCCAAATACGTCGTTTCTTTTCCCTGCCGTCCTTATCAGTCATCCTTGTTTAGGCTCGTTTTCTTATCTGTTATGCAATTTACATTTCTCGGTCACGCGGTCGCTCTCGTCTTGGATACTGTAACCGCTGCTAGTCCCGTCTCGTCCCGCCTTTTCCTTTGGTTCTGTCGTCTTGCCTTGCAAATGTGACTGATTATCACTGCTTCGTGATTTCAGAGCACAGTTTGGAATGGACGAGCAACATTACGGTTCGTAAGAAAAGGAAACCATACACCAAGTACCAAACATTGGAATTGGAGAAAGAATTCCTGTACAACGCTTATGTATCCAAGCAAAAGCGATGGGAGTTGGCCCGGAACTTAGCATTGACTGAGAGACAAGTGAAGATTTGGGTAAGGAATGCTCTGTCTAAGTAGTGTCTTCATGTTGATCGAACCTCTTTTTCAGTTCCAGAATCGACGAATGAAACAAAAGAAGCAACAGCAACGGGCGCAAGCCGAAGCGGGCGGTGCTGCCAGTCATATTTCATCAAATAGCGTCTCGAATTAGCTCCTTGAAATGGGCATAGGACTTGCATCCTCGTCGGAGGACATCTTGTACTTGTGTATTGTAGAAGTGTGATCAGTGTACACTTGTCGTGCATGTGAGTAGTGTAGATGAGTTCGAGCTTATCAATCCATTTTTGCATTGTCCATCCTCCAGTATGTGTCCACTTTTTGCCATTCGTGGATGGTACAAATTTCCTAGGCCCACCATGGTGTGGGGGTTCAATTATCTTTTTTTGATAGAGTAAGCCAAACTGGGCGCAGGTGAACACCGTATGTGTTTAGTGACCTTTTTGCAGGAGTTGCTTGGCCATCCTCTTTTTGCTTTAGCTGACTGGTTTGCATTTTGGACTGAGGCATGGCACTGATTACCTTATCAGTATTTGAATGTATAGCAGTATTTATCATTCAAGGGTTCTAGAACTATTTGTACTATTTGGTCAGTTTTGATAGTTTTATGTGCATCGAATTTTTGTTGGACGTGTCAAAAAGTCTTTGTTTTTACTCTCTTTGTGTACCTTTCGTCAATCGCAGTCAGAAATGAGCTGTTCGACTGAATCCATTTTCAAATGGCTATTCCGAGGTAGATATTGGCAGTTTGAGCACGGCTGAAAGCGCCGAGGACATTTAGCCGCACCTTTTCGTGTTAGCGACCGGACGGATGCGCAATAAGGATATTAGCTGACCCGCAATGAATCTATTCGAGCGAGACGTTGGCAGTGCTCGTCCAATTGCCGCTATTTCTCAATGGGCTGTTAGCTGACTGGACATTAGTTCCCGGGGGAGACGTGTTGCTTGGCTGGCCGAGGTGTTCCCATTCTGCGTCCCTTTAGCAAACAAATCACAAATTCTCCTCGTCCCCTTGCCAGTACGTTATGTCAACAAGATTCCTTTTTAGCAAGTCGCCCAAGATGCCAGCTAAAGCTCTTGATCGCTGTGGTCAGGGACAGCCTCGAAGCAGGGGTTTTCTTGAAAGGGGATCGGCCAACATATTGAAAATAAAATTGCGTTTTTGTGTGTGCTTATGCAAAGCTCTTGTGTTGCTGCGAAAGCGCAGATGTTTCATTTACTGCCTTGTAATAAAATTTTTATTGCCGACGTCGGCGAACGGGTTTGTGGCCGAAGCCATGGGCGGAACTGGCGGGGACAGGCGGCGGACGTGGCTGAACAGACAGCCAGACGATAACCGTGATATACGCACAGTTTATTCAAGGAACACGAAAGAATGCCTTCACCTCGACCCCGTACACTTATTGTGCCTATTTCGTAATTGCACTCATACTGTGGCTGCCCAGATGACTGCGAGCACGATGCGCACTAACAAAAGGGAAGTTTGCTGTGGGGGTTGCTTCTTCTTCATCGCTTACCTGATCGTGAGGCTCTAAAGTCAGTCGAGCTCCTCGTAAATTGCGCAGTCCTGTCTGTATCTGGTGGCTAATGAGAAAACCTTTTCACTCCTAAAAAACCGGATTGACGACCATATGCGCGACACGGACACGAGAACCCATGCCCATATGCTGAATCGTATTTCCTCCCCTTCGCGTTCAGTTAACTAGAGCGGCTAGATCAAAGGAAGGCGCCACCCAATGGCGAGTCACGGCGCTGCCGGCCTACTGTAGGCGGTCGAGGATGAGGTCTGCATCATAAAAACGTTCTCACTAAGCAAACGAGGCGACACAGGGTAAGGCTCCGCATTAGTCTTCAGACAAATCTTCTGAGGAAGCTCTGATCGTGAGTGTAGTTTCGCCAGGACGAGGGAAGCGCAACAATGTTGGTGTGCTCGAAGACCAGCGGCTGCTACGCCCAATGCTCACGCCAAAGAGAACGTGTAATTTTACCGTAAACCCTGCATCATCCTCTCCCGATTGAGGTCTGATTTTGTGTACTGTAAGTTTCACTCGCGGCTTTTTAAAGAGGCCAGGGGAGGTTTTACCATTAGATTCGGGTCTACCCCGCAAGGCCCGTGTTCGGCTCGGCGTAATTGCATTTCTCTGTACGACTAGCGATGAGAATGCTTTGGCTGAGGTTTACAATACTGCATGGAAAAGAGCTTGATCACAATGCTGCTGCTATGCTGTGGCTGACCTCGCATCAAGCAAGCGGCCGTGCTTTTGTCTACACTTTGCTCTGCCAGTCTGGTTACACACCTCTGCGACAGACTGGAGATGCCTCGCCATGGACAAAAGATAGTGCTCGCAAGGGTGGGCACTCTGCGGGTCAGATCACTATCTCTGATCAACCAGCTCGTTGAAGTCGATCGGACAAGTTGCCACATGACTTTGCCCAATGTATAGCGCACTGAGAAATTAGCTGGTCATTCTCACACCTGCACTCCAATTATAAAATTTAGCTCTCATTGCCAGAAGCAGAGAGCCGAGTTTCCAAAAAAATTTAATGTCAAGGAAAAGAAAGAAGGTAGTCAGGACTCACAGATTTGACTGTTTGGGCTGAAGCTCGTTTTGCCGATAGCTGGCCAGCAGTCATGCCTTATAAGCCAGGCTGTGCGGGGGTACGTGAGAGCTCCTCAGAGAGGGGGATGCGCTACAGAGCGCTCATCTGTACTAAGAGCACCTCCTCACGAGGGCGACTGGACACCGCTTTTCTCGGACCCTTTGGCTTTGAACCCTGTCGGCGTTCGACAGTCGAGGCTGTCTACTCGTTTCGCTTCCGTCTCTCCACTCTGAGTACCTCGACGGTATCAAATGAGCGACCCACTACACTTGGCGTGCAAGGTCAGCGAGAGTTTAGCAGCGCGAACCGCCCTCTACCTCTGGGGATTGAACCAGGACGAGCCTAGCTGCTCGCTGCCAAGCAATGCGTATAGACGAATGCCGAACCGCTGCACCACCATGGGCCTCACAGGTTTGGCTTGCCCAAAGACATCACGAAGTAGAATGACACCTGAGAAAGACCCTGCATATTCCGTAGTGTAGAACAGCACAGAATTTCACTCGTATTCGTGTGAAGTGGGACAGTGGGACAGCCTCGGGTCTTGAGTACTAAAACGCTAACTGTAAATTTATCATGCGCCTCAGAGAGGGTTTCTGCCAACAGGGTCAAGTTGCATACAAAATCTTTCTTCTGTCGAAATCACAGTCGCAGTCAGTGCCTTGAGCCCCTTAAATGCTTTGGCTCTCAACAATGCCGCTGTCAGTGTTAAAAGTACGGTTGCCATAGCTTACAGAAAAGACATCGAGGCGCTCATTGGATTATATATGCAAGATTATATGATCACTCAGAACGGACTACTAAAAGCTCACCTAACTTATTTTTGAGCCAAGTCCGAAAATGAATTCTTTAATCTTATATCGTAGTCGTCCACAGGCGATGACATTTCCACAAATCTCATCTTAACGCATGAATATAAAAATTTTTTACCTTTTTTCCGTGTAAATCTGATTATCCCTCTTCCCAGTCTCAAGGTAACACCTCTGACAATATCAAAGGGTCCCAGGCCTAACGTTACTGAACAGAACCGTATTCCGGTCTTTTTCCCAAGTCACGCAAAACAGGCGTGTCCTTGAAAGTAAACCTTGTCAAGTAAGTCGTCAATTATCTCTCCGCTCATGCAGAAACACATGTATGACTTTTGACGGGAAGAAAATGTCCTCTCACTTGTGAAATGCCTATCTACCAGTACAGTATTTCTGGACAAGTTACCCACGGTGCCGGGTGAGAGCAGATTGAATGGAGCACAGTGTGCACTCGGTTATGCGGCTTTCGTGAAGTAGAACACAAGCCTTTATCTGTGATTGAACGTCCCTGGGGATGACCAAATCACCATTCTGCTAGTTTCCGTTTTTTTAGCGAACTGAGAAAGCCTAAAATAAGGGTTCTAAAAGACAAGTGTTCCATCATGGGACTTGTATACAAGACTGAAAGTAGCTCTTTCGACCCTGTGTGCCTTTTGTGCCCCGATCGAGACATGGCGCACGTAATATCGCCCAAAATATTCTATTCTCGTGCCAGAAAGGAAACAGGTAGGCACATGTGTAATGCTTAGACATCAACACGAGGCCCTTTCTGTTAATCACGCGCAGATATAATTACTGTTCGCAGGCACAACCTCGAGCATTGCGTTATGATCGTAGGCCTTATCTCACTCCCCAATCAGTTAATAACATGTGCCCCTTCCAAGGAGCATGTGCCCCTTTCTAATGAGCATCCTCTGTATCGCGAATGCCTCATCCGCGGGTGATATGTACGCGGTGTTTCTTACCTTCTCTCAGGCAGCGGATGGTGTTCAGTTGATGCTCAGTCCCAATGCTAGAAGGCTGCTCGACATCCCTCCCTGTCCCATCCCGATATTAGTACTACCAGCAGTCATCACCTGAGCGCAAAATGCCGACCAACCTGTCTCGACTCACAGCCACCCAGTGGCTCACTACAGCCATTCCCCTACGACTGATTAACCAAACAGCCTGGCCTTGGTTGGATCTCGCCAACGATGACATAGAGTACATTCAGTCCCTGCTGCCTTGGGTGCCGTGGGTGGTATCGGGCAATGTGCTGCTGCTCTACCCCCTGTTCCCCCTGGGCTGCATCGGCAACTTTCTAATCGTAACGTCTGTGCTCGTCGCGAGACAAAACAAACCCAAAGAGACCTACCACATTTGCATATTGGCCATAGCTCTACTGGAACTGGTATTCCTGAGCCTCAAGTTCCCCTACGCTTTTCTCAAATCGAACCCCAACTTTCCAACGTTGCATCCGCTCTGGAACTTTTATTTATTCTTGGCAGCTGGTCTCATGTACACGTGCTCGATGATGGCCGATATGATTACTGTCACACTGACGGTCGATCGCTTCTTCTCAATCATCAAGCCACTGGCTTACCAGACCGACCCCGCACGCAGACGTCGAGCGTGGGGCCTGGGCATCATCTGCTCGGCCCTGATCGCGTGCACTCGTCTGCACTTCTGCCTCGACAACACCATCGCCTGCAATGCGGGCTACTCCGGCATCGGGAGCACATTCAACGGGCCAAGCTGGTGCAAGTTCAAACTGGCCGCCCAGTACTTCAGCAACACCGTCCTCCCGTTCATCCTCGTCTCACTCATGCTCCTCTTGGTACTGTGCATCGTGCACGCCCTCTTGCGGCGCAAAGTCAAAGTGGACCAGATGACCAATTCGAGCCAACAAACAATGGCCCGCATAGAACTCGAGAAACAAGCCAAGAGGACCCGAAGCCTTCTGATCACGCTGCTGGTCATGTACTCGCTCGACCAGCTCATCTACGTAGTCTACGGGACAGCCCTTCTCGTAGAAGGATCCATCGAACTAACATTCGCCTCGTCAAAACGAGATGTGTACTTCTTCGTCAACGCCTTCCGATTTCGCAAGTACGCACAGTTCTTCTTCAATTTGTTCGAGGTGTCCTCGAGATCCCTCTCCTTTTACGCTTATCTCGCTTTCAATAAGAGTTTCAGAAAAGGCTTTAAACGCGCGTTTTCCAAGATTCATTCTAGTGCATTCTCCTGGAAATTGAATGGGCAAGGGTAACATACTGCATGTGCTTTTGTGGACGTGCGTGCAATCATTTCGGTGGTAATGGCTGGCTGCTATGTAGTATATTTCATATCAATATTTATCTTATATCCAGTTTCATTGATTTTAGCCAAAGCGTTTTGATTCCTCCTTGTGTGATTTACAATACTGTACTTCACTACCACTAGAAGCAGTGCCGATTGTGACACCGTTGCAATAGCAGGAACAGGAAGCAGCAACGAGTTATATTCGAATGCGGCTACTATGTAGCATGCGAGTGAGCCATTTCTATGAGTGAAATGCCCAATAAGAGAGCATGGATGAGCAGCAAGTGTGTCCGAAATGCCTTATCTATTATTATTATTATTTGTAATGCTTGTGCCAACGAAGTATAAAATCGCAATCAGATTTCGGATCAGAATTGACATAAGCCGACGCGGCTAGGGCCAGTGATGGGAAGCTGAGGTCTCGTATGTCAAAATGCCAGGTATAATTTTAATCTTATCGTACTCCATCTGCGGCTTCAATTACAGATGTGAAGTCAGGAATCCAGGACAGAGGAAATGCAATTTTAAAAGCGGCTGTCGAAGACTGCGCCTGACATGCCTGGATTTTATAAATAGCAAGGTTTTGACTTTGGCAGCCGTGTTCGTATTTTAACTACACAGTAATGGGAGACGTACATGAAAGGGACGCCAATCTCTGATGCACCTTGAACTACCCCAGGGTTTATTATCCTTGGATGTTTGACCTTGCCCAGATTTCTGTCTACACTGTACCAACATATCTTCCATCGAGCGATGTTGGTATCAGGTAATCAATATAAAGTAATTTTGGCTGGACAAAAAAAGAAAAATGCAACAGGTTATCTACTGAATAATCGTTGCAATAGCAACACCGATCTGAATGCGACAGCCGCCTAACATAAAGATAAAGATTATTAGTAATTATTCTGTGCAGTAACTTCCACTGAGAGCTTGTAAGCCATGCTGGACGCTTCAACTGAGACAAAAGGCGGAAAAACGGTGAAAGTCTGGTATGCGCAAGTCTCTGCACCATACTGTATAAGCTGTGGGCGGAGCATATACAGCTGAAATAGAAGCCTTGTAAAAACTTCTGGATTTCTGACCTATCAGTGGAACGTACCTGGATTGGTGGAGATCATAATATTGAGGAATAGGAGGGGGCAGGGTTGGAAAAATCTACGGTGATTAGTTAGTTCATGACCATGCTGCGCCATTGGGGCGGAATACACGATATTACTTGCGCTAACCGCATCCAGTCCATTGGAGTAGATGTACCATATTAATGGCTAAGTCTTCCGAAGACATAAGAGCCATCTGGTTTCAAAAGCTGACCCAAATCAAAGATTCCAATGGAAATCCAGTTTTGAAACACGAATGATTTTCCAGCTATTTTAAAGTCTTTGTTATCCCAGATAATTGTCAATGCGATTTCATAACAGTGGCAGTTGGCCCAGGCTTCTTTGGTACTGAAAATCAGTCCAACAGGATTTGTCTGTAATATGCAGCATCAGCTATCAGGCAGGAAACTGCAATCAAAGTTGCATGATGAAGGGACCTACGAACGGCTGTAGAATCGAGGAAAAGTGTGTCCTCTGTCCATGCCCTCATGGGTCAGAAATATATCGACTGAGCCATGCAATCCTAAGACTTGCAGCATATATTGAAATATCTACTGTTTTCAGTCCATCCGGTGAAAAGGGAGCTATGGTGGCGCTGCGCTTTATCTTGGGAAAAGAATGTCATGAAAACTGCTCAGTAGGTATATGATCTGTAAGTCTTCAGAATCGCAACTGGAGGAATCAAAAGTTGGAGTTGATACGTGAACTGCGATAAGCACAAGCTCTTCACAATGAGATTTCCGCGAATCAGACTCAGGCCCCGCAACCTCCAATGATTCAAAAGCCAGTGGTATTTATCAGCGAGACTTTAAAAATTCAAGGGGTTTCCTCAGCTGAACTAGCGCGATTCACCCGAGCACCTACAGTAGGTACTCTACCCTACATCAAAACAGCCTAGATCAGGTGGATGGACAGGAGCAATAGATGGAATCAGTGTCTTATCAATGTTGAGACAAAGCCCAAATAAAAGGAAGCCACGTCGAGTAGATGCAACAGAGTCGTGCGTTGTTGCAGTATGGTCTGCACAGAGAAGTATTGGGGTGCGGCGAGCTGCTAGAGTTAATGCTGATGCTCTTTGCTGCAGGCAATAATAAGATACGAAAATACTGCATGCCAAGAATAAACAGGTAGGCGAAACAGGATTTCCCTGTTGACAACCCTGTGTGATCGGAAAGGATTTCGTTAGGCGTGAATTAAGTGACCCCGATACTTCAGCATTCAGGAGGTGCAAAGAATGCACAAAGTTTTCTGGGAAACTCATTGCTTTTACAACCGCATCGAGATAATTCATCCCATTCGATGGAATCTAACGGTCTTTCGAAATCATAGAAAACGATGAAACTATCGCGACGAGCCTTTTTATACGATTTAATAAAGTTGGACAACATCCGAATATGCTCACAGATAAAGCGACCCCGAATATAGGCCAACTGCCTTGAGAGATAAGATTTGCAAGTAGACACAAGCTGGTTAGTGAGAGCTTTTGACAGAATTTTGTAGTCAGCATTTAGCAAAGCGATTGGCCTGCGCGCGCTTTGAAACTTAAGATGATCGGAAGGATGCACTGGTTTAGGGATCAGTCTGATTTTAAAAAAAATTTCGTGGGTGGGGCTACGCGCCGCCCCAGTTCCCCCACGGGATTTCCAACCCGTTTGCCTATAGCCAGCCAGCAGTCATGATGTGATAAGCAAGGGAGTGCGGGGGCCAGCACACACAGCGGCGTCCCTCTGCAAGTCTCATCTAGGAGCACCTCCACGCGAGGGCATCCTGCACTACACTGGACGATGGCGACTGGGCTGTGGACCCTGTCAGTGTTCGACAGCCGAGACTGTCTCCTCGTTTGGCTTCCGTCTCCACTAGGAGCACCCCGACGGTCAGGCCGTGGCGTGCAAGGTCAGCGAGGGTTTATGGCTCGCAAACCGACCTCCATCACCGGAGATCGAACCCAGGACGAGTCCAGTCGCTCGCTCCCAAGCAATACGGAGAGACGAATGCCGAACCGCTCACCACCGCGGCCGCGGGGATCAGTCTGATACACGCTCGCCGCTGATCCGGGGAAAGAAGATTAGAACAGGAGGGGAAATTCAAGCATTCCTGATATACTGGCAGCAACTCGTTCCAAATTTTTTTAAAAAATTTAGAAGGAAATCTATTTAGACCTCGCACCTTTTTGCGATGGGCAACAAAGTATAATTCATTCTCAGACAGCTCAGTATTTAAAGCCTCGTAGAAAAAGCCAAGGCCTGGTAGAAAAAGATTCTCTAGGAATTCATTTGCAGAACAATTTTGAGGATTTTGTCGCTTGATGGACAGCAGGTTAACAGGCATGATCTCTTTCGATACAGTAGTCTCGGCAGCGATCTTCGGGTCGTTCTAGAAATGCAACTGAACCGTTGGACTGGATATGTCTATACCAGCTGACACAGCGCTACTCGGATCCGCAGACAATGCACTTCCCATCAATGTGATTTTGTTGTTTGCTCGGGTTTTATGTACAAAGCCAGGTTGAGTTTAGCAGCTCTCATTTCCAGCCTTTCTTGGTTCTTTTGATCGTTTTTCAATGCTCTGAATTTAGTAGCCCATAGAAAATCAAAGTCAGACAAACTTGTCGCACAACGGCACCTTTTTCGTCACTGCTGACAGAGGCTCCATTTTACCTCTTTTATTATCTTCGTTATAATAGGCTGCAATATATTGTCATCAAACGTATTTTCTGCCTCTGCACCTGACATTGCCTGTGCCATGTTCGCACTGTACACCTTTTATACGCGCCACTTCACTTTCTATTTATATTTATAACTCTTACATTTATTAACTCTTTTATTTATATACATACACTATACTATCTTAATATAATAGATACATTAAAAAAACAATATAAACGAGTCCGTGACGTTTTATCTCACACGGCCACTGGCGATTCAACTGCCTATGTAACTAGAAGCAATCATGCATTAGGATAGCAGCTGCTGTTGTGTCCGGGTTTTCTTTCCGGTAGCAGAATCGGATGGACGGGGTACAGTGGGTGGGCATACAGGAATACAATCACAAATGCAGTTGACCACACTCCTTTCTAGAACTTTATGGCCTACAGGTACATCCGATTGTTTTCCTCCTTCGCTCAGCTTTATCTCCATTCAACAGTGAAAACTAAGAGCAGGAAGACCGATGCTGGTCTCGATTGCCATTCGCACCATCCTTTAACGTCTCGCAATCATCTCCAGAGAGCCGATGCGCCAGATGACCAAGAGTATCTGTAATACTAAGAGCCAAACGTCCTTCCATCTGTGACTTCTGTCCGTCCATCCGTTTGTACCTGTTAGTCGTTTGATCAATTATCAATATTCAAATATTGGTCATTCACAATCCAGTATTTACTATTGATAATGTTGATATTTTTCCAATATATCTCACTCCAATTTTTGAAAAATGGACGTCCACTTTACGCTAGCCGAATATGAATGATATGTTTCTGCGTTACCTTTACAGTTATCCGTTCGACACTTGCCTTTCCTGTACGATTTTGGTGAGCTTCTTTGAAGATGCACTGTATTATGCAGACACAGTGGGGCACATGTAAGATAGGGATAGGTCGGGATCACATTTTTCTGGGATCGAGATCAGGGTAATCCCGATCGGGACTGGGACCGGGATCGGGGTTTTTCGCTTCTGCGCCAGTAATCCTCAATAAAGCACACTTTAGTCATTCAGGTTTTTAAAAAAGGTTTTTCTAGGGCCGATTTTCAATCAATATGTACAGTATAAGCTAGAATCGATGAATGCTCTGCACTTTCGATACACGTCCAGCAAGGTCAGCCTAGGCTTAAGCAAAATCAGTGTCATCGATTCGAGCTGATGTTGCTGTTGCCTCTTCATCGCTACTGCTTAATCGCAAATATGATAGACCAGAGTGCACCTAGAGTGCTTATGCCTGTACAATGTGCAGAATCCCGATGCCTCATCGTCGGGATCAGAATCGGGAGAAGTCAAATCCCGAACTATCCCTAATTGAAGCCACTATTTGGAGATATAATGTACAAACTGTGGCAAACTTCATGTTGTCCGATAGATTTCGTGTGACGAGTAAACGACCACTTATTATCAGAGGCGAGTGCAATCATTCTCCATCGCGCATCACGGAACAGCCCTTCTCGTGGAGGGCCCCTCGAACTAATATTCGCCTCGTCAAAACGAGATGTGTACTTCTTCGTCAACGCCTTTCGATTTCGCAAGCACGCACAGTTCTCCTCTTCAATTTGTTCGAGATGTCCTCGAGATCCCTCTCCTTTTACGCCTATCTCGCTTTCAATAAGAGTTTCAGAAAAGATTTCAACTTCTGGTTTCGCACGATTCACGCCAGTTCAGTCTCCTGGACACGAGCTAGGCATACTGTACGATTGCGGACATGTGCCATGACTTCGTCGAGTACGACACCGTGTCTTGCAATCATGATTTCTTTGGCTCGTATATTTGTGTTTGCCTGTTATGGCCGCTCGCGCCAGGCCTCTACTGAAACAAGGTGCAGACTGGTCATAGAAGCATCACAACTACATACTATGTATGATCGAAAAAACGCCCATTTTGGGACTAGTCTGAAAATGACTTTCAAAAACTAGATCAGTCCACATAAAACTGTCATAAAGTCTTCAAAAGCAATAAATAGTCAAAAATCAAACAAATCATTACAACAAAAAGTTCTACGTCGAATCCAGTCCGATTCGAGATTTTCGTTTTTACCTTCGTCGACAGTATCACACCGCAACCACACCTGAAACTTTGCTCACCTAGTAATGTCTTAGGTTGAGACAAAAGTTCCAGGCGCCATGCAGTGGATAGTAGGCAGGAGATGGCAGTTGTCGTTCTGGCCACCTGAAAAGGGAAATACAGTTAGGACATGCAAACTCGCCCGGCCATACACAGCTATCGAGTCGGGACCGGGTTGTGCCTCAGCAGTTCGTACCACACCGCTTTCGGTGACCAAACTGGGAAATGGACTGCACACAGGCGCTTGTTCGAAATGAAGGCCCAAGCTATCCGAATCCTATCGATCCCAAAAGGTTAGAGCCACGCCATCGCTTCTCCGCGCCAGCCACTATCTTACCCTTTCTTCGGTTATGACAAACCTCGCATCCCTGGACGATGCCCCAACTGGCGTTCGGGTGTCGCCGAGCAAAAGGCGTCGTTAAGTGCTAGCGTTTGATATAACGCCTCCTCGGAACGAGCCCCCTTTTCTCCCCCCGTTACGTCGACCAAGCTGAGCATGCTCGAACCCAGGGCTCTAAGCGGGCATAAATCCACTGGCGCGTGCAAGAAACGAACCATGGTGATAAAATATTTATTTGAAACTGCTTGCCCTTACGCGCTCGCGTTTAAACGCCAGCCAATTCCCCTAATAAGGTTTCGTCTTGGCATTGCCTCCACTGGCTGCCAACCAGACCCCCGAACAATTCTCTCGCGCTCGAGCGTATAACGAAATGACATGAAAAATAATAACAACGTGAGGAGGCAATCAAGGGTGCCATATAGCCTCTCGCCCACTGCGGGTGCTTATTGAAAAGAAACCCCTTGCACCTAGAGCGGACAACTGAAAACTCAGATCTGTGTCCGAAAGAGACCCTTACACCAAATCGACGCACCGGCCACGCCAGTTTCTTGGTTACGTGAGCACATTCAGACTTTAGCCATTTCGCCAGGTCCACCAGCACATAAAAGGGGCTTCCTGCTTTCAACGATTTTCATCGGACTACTAGTCAAACTGGCCAGCGCCAGCCCCACTAAAGCCCTGCTTCCACACGATCGGACCAAGAAAGGGTTAGTATCGCCGAGTCGACGTCTGGGTCTGTAGCGTAGCAACAACAAGCTAAAATCGACGACCGAGAAAGATTGCATACATTATTGACGACGGAGGGTAGCAAAAGCCCAGCCCAATGCCAATACGCCGACATTGAATGTACATAAAAGAAAAGCAATCATGCTCTAACAGCCCCGCTACCGGTGTCCTCGCGCCGGCGGTTTCATCGGTGACAAATCACCTCGGCAACGTCGACCGACTTTGAATTAACGTTCCGACGACCAATATCACCCAATGACGATCGTAAAGAGCGCCACGCCAAGCCGACCGTAAGCCAAATAGGACTGGCAACCTTCAATGCATACCTAACACCAACTACTGCGCAAAAAATTAAAAAACCTTGCAGCCAGTAACCTTGGACGAAATGAAAATAGGTTCTCTCCCCTATACATTTTTCACCTAGCACGCTAAACAGTCATCAAGCTCGCTTGCTCACGTGTCGCTGGATAGAGACTGAAAGCGAGACCGAATCAGATAGGAAATGAAAACCAACTCGCCTCGGCCCGAACCACTTTCTTGATTCTATTGGCCGAGCATGACGGATGCATTACCGAATGCTTCTTCATTTGTTACGAGCGACCACTGGCACCGAGTGCACAAAGAGGTGCATCACTTGTCCGTCCATTCCATTAGCAAATACAGACACACGCCTTCCAACACCAACCGCGAAAGTAGAAGAGTGCAGCCACTCTGGATGACGAGCCCGCGTCAGCAGTTCTCCAAACCGTTATGCACGACAGCAGAAATTACGGGGCGTCGAATTTTCACTCGCAGCTATTAAACACCCAAACCACTGTGCCCTCGGCTCGTTTGGCGCACTGGCATATTGAACAACGCGGGCCCAAAACCTGCGCCCATCTATTCTCCGCAAGTTGCTCCAAGCAGTACATTTCAGTAAGCAACAGCAGGTGGAAACGGCGTGCTTCCGATACAGACGAAAGAGCACTCCCTCCCAAGCCCAGGCGTCTTTGCTCCGACGCCGCCTAATACCTCGGGCTCCAAGCGAGCACTGAAACTCGATGGAATACGGCCGGCTTGCTTATACGTTTCTCTATTTCGAGCTGTAAGACGGAGAAAACAGTGCTTTCAACGGGGCCGGCTTGGCGTTTGTCCTCCTCGCCCCACTCCTCCCTTCTCAGAACTCGGTAAACATAACGCAATAATACATGCATATGCTGTTTGACCGAGAGTGCTACAACCCTAAAAACGCGTCAACGCCAACGGTCCTACATACGTAGGCACATTTCTCCTGCTCTCCGCCAGGCCGTCGAACTCGAGACAGGGTGAACATAACGAATGAAAATGTAGAAATGTAAACGTTTCTTTCGTACATCCAATACGACCGACCCACCCTCCTCGCCTCGCTAACTCAACATACTAGCCAGAAACGACAGGCCCCTTCAACAACGACAAGATGGCAGCAAAACTAGCTTCTTTCACGCGCCAGTTACTTCTCCGCAAAACAAATATACCACCACCAGTGTCCACAACCGCTGTCATACTGTATGCGCACAAAGCTACATTTCACACATACCGCTCTGCCAATCGACCAAGATGGCCAGCGACCGCTCACGAGCATCATCATCACGTTAGACTTCAACTTAACAACAGACTGCACTTCATCTTGCCATCGACCCAGTCATGTTCAAAGAGACCGAGCCCTCGTTCTGACAGCTGACAAACGGCGCTGATCAAATGTATAAAAAATTACCGGCTATGTTTATCAATTTAACAGAAAGCCCACATTTGAGCAAACCTAGCCACGGCCCAGAGCGGACGCGCAGTAAAGCCAGTCCGCAGAAAAACCAACAGAACCTACGAAACGACTAAGGAATTCTCGTAAAAAGGGGGGCAGTGCCACAATCAAAGGCATCGTCAGAATGTGGCTCTCGTTCGCACCCGGCCCGCCAATACGACAGAAAAGAAAGCCAAAGCATGGAACTCGTTTGTGCATTCATATTGACACGAGCGACGAAAGCCTACGAACTGGCCAGGACATTTTCGTAGGCGACACGCACCATTCAAGGCGCACGGTTCGCTCGTTCCAATTCATTCGTCGACGCATCGTTAAGTGGCGGCGAGAAAGAATCACCAACCTACTGCCATTTCCCACTTCGGCTGTTAGCGCGGCCCACGCGAGCTCTCTACAACGACACATCGAAAAATGTCGAAGCGAAGGCGAAAGGACGCTGCGACGACGACATCAGCAATTCTGACACAAAACGTCAATTCGGACCCAAGCTATTGTCAATAAGAACCAGTTTTTCGCGTCCATCCATTTTGACGCGTGCCTGCGCTCTCTCCCCGCCTAGCCTACCTACCACCCTTGTACACGCATCACATCACACTGACAGCACCCAACCAAAGGAACCTCGCAGCGTGCGACAAAACTGACTCGCCCTGCACATCCACCACCGCCGAATCGACCGGAAATTATTAGCCTCGATCCTTCCCATGCAACCAACCGAAACCGAGTGCACACTCACGCCAACCTTGTTGTTTTCCAATCGCCAAATCGTCCTTCTCATCGAATGCATGGCCCATAACCGCAAAGATTACCACGCTCCAGCGACTTCTTGACCACAACCTAACAAACATGTTGTCATCGCAGACCTACTAAGGCAATAATTGCCCATTTACTCACCACATTGGCCGCCTCGATTATAGGCACTGACGTTAGGTGGTCGTCTTGCCGTCCCCTAAAATAGCAGTCACTTCAGAGCCTGAGACACGGGCAAGCCGGCCATTGACTTTTAGATGCCGTGCTCAATGAAGATGCTAACAAGATAGGCTCTCTCTCGGCCAACCTCGGCCACCGAACAACTAGAATTTGACGCAAGACCTTTCGCAATAATAGCACTCACCCGTCCTTCCAACAATTCTGAACTGCCTCGGTCGGCAATCAATCATTCGTTGAATTAAACAAAAAGGAACAAACCGAAAGCCATGCCAACTTCCACGCAATTATAGAAATTGCGAAGCTCCGTTCCCCTCGTCCTCGCTCATCTAGATGAAAGCCAAGTATAGGAAATTTGAGAAAGGACTCATTCGGTCGACCAACGCAACGGAAACCAAACACCAATTTTCAAGCCCGCATCCAGACGGGCGACTATATTTGCAGGCCAGAAAGACGCTTTACGTAGACCTCGACCCGAGGCATTCAATAGAACGAAAATAGCCTGGCGCAAATGAAGAGCAGGAAAAGAAAGCCATGGCGAAACGAGAAGGGCATCGTCCCGAGCCGAACCGGGTAACCCGATATAAAATTGATAGAAACGACAACGGCCTCCTCCCGCCGCCTAGCCTAAAGTAAACCAATCCGATTCGCTCAACCTCCTCCCTCCTCAACTCTATGGAGCCAACGGAAGACGCGGCCAAGCAGCCGGAAAGAAGAACGGAACAAGAAACGGGGAAGCCAGCTGAACGAGACAGCCGATTCGGGCAGCCTCTCAGCTTTCACTCTAATGGGTAACTCGATATACTGCAGGCGACGATACCATTTCGTACACACTTCTCGCTAAACACAAGCTGCTTCCTCCCCACAATAATCCTCATCCCATCGCAACCGACAGCACTCGCCCTCCCTTCCCAATATGCACTACATCGATCTGCCACTCAGCCGCTTGTCCAACCCAAGACCACCTCAGACTGAAAATTCGAGATATGCGGACCAGGAAAAGTACCACTACAGGCACCTCCTTCCTGTCTTCCGGCCGCCACAGTACACAACAGCTGTCACAGCACGCTCATTTGGACCAAGGCTATCGCCACGAGCCTAAGCCTATTTCATCTTCCTTATCGCAAATAGACATAATAACACGAAATGCTTGATTTATGCACGCCGCAATGATTACGCCTCTTTTCCTCGCCTCAATGATTGAGCGTAGCCATTGCTCATTAATCACTGTCTCTACGTCCAGAAATGATATTAATCAAATCCCTCATATTCCCTACTCCGTCCTAGAATACACCGGTCACATTTCCCCTTCGTCAAAAAAAGAAAGACGAGCAGCGACGCAAATTGGAAGGGGCTCAGCCAATCATGCGTCAACTTCTCAAAAGCTCATTTGCCATTGAAACGTCATCTCGAGCCCCCTTCCTACAAATCCAGTGACATCAGTAGTACCTCCCCGGACAAGAGTACATTCTAATCCCTAGCCATATGCTCATGTAACAAAAACCAAGCCGAGCAAAAAGCCAACTTACAAATGGTTCTTTGACTCATTTCCGAAAAGTGCACCATCACACTCCGCCATTATACGAGATCGTAAAGTGAAAGGCCGTCGTTTTTTTCCCCGTCGCCGTCGAATGCGAGAATGCCGGCAAAGAGAAGAGCGCAGTCTAAAATAAGCTCTTGATAGCTGACGAAACGACGCACTAAAAACTCTATTCGCAAAACTAACGTTATAGGCAGTCGAAGCAGCCTAGACAGAGCGGCTACGTTACTCTCGAAGCAACAAAGTAAGAACAACTTTTTATAGCGCGCCTTCTCAAGAGTACAAAGATCTATCGAAGTGCTGAATACAAACAAGGCCTAGGTGCAGCCAGAAGAAAGGCCTGCGCAACCGCACCGCACCTAACCTCTCGTCCCAACCATTCGCGTAGCATTTCATAAAAATTCACAAAATGCCGCCAACAGCGTGAAAAATTATTCGACTCTGCACCGATGTATATTTCTCGCTCGATGAAGATGCCATTTTTAAAAAATCGACCCTGCGGAAAGTCTCAAGTCCAGTAAACTGCACCTGCAAATTTTCAAAGCGTCAAAGTTCAAACTGCACCCAAGCCGGTCCAAAACAGATTCAAAATCCAATTGTGCAGAGTAGGCATTCGCAAACATAGAATACGCGTGACCAGACATGTTCTCATTGTTATTTTCAAAAAAAGAAACTTTGGAATGAAGATTTCCACACATCCTTTCACAAGTCCGGTACAGGCTTGACACATCTGGACCGATTCAGCAAGCCACGACTTATGCTCGAACACTCGGGCAGCATTCAGGTACCGCTGCGGTCTACCCACATTTTTGACAACCGGTTCAACAATAAGAGATGTTGGTAGATAGTTCAGGGCGAAGAAAGCACCTACAGTACTGCCACATCGAATTAGCGCGTCATCTGTCAACCATAACACTTTCAGCAACAAACGGAAATCTGGCATGGAAGCGGTGCACTCGGTGCAGCGTGCTGGGAAAACACGGGTGATTCACTAACAATAAGAACGCAGCATAAAGTACATGTGCATTTGTCACATCTTATTTGCCACTAATCAGGACACGAACTGGTCTACCATGAGCGCTTCACCAATGTGTCCCGACTGTATATCAACAGGCCAGATCAGTTAATTTAGGGGACTACAATGCTTGCTGACAATAAGTTGGAAAACTTAGCTAGCCTACATCTCATCGTCAGTTTCGTACGTAGAATCGATAACATGCCCACTCGGCCAAAAAACAAGGCTGAGCATGAACTGGGTCGTTTTAGACAACAGCAATAAAGTGTAGGGAACAAATTCCCCATAGGAAATCTCACACACATGGCTGCCCGAAAGCATCGATTGAGACGACTGACAATGAGATCCACTACCGCAAATGAAGAGTGCGACAACTGATTAGGTGCTTGTTTTGCTGGCCGACAGCTTTCGCTTTTGAAATATTACGCCGAAGATGGACAGCCACTAAAGGCTTCCGAGCCAGTATTACAGAGCTAGCAATAATACGCTCGCTCACTGAATACTCAAAACACAAGAGACCGGCATCTAATTTCTTTTTCTTGGGCCTGCGCCAAGTTGAGACAGAGAAAATTAATAAGCCGGGGTAGAGGGTACTAGCCGAAAGATAAATCTAAATTTTCGCAACTGGTCGTATTTCAAAACAGATCGGGATAAGCCAGCGAGTATTATTATGCCAAGAGCTGTGCATCGGACACTAAGAAACGAAATGAACAAACGATGTCATAGCTCAGGGGGTCTAGCCACCCAGTAAACTGCTGTTCGAGTGAAAAATCGTCTCATTCTCAACGCATGCAGCAATTTTCTGGCTCCAACTAGAAAAATTACAGTAATTTATCATTATTCACGCCGAGTAGGCTCATTTCATTGGCTCATCGAAAATCTCTTGCAGAAACCAAACGGAGGGGAAGGAATGATTTTGAGAAAGTATTATTCTAGGTATTGCTAGTCCTTAGCACGACTCAGCAAACACCACCAGAAAGCCCAAAACATTGCCACAGACAAAGTGTAAAAGAACACAAATCTTACTGCTATGTTTCTCCAAACAGGGATACCAACAATATCGATTCGCACATGAACTTGCCCCGGCGAGCCAGAATTTTGAATTACAGTATCAAATGCGCCTAAAAAGAAGAAATAGGTAAGTTTCACTTTTGAATTCTGAAGACTTACCACATGAACGACGCGTGCGAGCTACAGCGCACACTCAGCGAGAAAACAACCACAAAACAAAAATTTACCACATCTACCAACCAAGCTGTCAAAACTCAAAAGTCGATTTTCAAAAATCTTTATATATGCAAAATGCGCACAGGCTGCGTAAAATAAAGTTCAGGTTATACAAAACGATACGGCTTTCCAAAACAAGAAGCTGTGTTCATTGCAACAAAAATTAGAAATTCTCTCCTGCCCTGCAAAATCGGGTTAAGGTTTCTTGGAGTTTATTTGCAGTTTCTTGAATGCGCTGACTGAATCTTTATATTACTCCGCCGAGTCATACTGTAGTACGATCGGAGCTTTGGAATTTGGAAAATCGGAAAATCATAGCAAATCGGAGCGCTGCTCGAATCGAACGAAGCTGTTGGAACTGGTGTATTTGTTAGCTGCGGAACCTATAGAGATTTACGAAAATAAAATGTCTGATCATTGCCATTTTTGTGAAAAAGTGGCTTCGAGTGGTGCACCTCTGTATGCGTGCCCACGATGCCAAATTCGATATTGCTGTGTGTCGTGTTATAAGCACCCCGATCATTACTCTTGTTCCGAGTCTTTCTATCGCGAATGGATCGAAAGTGAAGGTCTTTCCGATAGCCAACAGTTGTTCGATCGGGCTCGAAATTCTGCGGCAGGTGACGAAGACGGCGAAGAAGACACTGTTTTTAAAAAGAAAGAAAAAACCAAATCAAAAGACTCAGAATTGGGCCTATTCAATTTTTCCACAGAGGAAGCGACTGAAGTTGACGAGAGTTCAGTGAATGCTCAGTTGCAGCAGTTGGGTATCGCGGATCCGAATGATATCGAGGAACTCTTAGAAGCTTTGACTGACGAGGAGAAGGAACATTTCCTGAAATTGGTCGGTGAAGGTGCTTTGGAGAAAATTGAAGACGAGAAAAAGTGAGAAATATTGTTGCTGCCATTTCTAGACTTTGAATGGGGTGTTTCTTGCCAATTCCCTTGTTGCTGATTTCAATCTTTTTTAGAGATCCCAAGGAAATATCAAGTTCTGATGCGTCCCTAACCTCACCCCCGGCTACACCGTGGTGGAGTCGATGTTCCGGTTTAGTGGTAATGGAAACAGTTTTGGATGAGGACGTGCCATCCGATGGCTTGTACTCTGATATAATTGGCCGCTTGGATTCGGTCCGTCTTCCTTCTCACGTTGCATCTACTCTCATGTACGATATCCTCAACACCCTGGCATCGTATTGCTTAGTATTGCGACAGATCGGGTCGAAAACCTTTTGGTCAATATGTGACAGCGATGTGGTGTTAGAAGTGACCAGTCGAATGGTTGGCGTTAGTGGCAGCGCTTCTTCGACCAAAGCCTTCAACTCGTCTTCCGATGCCGTGGAGGACGCTTTTTACAGGGCATTGTCCGACGATACATATCGCCGTGAGGTCGTGTCGGATCTATCAGTCATTTTGAGGAACAGCGATTGGAGGCGAGATAGTGGGAAGAGCGGACGGAATCAATTCGCTTTTATTGCTTTGTGTGACATTTGCTCTTTGGTCGCCAGGGCAAGGAAAGTGGCTGAAGATGGTGAAGAAAAACGAAATCTTTTGCAGATTTGTAAGAAACTCGAGTTTTATCTCAAATGGGCCGAGTCGAATGGAGATTGTTGGAAAAAGTTGGCCAGTCAGATAGAGGCTATGTGATGTGTCATGAGTGTACAGTCTTTGACAGCATAAAAATAAAAGTGAAACGGCGATTTTCAAGTACTTTTCTAAATGCGGTGTGATCCGATCATATCGAACGCTGCTATGCAGAGTGTCTTGGTGTGCTGCTGTAGACTCGTGTCTTTTTAGACTGTTAAAGCATGGCTTCGTTGATTCGGCGATCGATCTGTTCGTTGCCTTGGAGACGGTTACCGTATGTTTTTCTTTTTCCTTAGGATATGTTTCACCGAGTAGTGTCATTTCAGGGCAGTCGCTGGCGTCAGTGGATGTCGTCACAGTGCAAGTAGTGCTGGCAGATCGGATTTATTAAAAATATCGAGGCATAAACGGAAGGAGGGTCCAGCTGGTGAGTTTGTGCTCTATGCGTGTGCTCGTACGTGATTGGTGTGCTTGCAGACGTTGCCAGTTACGTGAACAAGCAAATATCGACGAAGGAGCATGGTCGGTTATTTGCCATTGTGCAAGTGGATTCGACTCAGTTTAAGATAACGGAAGGCGATGTGATCGTCCTGGAGGGAACGAAACGTTACGATGTGGGTGACGAAATCAGGTTGGAGAAGGTAAGTGGTGGTGGAGAGCAGTCTGTTATGATGTGAATGTGTTGACGTATTTTAGGTGCTGTGCGTGGGTGGTCAAGATTTCACGCTGTTTGGTAGGCCGTTGGTTTCGTAAGTACTGTTTTATCTGCTGGGGTGGCGGGGGAACGTGGATAGTATTTGAAGTGTTGTGGGCCTTCGCTGACAATTAGTCCATATGATGTCAGCGTGCGATATCAATGTCCTAATTTGGGCCCTGTGGGTGTCCGTGGTTACATTTTTCACGTTCATTTTAGACCCGACGTTGTCAATATCGAAGCTACAGTTGTTGAGAAGACTCTGAACGAGACCCAAGTGCGCAGCTTCTACGTCCAGCGACAGGCGTTCCGCACTTTGCAACGTAAGAAGCGGATGAGTTGGGACGTGTCTTGTGCGTTATGGACAAGAAGGGGGAAGGGGGGGCCGTGAACCGTCACGTGACAGGACAGGACATGTTGCTTCAACTATGGGGCATATTTATGTGGTGTCTCGGGTGACTAGATCTAAAACGTTTTATCGTTTCAGTGATCCGGAGCAACATCAGCTTACTTCTTATCAATAGAATCGAATTGATCAGTGACGTTTCCATAGCAAAGTAGTCCTTCTACTGTTTTTTGTTGTTAAATTCATTATTAGTTTGTGTTTTCTGAAATGAAAATGCCATCTAACCATCTGAAAACACGTTTGATTCACCTTTGTGAATAATTGGGTTTTGGGGCGTACGAACCTTTCAAAAATTTGAATCGCCGCGCTTTGTTCTAAGGGGGCACGTGCGCGATGACTAGTCGATCGATTACTCGTCTGGGCTGGAATGTTCTAGAAGCGAAAAGCACGAGGCGACGTGGCGGTGTCTGGTGTCTGAAGGCCATCCATCCTCATTCTAATTCTTGGCGTTGCGAAGTTCGGTTGTGTTTCGGAATTTGAACATAATCTTTGTCTTATTATTACACTGTACTAGTTCGAATTTATTGTAAGAAAAGAAGGTAATTGACCTTTACTCCGAAGGAGTTTTCTGTACTTCTAGGTTTCTTCTTTGCTTGCCTTTAGAAAATGTCGAAAGCACCAGCCATTGGTATTGATTTGGGCACGACGTACAGTTGCGTCGGTGTGTTCATGCACGGCAAGGTGGAGATCATTGCCAACGATCAGGGAAACAGAACGACCCCCAGCTATGTCGCGTTCACCGACACCGAGCGGTTGATCGGAGATGCTGCCAAAAATCAAGTGGCTTTGAATCCGGCCAACACTGTTTTCGGTATGTTGCCTTTCTGTGCTTACGTATTACTAGAAGAAAAAGGGTTTTCATAGCCTTAAATATCGTCGCGGCTTTGAGTTAGGCTTGATTTAACGCTGACGATCTTTCAACCATGTTTTTCAACATATAATTCTTTCAGATGCCAAACGATTGATCGGCCGTCGCTTCGACGATGCGCCAGTTCAAGCCGATATGAAACATTGGCCGTTCAAAGTTGTCAACGAGAGCACCAAACCGAAGATTCAAGTCGATTACAAGGGCGAAACGAAGACCTTCTTCCCCGAGGAAATCAGTGCAATGGTTTTGGTGAAGATGAGGGAGACGGCGGAGGCGTTTTTGGGAAAGACAGTCAAGGATGCCGTTGTGACCGTGCCCGCTTATTTCAATGATTCGCAACGCCAAGCCACCAAAGACGCCGGCACCATCGCCGGCCTGAATGTTCTGCGTATCATCAACGAACCCACGGCCGCCGCCATTGCTTATGGCTTGGACAAGAAAGTGAGTGTCTTGCTGTTGGGTCTGGAGTAATGCCTGAACCCATAGTTGTGTGTCCTGACGGCCTTTGTTTAGAGCCTTACCTGCAAGTTCAGTATTTGCTGCAGCCGGTTTATGCTGCTGCAAATTAATCTACTGCAGAAAATCATATAGCCTTACAGATGGGAGGTGGTCGTTCTTTAGTACGATTGCTTCTGCTTTGCATCGCTTACACATCATTTTCTTATACTTTTAGGGAACGGGAGAGCGTAACGTTCTTATTTTCGATCTGGGTGGTGGTACCTTCGATGTGTCCGTCTTGACCATTGAAGACGGTATTTTCGAGGTCAAGTCGACCGCCGGTGATACTCATTTGGGTGGAGAGGACTTCGACAATCGAATGGTGAATCACTTCGTGGCTGAATTCAAACGTAAACACAAGAAAGATCTCGCAACAAATCCTCGTGCCTTGCGTCGCTTGCGAACTGCTTGCGAACGCGCGAAGAGAACTCTGTCGAGCAGCACTCAGGCTAGGTAGGTCACTTTTATCACCTTGATCCAGCCCCTATGTGAATGGGGATTTCTGTTTCAGCATCGAAATCGACAGCTTGTTCGAGGGTATCGATTTCTACACGACCATCACTCGCGCCCGTTTTGAAGAATTGAACGCCGACTTGTTCCGCTCGACGTTGGAGCCAGTGGAGAAGGCCCTGCGCGATGCCAAGCTGGACAAGGCTCAAATCCACGACGTGGTCCTGGTCGGAGGATCGACTCGCATCCCGAAAGTGCAAAAGTTGCTGCAAGACTTCTTCAACGGAAAGGAGCTCAACAAGAGCATCAACCCCGACGAGGCCGTCGCCTACGGTGCTGGTAAGTGCGGTCTGTTTGATCCAGGCATCAGCCTTGACGCAGTTTTATTTTAGCCGTCCAAGCCGCCATTCTGTCCGGGGAGAAGCACGAGGCCGTGCAGGATTTGTTGCTGTTGGACGTGGCCCCGTTGTCGTTGGGTATCGAGACCGCTGGTGGTGTGATGACGGCGTTGATTAAACGCAATACGACCATCCCTACGAAGACATCGCAGACGTTCACCACCTACTCCGATAACCAGCCGGGTGTATTGATTCAAGTTTACGAGGGTGAGCGAGCCATGACCAAGGATAACGTAAGTTTCATTTCGGGTTTGGATCACTTTACGGGCTCACCCGTTTTCTTATGGTCTAGAATCTCTTGGGTAAATTCGAACTGACTGGTATTCCACCGGCCCCTCGCGGCGTTCCGCAGATCGAAGTGACGTTTGATATCGATGCCAACGGTATCCTGAACGTGTCTGCCGTCGACAAGAGCACGGGTCGTCAGAACAAGATCACCATCACTAACGACAAGGGTCGTTTGAGCAAAGACGACATCGAGCGAATGGTCAAGGAGGCCGAGCAGTACAAGAACGAGGACGAGAAACAGCGTGAGCGCGTGACGGCCAAGAACGCATTGGAGAGCTACGCGTTTAATATGAAATCGACCGTGGAAGACGAAAAATTGAAGGCAAGTCCGAGTACTCTCTGCTGTGTCTGTGGTTAAAATATTAGTTTTTAGATGTTCCTCCTCCATCACCCCTTGTTCTTTGTTTGCAGGATAAATTGAGCGAGGCCGATCGCAAGACCATTTTGGACAAGTGCGCGGATGTGATCCGCTGGTTGGATGCCAATCAGTTGGCTGAAAAAGAAGAATTCGAGCACAAGCAGAAGGAAATCGAAGGAGTGTGCAACCCCATCATTACGAAACTGTACCAGGTGCGAAGCCCCTAGCTTGTCCTTTTTGATGTTGTTTACATTCATACTTTTCTCTTAGGCGGCTGGTGGAGCGCCGGGCGGATTCCCTGGTGGTCCGGGTGCTCCTGGCGCTGGAGCAGGAGCACCTGGTGGCGGTGCTGGTGGTCCGACTATCGAAGAAGTCGATTAAATACGTGAACAAAACGGCGATAAATTAGCGGCTGGATAACAAAATTGGTTTTTTCGGACAAATTCAAGTTTCTAAAATTCAAACTTTTTTCATTCCACTAGCGAATTACCTGATGCCGCCACTTTTGCTGTCTTTGATGGTTCTGACATAGCAGTTGAAAGTTGAAAGTAAAATGAAATGTTTCAGACTGGAAGTTATAAGAGACAATAAACACAATAGGGAGCGAGAAACTAGGAACTAGTCGAGTCCGCTGATTCGGAATCATCGTGATTCTCGAGCACCTCAGTCACAGTCTCCGCGTACGACTTGATGTCTTGCAAAGATTCACGAAGTTTTCGATTCTCTTCTTTCAAACGGGCGATTTCCTGATACCGTTCCAAGTTCTGGCCAAGTGCTTTCTCGAGGACTGATCGTCGCTCCTCGGTGTACATTTTCCAGTAAGTTTCCGAGGGTGAACTGGCAGTCATCATGGTCACCATGCTGTTCCGATCGGACACCGTGTACTCATCGATTTCCGGTGTGCTCAGATCCGTGTTGACGCCCTGCGAAGCCGACTTTGGCTCCGTGTTCATGATCTGAAATTAAGAATGCACCAAACTGTCTAGAATGGTATGGAAGCACAGCAAAGGAAAATGGGTGATGCCCGTTCGAAGAAAATAGACTGCAAAGACGATCAGAAATTTACTCAAAGCGGGTTTCATTTATAAGAAACGATTTCCTTGTCTTGTGCTGCAACGCAGTCATTCACATGATAAATTTCTTTTACTGTACATTCGTCTTGTCATCTAAGGCTATCGGCCACGAATTGTACTACGAAGGTTTGTCCGAGGTGGCCACATTATTTTGGGCTTCGACAGCGTTTGTTTTATTAGCTTCGCATGACTTGGTTTTTCCCGCCGAAGGATAGCAGCGACGATAAGCAGATAGTTCCGACTGCATCTGAAATAAGAGAACAGCATGAAATTATTAGATAAGCAAATACACCTGGATCGAACGATTCGAGCTCAAGTTTGGGTCAGGCCCACGTCCTTTACACTGGTTCCTCGCTATCAGGTCTCTCGCAAGGGACACAGGAGAGCCAACAAAAGCTGGATTTTATACGGCTTTCGGGAGGGGTAAGCGTCGGATATCCGATGCTGGATCGGCTGGACGATCAAGGGACGGATCAGATCGGTCCGTAAAACAGTGCACCATCACTAATTGAGAATAAGGTGAAATGACTTCGGCTGATAAGTAATCAAGAGAAGGACAAGTATACCTGAAGAATGAGTTGATGAACACCGCACCATGGGGTGTGGTCGAAACGTCAACTGTTTCGCTTCGAGTACACTTTACACAAGGAGGATGTCCCACAATGAGTTGGCTTTTTGATAATGCGTGGGTGCAGTGTAAAGTCAAGTAGGTACCCGTACACTGTTATGTGGAGCGTGAATTTTTATGGTTTTTATGGCGGTTTTGGGGTCGTACAAATACGCCGTCGTACGTCAGGGGGAGGAGGGTCGCCTAAAAAACGATTTTTTACGACTGGGGGGAGAGGGAGGTCAAGCAGAATACGACGTCGTTTATGCTCTGGATATTACAAGGTCACACTGCCGGTTGTGCAAACTGCAAGCTGCTGATAGCAACGCCCAACCCAGGTCCTGCAATTGGTCCCAAACCCACTGGGTTTTTGGGTTGTATTTGGTGTTATGTCCATGGGTATCGGTTTGGGTTGGGTGGACTGGCACAGGCCTGGGCTGGGTCAAAAAGCCAAACCCAGACAAACCCAACTTTTTTAAAATCCTGTCAAATCACGCCACCCTGTGCAAAAGTGTGGAAAATATTTTATAGTGATTCATTCTAATGGTAGAATGAAATTGAATTTTTAAAACTGAAGATGTTGTATGTGGTAACAAAGTTGGGTTGGGTTTGGGTTCAATTTTAAAAAATGACGTGGGCCTGGGTTTGAGCTAAATGTGGCCCTCGAGGGTCTGGGCTTGGGTTGGCGGGGTTTGGTTTCAGATCCAATGCTGGACCTGGACGCTAACGCTCTATGTGGGTTTTTGCCTGGTGTCCTCGAACGGACTTCAGAATTTTTTAACTCGTCAAAAAATTCTATCTAGGTGATCTTAAAAACCAATTCTGAGTGTGAGATCAAAATAAAGAAAAACCCTAATACGCTCTTGTTACTTATTAGCAAACATCGCCAACCGTTAATTCGACCTTAAAAAAACCAAAATTGTAGTTTGTTCCTAGGTGCAAAATATAGCTCTGTGGAAAATGTTAAAGGCATCTGGCCAACTGGTCGGCGGTGGTCAGCGCCTAAAGTCCGCTGGATATTTGAACTTTTGTGTGGTATGGTAAGGAGCAGAGCGTCGAGAAAAACACGTAGGGTTCTTTACAAATTGGATTTTTGGGTTTCAGGCTTCGAGTTTAAGCTTCCAATACTCGGATTTGGTGTTATTTCCTCAAAACCCCAAAAAATCTTAAGGAATTCGAAAATTTCGCAGGACTTTGGGCGCTGACCGCGGCTGACCAGTTGGCCAGACGCCTCAGATATTTTCCACAGAGTTTTCTTTTGCACCTGGGAAAACATTGCAAAGTTGGTTTCGCAAAGTTCGACTTGACGGCTGGTGATGTTTCCTTGTTAGTCAGTCAGTCAGTCTTGTTTCCTTGTTGAAGATCACTTTGAATAGCGCTTAGGCAGTCTAAAGGTCCACCAAATTTGATATTAGAACCTGAACCTGAGGGTGATTTTTGAATTGTTTTATCAGAACTCTGCTGGACGGGGGGGGGTGCTGCCCATACGACGTAGTTTTGGGTTTTGGCCCGTTTTGGGGGGGGGGGGGGGGTCTATGAAAAAACGATTTTGTGCGACAGGGGGGGGGGGGGGGGGGGTTAAAAAGCCATTTTCGTACGACGTCGTATTTATATGGCCCCTTTGATATGTCCAGTCCGTGTGACTGGCCAGCCGCTTTCTTCAAAGTTTGTTTGCCATGAAGAATGCCTGCTACTTGGTCAACGAGCTGTAATTCGGTATCTAATGCGAAAGAACTAAGTTGGCACAGAGATCCATGATGAACTCATGAATGTTTATGCCACCACGCAGTGTCAGCTTTGTTCTGGCGCATCAGATATCGAATGACAGCTCGGCGGCCAGCTTCAAGGTTTCGAGGCAATTTTCGTGACTAACAAACTATTGAAGTGAGCGCCTCACTAGTCGCAAGAACTGAGCTGACCAAAAGTACCTCTCAACTATAAAAATTGACGCTCTATCCAGTGGTGTGCTTCACTTTACACTGTACTGGCGCGTTATTGACAAGCCAACTCATTGTTGGACACCCTCGTATTTTTCCCTTCTCATGATTACACAACAGTGTGCGCGACTGTACATATTACGTGCACGCGATGAGCGATCATGTGTCAGGGATCACATACTGTCGGACAAGGACCATGGCTGCAAAGTGACTACCTAGCAAAGCTACTACGGGTGAAAATATTCCCGGGAAGCCCCATACAAGCAGACATAACATGGCACGCCTTTACCTTATTGTTTTCCTTAATCAACTTAGCGATGGCCTCGCTGATAGTCACCCAAGACGGATCGGCTCTTTTACGCACCACGCTCGGATTCGACCCGTCTTTCAATTTTTCTTGCAATACGGCCTTCAGGCGCTTTATCTCGAGCGCCGCACTTTCGTGCAAACGCTCTTCACATTTGGTCATTTCCTTTGACGACGTATTCGGTGTGGGAGACGTCTCTGAAATGCGACAGATATAAGCGCATAAACAGCACGCAGTTCCACTTATAGTTTACCTTTCACTGCAATGGCGCCAGTGTTATTCACCGTCGAGTCACCACCTGGATGATCATCCTTTTTCGACTCGGCGCGGTTCTTCTTAGAATTCAACATTTTCTGTCGTAGAGTTTGATATTTTTTCATATAATTGTCCCTTTCTCTGGCCAATTGACGGAGCTTTTTCACAGTAATAACTGGCGACATGAATTCGGTCTGCAATTGAGCGTCTTGAGCCCGTGCAGACGATGTCTCGGACGAGCATCCAACAACGACCCGTTTCAAAATATCCCGAGACAATAATCTGGCGGCGTCCTGTTGATTGACGAAAGCAGTCAGAGATTCTTGCAATTCTTGCTTCATGTTTACAAAATCCATTTTAAATCGATTCAGTTCGACAGCAGTTTTTTGCAAGACGTCTCGTAATTCGATGGCCTTTTTTTCTTTGGTTTCCGCCACCGCTCTTAATTCTTCCAATTCCGCTTTCAACATGCAATTTTCTCCTTCGAAAATATTGGCTTCCTTTTCCAAACATTTGTGCTTACTGATCAATGAAGCCAATTCGCCCGAAAACCGTTGATTTTCATTTTTCAAATGACCACACTCAGTTCTTAATTGTATGGATTCGTCCATGGCGACTTGCGCTCGTTGATAACTGGCGGCCAAATCAGTTTTCGCTCGAGCCAACTCTCGTTCCACGATGAGTCTGGATTCGACAGACAAGCGGAGCTGATCGTTTTCCTCTTTCAATAAACGATTAGCCTCATTCAAATTACGGCGATCCGAGGATAATTGATTCACATTCGAAACGAGCTGACGATTTTCAGTTTGTAGAAGAACGATTTCTTGGCGGTTGCGTTGATCATGTTGTTGATTCAATCGCTCATTTTCTAATCGCACCTGCTGATTCTCGTTTGCCAATCGATGATTCTCCGATTTCAATCCCTCTATTTCGGCAGTCATTCGACCCATATTGGACGCAGCATTGTCGCCCAAGTCTTCGATTTCCTTCTTCAATGAATCGATGTCTAAGTTCAGTTTCGCATTTTGTTGCGACAATGTCGCGTTTTCTTCTTTCAAAACTTGATTAGCGGCGATTTCTCGTTTCAGCGATTCCGATATTGCAGGATCGGGCAAGATCGCCGTAGGCTGCTGCTCTCGGACTGCTCCATTCGAAACAGGGAAGCCGTTGAATGAATGAAGTTTCGTGAAATTTTTCCAATGTTCCTTGAAACGCAGAACTTCCGATTCCAGACGTTTTTTGTCGTTAAGCTGCACTTGAGCCGCCGCCAATTGACATTTCAACGTAGAATTTTCTTCATACAATGCCCTTTCCCGCGCTACCGATTCTTGAAGTTGAGTTAAAACCGCAGCTACTTCACTGCTCGACTGCGAATTTGGATCCATCGACAACAAACTAGCTTCGATTTCGCAACGCAAAACAGACGACAACTGGGTCGCGATTTCATTCTTTTCTTGTTTTATGGTTGCCAGTGCCGATCGAAGAACATCGACTTCATTTTTCGGCATCGTACTTGGACCAGCAGAATCAGTTGTGGTTTGCTGGATCGTCGTTACTTCGGCCAAGTTGATTGGACCTGATTGGTCTGTTTCATCGTCAGAAACATCAATTACTGTTTCGCTCGCTGAGGCCATTACCGTAAAATTTGTCAGAAAGATCGATAAAAATTCTTGATACGATATTTGAATTTCGTCTCAACGATGCATAACAGTTCGTCTTCAGAAATAGCGGCCGATCTGGTAAAATAAAGTTTCAGGAATACGGTGAATATTATACCCTTGTTTGTTTACTAGGATGAAATGCTTTTAATTATTTTATGTTTTTCGTTCATAATTTAAATTTTTTAAAAGAAGTCTTGCTCTATATTTGCATGACCTTTCATTATTGATTTTGACTACATCTTACTTTTCCTGTAAAGCCTGGATCTGGCCTGGCGTAGTCTTTTGTAAGCTCGTCTCTGCTTTCTCGAGTTTTCATCACCTCAGATTGTTTCTTGAGGTTATTCTGTCAACCATTTTTGGTTCTTTCGTTTCCGAGTTCAGTACAGCTCAAGTGAAAATGCCGGAAGAAACGGAAGCTTCGCCAGGCGAGGGAGCGTTGTCGAAGAAGGCGCAGAAGAAGCAACAAAAAGCGGAGAAAAAAGCCCAGAAGAAAGAAGAGGTAAGAGGTCTAAGATTTGTTTCGGACGTTCTTACTTGCTGAAATGCTATCTCTGTTGGGAGTCACTTCGGGGTTTATGGGTGCGATCTTCTTGGGTTGGAGTTGAAGGAATGGCCAGCCATGCTTGTGGTCAATGCTGATATTTTGGAAGTCAAACCCTGCCTCATGCCGCGCATAACACGGGGGGAGACTACTAAATCAATGAACACTTAGCTCGGATATATTCAAGTGGCCCTTAGTTTCCTGGCGAAAGCTGGCTAGTTAATGTGACTTTCTACCATTGTTGCCCTCGAGCGAAAACGCATTTCCGTTTTAGAAGCAAGAAAGCAATGCTGCAGCTGCGAGCAACGTCGCTGCTGGTGACGAAAACCGTCCATCATCGGACGACGTGGGTGAAGATGGACCGGACGTGGCGGCAGGAAATTACGGGACATACGGCCTGATCCAGTCACGCGAAAAGCCCAATATCGTATTCTCGAAATTGCAAGATGTTACGGCTGCAGCTGATGGAAAGGAGGTGAGCCTTGGGGCCTTAGATGGATCTACATGGTAGAGATGAGTATAGAGTAAGACAACAAACGAATCACGCTATGTTGTTGTGCTATTGTAAGGCCTTCTAGGTGTGGTTACGCGGCCGTTTACACACTACTCGAAGCAAAGGCAAAACGTGTTTTCTTGTTTTACGTCAACAACATTACACCGTGCAAGCATTGGCGACTGTGGGCGAGAAAGTGAGCAAACAAATGGTTAAATTCATGGCCGGAGTACCTCGCGAATCCATCGTCGATCTGTTTGGCGTCGTTCGTCGAGTCGATACGCCCATCGTATCGTGTTCGCAACAGGATGCCGAAATACACGTGGAACGCTTTTGGGTGGTTAGCACAGCTGCTCAACGTCTTCCTCTGCAAATCGAGGACGCTGCTCGTCCAATATCCGAAGGCGATCCTTTGAGTCACGTGAACTTGGATACCCGTTTGGACAATAGGATATTGGATCTTCGAACACCGACTAGTCAGGCCATTTATCGCCTTCAGGTACTTATCGTATAATTGTCCTCGTTACAGCACAAGTGCACGAGTTCGATTCTAGGCTGGCATTTGCCAATTATTTCGCGATACATTGACGCAACGCGGCTTCGTCGAAATCCACACTCCCAAGATCATATCAGCGGCGAGTGAAGGCGGTGCCAACGTGTTCGAAGTGTCTTATTTTAAAGGATCGGCCTATTTGGCACAATCGCCTCAGCTTTACAAGCAAATGGCGATTTGCGGCGATTTCGATCGAGTGTTTACGATTGGTGCAGTATTTCGTGCCGAAGATTCAAATACGCACCGTCATTTGACCGAGTTCGTTGGCTTGGATATCGAGATGGCATTCAAGTTTCATTATCACGAAGTGCTCGAAACTATCGGGCAAACATTAATAGATATTTTTAAAGGACTCCAGGTATTTCTAATTAGACGCAATCTTTCAAAACTATTTACCAAAATTTCATTTTTAGCAAAACTACAAACATGAGATCGCTACGGTCAACAAGCAGTACCCTGCGGAACCATTCGAATTCATCGAACCTCCTTTGATCTTGCCGTACAAGGAAGGTGTGCGGATGCTGCGCGAGGCTGGTGTGGAAATGGGAGACGACGAAGATCTGAGCACTCCCAACGAGAAATTTCTTGGTCGTTTGGTTAAGGAACGATACCACACCGATTTCTACATTTTGGACAAATATCCACTTTGCGTCCGCCCGTTCTACACCATGCCTGACCCGAACGACAAGCGTTATTCGAATTCGTACGATATGTTTATGCGAGGTGAGAGTGCGGGATGGGGGTTGGGTAACTGGCCTTTCAAGGACCTTTACGTTGTAGGCGAGGAAATTTTGTCGGGCGCTCAACGAGTTCACGATCCGGAATTGCTAATCGAGCGTGCCAATCATCATAATATCGATTTGAAGAAGATCGAGGCCTACATCGATTCCTTCCGATATGGTTGCCCACCACACGCTGGAGGGGGCATCGGTGCGAGCTGGGTTCTCATTTTCCTCTGAAAAATGCCAACTAATTTCTTTTTTAGGTCTGGAACGAGTGACTATGTTGTACTTGGGATTGGGCAATGTTCGATTGGCGTCGCTCTTCCCCCGTGATCCGAAACGTATCACTCCGTGAAAGGGTACTGGACTAGGCCAGTATTTAGCTAGTGAGTGCGGTGCGGTGTTAAAGAAACAACTGGTTTTCGTTGATAAGTTTATAATATATGAAATAATCGTTACCAAAAATACAATATTTGTTGATTATACGTTGATACCCAGTTGTTTCAGCTTCGTGAACAATTGCTCGTTGGCCTGTTTCATTTCGCAATAGTCGTTGACGAGACTATCCAACGTTGCGTCCATCGATCGCTGAGACTCGGTATCGATCTGGAAAGATGTAAATTGAAAGTACATCCTGTGCGAGGTGCACCAATGCCTGCATCTTACCTGATCGTCCAGATCCCGCATCTCGCGTTCGAGGTGTCCCGCGTTTTCGATATGGGATACAATATTGGCGCAATATTCATGGAGCGAAACGAAGCACTTGTAGGCACGTTTTATGAAATCATCGCGGGTGGCATCCTGAAAGATAGGGAAGGGATCTGCTATATTTGGGAGGCCGAGGACGAATTGCAAGAATGTTTGACTGGATTAGGGCCGAAAGCTATGATTCTAGTGTTCCAGGGCACATACCTTATACAATAGCTCGTCCGTGGCCGTGAATGATCGATCCAATTTGCCCGACAGCATGTTGATATCTTTTTGAGCAGACCGAATGTCGTCCAGAACCTAAATAGTATTATTATATTTGGGCACTGCTACAGCGTTTCAGTGGCTCTAGTCAATATTTTAGCGTTTCTCGTGGAGTACACTCAATTTTTCCACCCTCACTGACACTGATTTCTTTCAAAAACAGGGGACCCCATTCCCTTCTTTGCAAATGATCCCTTTTGAAACAGTTCCCCTGTTGTGATCATTGCCGCTTGAGGGCGCCTGGAATTCTTGAGGTGGCCAAGGCAGTTGGCTCGGTGGGGAGGAGCCCAGGGCAGTATCAATAAGAAGAGGCCGCTGGGACAGATCAGCGCTCTCCCTTGCTTGCTTTCGCTAGATCCGTTTCCTATATTTTGGTCCGAATTCGTGGGGAGTTACCCTTCGTCACCCATTTGACAGATCTGTGGTGTGGGTCAGGCGCCAGCTAGGGACTTCGATTAGCACACTCTCAAGCGGCCTCTGCGGCTGTCGTTTCCTCTGGTTCACACTGGAAGAGTCCAAGAATTAACTCCAGAAAAAGGTACGAATACTTGGCTTGTCTGCGGGTAAGACCTAGGACTGTTGAGACATCGTCGTGCCTTGCTGTGCTCGTAAAGGATCCTCTGGTGTTGACAGAAGTCTTTGCTGCGCCATCGACAGCGGAACTGTTCGCCAGGGTGGGTATCTTAGGACCGGGTGCATTCGACCAGCAGCCAGGCTAGAGTATCATTGCACAGAGCAGTTGCAGGCGACACATCGGAGGGGTTCTTGCAGGAATCGGGGTCTTGGTGATCGATACTCTGCAGGAATAAGCCTTTCTGCCAGGCTTTGGGCTATTGAAGACCTCGGACCGCTCGCTTCCAAGATCAGCCCGAAACCGCTGTCCTGTGAGCGTGGAATAACTGTCGCACGTTCACACAACACCACCCAGACCCCTAGCACTGTCCCATTCGCCGATGCTGTGTTGTCAGTGAAGGTGGGAATGTCAGTCAAGTTCGACAGTTATGCACTGGCTTGGCAGGCATCCCTTGACAGTCCACATCGCGCACCTCCTGCATGACCAGGTAATATGCCACTCACGTCGCGCTACTCTTGCACCGATCTGCTTTCCCTTTCTTGCGCCATAAGTCGGTCAATCGCAGCCAGCAAAGTCATAAGAGATGTGATTTTTCCGAGCAGGATCAAGTGATTATGCAGGCACATCCAGGCACAGACGCATAAGAAGGACCCTTGGTTGGACCACAGGCCAAAAACTATCTCCTTCAGAAACAGTCCTCGTGCTTACCCTGCCAATATCCTGCTTCTGCTTGTTGACATTGGCCACAATCTCCAGAATACGTTTCGTGTAGTAACCTCTGTTGATGTCTTTCTCCATCCTGTCGAACTCTCGTTGCTAAAATCACAAATAGTAAAAAACTGAAATTCGTTTGAGTACACTCATTCAAAAGCAATTATCCCCATAAAAGTTAGCGAAATGCGTAATCTCAGTAATCTAATATTTACCACGACTTTAGTCATTTAAAAATTGGGATTTCCCAGCTTTGTTTCAAAAAATGCCTAAAAATCGATGATTTCTACGATCCTCATGTTTATTTTCCACGAATTTGAAATGTGAGTGGAGAATTGGAAACTGGTTTAACTCCCAGCCCAGCCAATAATAAGCAGTGAAGATTTCTCCACGAATAGCATGCCTGACTGATCCTTCACGGCCCAGCATCAACCGATCCAGCCTTGATTCAGGGTCTGGATGGGAAGTATCCAAATCTAGAATTCCAGCAGAGATGCCATCACCCCTTCCCAAAGGGACATACATAGGAGTAGTATGTGCACCTGAGTAATGCCTCCTATGCTGCCCGGGGCCCCTAAGAGTTGGCCAGACCCCCCTCGATCCAACTGTAAGCCGATCCGATAGACATTCATAAAAGCGTACATACCAAAGCTTGAAGCTGGCCTTTCTTAGCCTGCATCTCCTCCGCTGTTTCAACGGCCTTTCTTTCCATCGAACTGATCTCATCCTTCAATCGTTCTGCTTCCGGCTGCAACGAACAGATCGTAGTTCAAGTAGGACAAACAACTCACCACCCATGTACCTTGGTCTGAGACGTTCGTCTTATCTCCGCTATTTCCTGGTGCAACGGCGCGCACAACTCGTCTCGTGTCGCCGCTAATTTGTCCAACCTTGCCTCGCTTTTGGAAAGATAGTCCTAAATGGCGGTCATCAACAAGGATCAACCAATAGTCAGACCAGCACCTGCAACTGTTTTATGTGCTCATCGACATTCGGGGCCAAATCGACCATCATCCGACGTTGATTTATATCCGCCTGTTTCGAAGGCAACATTTCTTCCGCTTTCCGCATCGCATTTCGTATCTGAAAAAGGCTGTGACCAAAAATAACCAAGCAGGTGCGTCATCAAAAACGGCACAATCTGAAGATCTCGTTCGTACAGAACTAGACTTAAGAATGCCCGACTTACCTTGGCTAGTACTTCCTCCAACCGCGCCAGATCAGCGATCTTATGTTCATATTCTTGTTCCATAGAGTTCACTTCGTTCGTCGTCGATTCCACTCGTTTCTCCATTTCCTGCGCAGCGGATTTACGAGCCTAGAATCGAAACGAGGGGTGATTACAAATCAAAACACGACACACTCGACGTACTTCTTCCTCGCCTCTCTTCTCCGATTGCTGTTCCACTGATGATTTAGTCAATGACGCAGGTTTCGGTAATAATGGCGGCTTAATTTTCTTCGCAGCAGTTCCACCAACTTTGGACGCCGAAATCGACATATTTTGAGCGTGCTGAACCAAACTGATGTCTTCGTGGATTGCAGGAAAAAGATGATTACTCTGAAAAAATTAAATGTATTCTAGTCGCGTATAAAACAACTTAGAAAACCAGATCTTTACCTTTTGGGAAGAGAATAACACGGCATTTAAAGAAAGCACACTTCCGGGAACGTGTTGAAAAGATTGAAGAACCGTCGATAAGTCACGTTCCAACGAATAAGTATCAGCTTGGTAGGACGAGTCGCCGTTGGAATATGGCTGGCGCCAGAAAAGGTTTCTAAGTTCAGATTCGTACGTTTTGCTGAACCAAGGCGCGTATGGAGTCCGAAGTTCTTGCCGTAGTCGCTCAGCCGCTATGCGCTTAGCGAAGTCGAGTCCCGCTGCAAAGGTGCCGATGGGTTATTTAAGGGTCGTTTAAAGGCGAGCACTACTTACTGATTGATGCAGTTGTGACGGCAGCAGAAGCCACTCCTTCCTTGGGCAATTTCTCAATGAGGAACATGAGAACACGCCTGACATCGGTCTCGCTTCCGTACAGGATCATTTGATAGCCGATCGTGCCTTTGTATCCAAGACCCTGAAAGAAACAAGACTTTTCCAGGTGGGACATAGAGAGTAAGCGGAAGTCATATTGGCCAGCTCTTTCGAGGGTCTTCCTGAAGCAGGTTCTACATTTGACCGAAATCAGGTGCGAGTGATTATCGCATACTAAAAGTCAAATTCTGAGGCAATATTCCGTGGTTGGGCCTCGACTGATCGACAGACATCTTACCGTGAGGGCATCAGCCAACGACGTTGCGAAACGAAATCGGGCGGCGACATTGGTTGGCAATTTGGACGCACCTAAGGACAAGTCAGGGGTGATCAATTGCAGACATCGAACAATCGCTTCGACAAACTCCGCTGGCGACAAGGCCTTGATTGATTTTGTCTCTTCCGGCAAATCACTGAAAAACAAATGTAGAAGCCAGATAAGAAAAATAAAATGACAAATTGAGACATAGGCACCTGGCTAGCGTGGTAGTAAGAAAAAGCGAGCTAGCGAGAAATGAGCACGTGGTAGCGAGAAAGCATCACGAAAACAGCCTAGATACCAGAAGGCCTGAACGGTGACGGAACTTGACGAGTGACGGCGAGTGTGAGTGCTCAAGTCAATATCATGCTCATTCCCTTCGATATTATTTTGCATGCCATGCACCAACGCTGATTTCGACCTTTGTGGTTTCATTAAAGGCACTGCAAGAGTACTACCCGCTCTCAAACAGGGAAAAAGCGTAACTTCTGGGTGCAACTGCTGTGAAAAAGCTTTTGCTGCGTGTGATTGCATTAAAAAATACGTCAATCTCTCAATGGGGGATGTGTCCAGGTTTTAGGTGTACAGTGAAATCATTCCGTGAGTAATGCGTCCTTTCACCCTCCACTGCGCGTTCTTGAACTTAATGATGTGGTACAGCATACACGAAAGCGTAGAAGTGGGAGTGGAATTCACAACGCCCACACGCGATCTGGGATTTCTGCCGCAACCATCCTCAATATCTCTAGTCATGGAATTTTTGAGCTTCGTTGCGTAACCATACAGCCACAATCGGTTATTTCCTCTAGCATTATGAATGAAATTAGACAAACAGATTTGCCATCGTGCATCAAGGGTTGGAATAGGATAGGGCACACTCAAACTGCGAAGACATTCCGAACAGTTAGAATACTTATCTGCTTACCAGCCAATCTCTGCTAATCTTCTCAGAATGATACCGTCTACTTCTTCCATCGCTGTGTCTTCGATCACTTTCTTTCGCAGTCCCGATTCGACCGAGTATGGAGGAATAGTCGAGACCACAGCGACTACAGTAAGAGCGCACAATAAATTGGTGATGTGCAGGTCTGCACTGCTTATATCAAAGGTCTTGCGACGTGAACCTCATATCTCATGATCGGATAGAAAATCGATTGAATATCACATTTCTATTATTTCACGCTAACTCGTTGGCTGCTCGTCTTTTTTTGTTGCCGTCTTATTGAGATATCTGATAAACTACATTTGTCAAACTGCATTGTGTCTAGAGTCCGTTTTACCCCGGCTCCATGCAAATTTCTGATCGGCCCAGACTGACCGGCGCCGATCGAGCTGTTCGGTTGCGTCGAAAAGCTAGTCCTCGATTGATTTTAGAAATCTTTCAGTCGATGCTTGTTTGATCGATTTATAAGGGTTTTAGTTTTTAAATTTAGGAAAGAATTGTGCACTTTTTTGCAAAATGCATACTCTATTTTTGGGAAATCTGCCATTTTATATGACTGAAGGTAGTTTACGGGAATTATTTCGTCGCACTAAAATTGACGTAATTGCAGTCCAAGTTCGTCAAGGTGGTATTGCTTTCGCTCATTGTCCCGATCAGAATTCGGCCGATAGAGCCATCGAAGTGTTGAACGGTGAGATTTGAAAATTTAAAAGAAACAACGAGGACTGATTTGTGTTTTAGGATATCGATTTTCTGGTGTCCCCATTCGAGTCGAGCCATCGATGCCGCGTCATCAGTGAGTGGTATTTTATGGAATGAGGGAGGAGGCAGAACGAGGTGGGTCAGAAAAGGGGTGTGGGCAAGTACGCATCTGTGATGCACGCTCGTATCGCGTGCACACGGCCTGGCCTGTATAATTAGTCATTTTCTAGAACCTTGTGGGTGCGACTCGACCCTGGGAGAGGTAGCTACCGCTACGGACTATGTTTAGTTGCGTCCTCGTAGTGCGACGTGAGGTCTTGCAGGAAGTGACCATTCCCCGGTGGCGGGTGGGCTTCTGAAAGGCGTAAGCACTGGCATTTTGAGAGGATGGTTACCTGGCCCTAATGGTTGGTATCCATGGTGTGACCGATCGTCGTAGCTTGTTGGTAGGCAGCTGCTCATTAGTTCTCCTCTGCCTTTGTTTCTTACCAGAGGGAGACTCGTAGTGTAGTTGTGCTCAGTTCACCCGCCCGTCGACCTGTTTGCACTGGGGATCTACGGCCTTGGTCTAACTTCACCCCATCTTGTCTCCTTTCCTCATCACGTGACTTTGTTGGGCGAGAACCGGTCTTGGTGGATTGTTGATCGATTCTGGCACAAATCCAATTTGTTTGCCTGCCTCGTAGAAGACGGTTCGTTTTGCCGCTTTTCACCCTGCCTTTGCAGGCTGAGCATTGTATACGACATATCGATTTCATTCCGTAGCTGTCGGTATAGTTGAGCAGGGAGCACTCATCCGTCCAGTTGTCATTACGAGCAACGAAGGCGTACGCAGCGTGTGTTCCATCCCGGAGAACGGAGCATCGCTCCCGTTTGTTATTCTTCATCACCCAACCTCCATCCAATTTATTTAAATAATTTCTAGTTGCGCTTTTCTTTGGATCGATTCGACAATAGATTGGTTCATTAGTTTACAAACAATATTTTAAGCCATCTTATTTCATTATCTTTTAAAATCCACAAAATTTTTGAAAAAATAATGAGCACGGAAAGTAATGAAGATAAAAATGAGCATGAAGAGTAAGTTTTTAAGGTTTTTCTCAAAATCGGAAGTTTTGGTTGAAAATTTTGAGAGATTAGGTTTTGGCGGGTTACAAAGGAGAACTATTATGTTTCATAGAAATTTAAAAGCTTCTATTTTCAGTCGCTCTACGAAAGTGTTCTTGCGTCAGATGCCAACGGACGTAGATTGGGAAGAAATTGATCCAATGGTTGCTGAGTTTGGCGAAATCGTTAACTGCGAACGTGGTTAGTTCATAATTTTATTTAAAACGTGTCTAAGCTTTTTATTGTGCATATTTTGATGAATAATTTAGGTCAATCAAATGATTCTGCCACTCTAATCATAACGTACAAAACATTTGAGGAAGCGGAAGCTGCGGCTGAAAATCTGAACAAACGTGAATATCGAGGGCGTCCTTTCAAGGTAACTTTTAAAGGCAGCGATTGCCAAGAAAAAGTATAGTTTGAGAAAGAGCAAAGGATTGTATTTAAACAGGCGTCAATCTACGTGGATCGTAATCGTAATATGCGTCGCAGTACTGGCAGTGGCAATGGTGGGAGTGGACGAGGAAACCGTAGTGGATCGTCGAGTGGTGGAATGGGCGCTGATCGGTTCGGCCCGAGGGCCAAGGGTGCGTCGGATATGCCACTACGAATGGTGGTGAATGCTCGTTTGGTGGGGGCAATTATCGGCCAAGGTGGTGCCAATATTCGCCAAATCACGAAGGATTCCAAAGCTCGTTGCGTGTAAGTGTTGAACACGAATTAGCCCCGATTCGACTGATGTTACTTGTGGATTATTTCAGTGTGGATGTTAATCGCGGTATTCGAGACACGGCGGGAAATGTGGAGAAAGTGATCAACATATACGGAACTCCGGAAAACAGTTCCAAGGCCTGCTTGAAGATTTTGGAAGTTGTGCAACGAGAATTGGAAAAGGAGCCGAGTCAAGGCAAAGAGTAAGACGAGGGGGCAGTTCGATAGATGGACAGAAATTTAGGTTAAATATTTTCTAGGGAAACTGTCGAGCCGGAATTGAAATTACGCGCTCACAACAATTTGGTTGGGCGACTGATTGGAAAAGCTGGGTCGACTATAAAGAAAATTATGGAAGAAACTGGTTGCACCATTTTCGTCTCCAAGTAGGTTTGCGAGTGTTAAGTGGGACGATCGGGGTCCAAGGTTAGTTCTTTCTCAGCATCAGTGAACTGACGGCATTCAACATGGAACGGACGATAACGATTCGAGGAACGTTAGAGAGCATCTCTGCGGCCGAACAGAAGATTTCGGACAAGTTGCGACAGTGTTGGGAAAGCGATATGGCCAATGCGGTGAGTGATCTTGGGGAAGAAGGGTTGGATAGGGCAGCGTGCCATCAGCCTGGCCAGTCCAGGACCCAATAAAGTTCATAGCTGATTTTGACTTGTCTTAGGGTTGGAAAACAGTTTTTATATACTGTTGTAGGCGACACTGGTAACCTGACTGTTTAAAAGTTTGCAAAGCAACTGTATTCCATATGTGGTTCTAGGAGTTAAGAGACACAAAAAAAGAGCTACTGCACTCAGGTTTTGTGTGTTTATCTTTATTGTAATTACAAAGCTACAGTAACTTAACAGTAGAGTTAGAAGAAAGGAAGAAGGTGTCCTTATGGGAAGAGTTCCACACATTTTGAAGCAGCCACTAGTGAGATTAATCACCAGGCCACTCACACGGAAGGCAGACGGCACCGGAAAGAGTAAGACGGCACCGTCTTTGTGAAAAAATATGTATTTCACTAGGAAGAGCAATGATACTCAACCGTTGAATGATGTCAGAGGCTGTGCCGCATAGAGCAGGTGGGACATACCATTGTGTGTGAGCTATGGGTTGAGCTACCTAACTGTAGGCCTGCCTTTACCTTCAGCAGGCACCTCAACACGATCTCAGGCGCTATAAATCCAAGCAATTGGTAGTGAGTTCTAGTCCGAGTTGCGTTCTTTCCCGCCTGGTGCCCTTATCAACTAGAGTGGGAGCTGGAAGGGCCCGTCCGCCTTCACTCTGTTTATTGTTGATTGTTCGTTAGGGACTTGGGATGAGTGCGAATCAGTTGAGCATGGGGGATGGTCAGTCTTGTGAACTGTTGGGATTGACAGTTGTGTGTTCGTTATAGCCGGTGGGCATTTACGGTGGTGTGCATCCTTTGATGGCTCCGCCATTGGGCGCTCCGTTGGCCGATCCGTACGGCTTTTCACCAAATCTTCAGCCTGGATTTCCACCGGGCGCCGCTCCGTTGCCGGGTGTAGCTCGTCCATCTCCGCTATCGACCACTCCTATCCACGGCGGAACTCCCGGATCGGGTGGCATATTGCCTGCAGGCGTTGGTGGGCACCCAGCTGGTTCGCTGGAGACGGTGTACATTTGGGTGCCTAATAACATCGTGGGCGCCTTGATCGGGACGAAGGGTATGCACATTCGCAACGTGATACGCACGACGGGCGCCATTATTCGCATTGAATCGTCCAAGAACGAGGGTGGCGAAGTGGCATCGGGCGAGGCTAGTCCCCAATCGCATCCGGCGGGATCTCGCCGGGATATGGACACTGAACGCTGCGTCACCATCGTGGGGACTGACCAACAGCAATATAAGGTAAGGCGTATAGGATTATACGTTGTGGCCTGTCGTTAGTGTCTTCCTTTTCTAGGCCCAGTTCTGGGTGTTTCAACGCGTGTGCGAGCAGGGATATCACTTCTTCGATGAAGTACGCTTGTGCACGGAAGTTCAAGTGCCTTCCAAGATGGTTGGACGTATTATTGGCAAAGCCGGGCAGAATGTAAGCTGTGCATTGTTGCACGCTTGATACCTCCTCTTGATCGTAGTTCCCTTCGTGCAGGTCCGCGAATTGCAACGTGTGACGGGCGCACAAGTGAAGATACCCGAAGACTCGGCTAACGAGGAAGATGGAAACACGTTGGTTCAAATTATTGGCAACTTCAATGCTTCGCATGTAAGTACTGGACGGGGGACGGGGTACGTTGCGCACCAGCGAGGACACTGGCTCAGCAGCTGTATAGTATGCTGGCCCAGTGTGTTGGAGTGGAGGACTGGTGGGCAAACGGAATGAGTCCCCCGCGTAGGCTGGTAAGTAACGGGGATTGACAGTTTGCCTTTGCAGGCTGTACAAGCTCGCATTCGTCAGCTGGTTCAACAGTTTCATCAACAAACTGGTCGATCTTCGTCGGGTGAGCATCAAAAGCGTCAGGACCGTACGCCGAATCACTGCTCTGATGATCGCGATTGAAAGGGAGCAATGTTAGGGCAGGAAAAACAGTTCTGCAACTGGTTAGTTTGGGCATGGAAATCATGGCGCAGTCAAGTCTCATTAGTCTGGTTCTTGAAATATCCGTTCACCTGGTAGCAAATCTATTGTAATCCTTTTTTCGGTGATTATGTTATCGTCGTTAAACGCGGTGTTTGTTTTTCGTTAATTTGAAATTTTTGTTTTTGAAGTTGGACTATAAATATGGTCCATGTTTGTGGGAGATGTTTTTGTTTTTTTGTTGAAAAACGACATGATTGCATTACGTGCCCTGTATGTATGGTATTGCTTGCATAAAGGCCCGGTTAGATAACTGGGATTGGGGTCACATTAGTGGCAGTTTACTGACTACTACAAACACTTGCAAGGGCCTTGAACGCATACCCACACACCCAAATTACCTATGCTCTATGTACTGTACTGTACTGTAGTTGTGGCCCGCTCAGCCTGACATGGGGCTAACCTGGTATGGCACAGACTAAGAATAATAGTTATTTTGATAACCGCTCGAATAACGTTTGTAATCTTCAGCGATTGGATAATCTTCTGGCAGTTGGCTGACGAATTTTTCAGCCTCGGCCTTGTAATCGCGAACCTTTGGTGGCGGAGGACGTGGTCGATCCGATTCGTGAATTCGAGGTACCGAGAAGTAACCGATCGGAGGCCGTTCGATTTCCAGTTTATCCAAAGCGCACTTATCGAAAATGCGCTGTGGTTTACGGCACCTGCAATGCTCATGGTCAAACACGGTATCAAAAATGGACATCGACGAGGGAACAAAAGGACCTGCAAGAGAGGACCAATGGGGGACTTGAAATGGCCGATTTAGCACCCTCATTGTCTAGAAATGGGCGGTCTAGTTGGGCAACCCGTGACAAAAAAGCAGATACCATGAGCCAACCTCAAACGAGCTAATTCATATACTCGGAACCTCCATCCGGTCACAAAAATTTGTGCTGCCCTCCCAAACTACACAAAAGCCACTGATTCTTTCTGCTCGCTCTGCATGCTTCGATGTTAGCCGACATATTCTACTTACCAACGCAACGAGCCAGCATATCGCTTTTGCTTGACATCGACGCAGTACAAGTAATCTTCGAATTCTTGCCGGCATAATTGTTTTACTTTTTGAAAGAAATCTACACCACAAGCCGTCAGTTCGCTGCCTTCTTTCAAACATTTGCGGGGATCTGCAGTTTCATTGCGGCATAAAATAAATTCCTGAAATAGGCGATCATGCAAAGCAATTCAAAAATGATGGTCGGACCAGAATATAGGTAGGATACCTTCATGTGACGATCGCAGTATTTCCCCATGTGATACGACCCTGCCTTTAAGACAACCGCCGGAAGTGTTAGTTCTTGCGGTACCGCTATTTCTTCTGGGGTCGGCAGTTCGACCGCATTGGTCATCGCACCTTGACAGGCCATCTGCAAATCAAAGGTTTTGCATAAAAACAAAAGCTAGGCACGAAAATTTCGGCGTAGGCTCGCAATATACACTAGGACGACATGGGCTAATAGCCTTCGAAACGCGAATAAACCAACTAAGAAGTAACTGGCACTTACCGTTTTAGAATCTTTATCGTTTTCGTCAAGTTTTTTTCGAAAAAATTTGATAAATCACACTGATCAGGAGCGGACAGACAGATCGATCATCGACGAAGCAGGAAAGCAATGCGCGCAAGCGGCCCAGAAGCAATTTTTGGTAAACTTAAGTTTTAGCTTCCGAGTTTCTTCCAACTTGAAGTCCATTTTTCTTCTATTTGTTCAAGAAATTCTAAGAAAACTAAAATTTCAATCTAAAATTCAAGAAAAGTTTAACATCTAGCCTAAAGCCTACCATTTTTTCTGAATCTGAACTCAATTTAATTTTTAATTGTGCGTTTCAAAAATGTTCGATTCGCAGGAAAAAATTAAATTTGGTCTCGTGGAGCACCCGCTGTAATTAACGGATTGTGATAATTATCTAGGCCGGAAATGGTAATAAAACTACTTTACTGAGTGAGATCAGCAACAAAGCAATGCGTTCTGCGAATTAGACGATTTCTTTATAACATTTGTCCGCGAAAAGTCTGGAAAGGCAAGTTTTCTGTTTTGGTGAAAAGTTATTTAGCAAAGATCTTGACCATGTGTCTCGTCTCCCTTGAAGCCGTATTTCTGACCTGATTATCTTGACTGGTTACTGGGGGATCCGTCTCGTGCATTGCCTTGCTCGTGCTAGTTACTACATCCAGCGCGTTATTGTTTATATGCTCCCGTACGTTCCTGCCTGCATTTCCCGGCCCAGTCTCAAGTCTCCAGCCGATGCCCCAGCTGGAAACATGTATATTTCATCATGTTTAGATTTTAGTTTTTATTGTAGAAAATCTTCCTTGAAGATCAATCGCCTTATCGTTCGGTTATATCGAATACTGTAGGGTATCCTCAAGAAGTTTCTGGCGAATTTCCTCAGTTAACGGAAAATGCGTTTGGACTGCATCAAGATTCCGAAGGTAAAGTACAGTAGCACTCTTGTCATCTTGTCATCTATCACTCTTGTCTGCAATGAGTTGTTTGCGCTATAAATAGGTATAGGTGTGGCCGATGAGGGAGGTCTGGCTCGAAGCAGGCGCAAGTGCTTATCAATCATGCTCACCTCTTTAAAACAAGATACTCACTAGGCTGTATTCTACTTATACAGTAGCCTTTTTTACTGAATCGCCATTCACACCTGCTGTGTAAAGCACACATTTTTGTAATTTTCTTTCAGCGACTGAGTCATTTTCGCAAAGTTTTAACCTTGATGGCCTTTGCGGCTAGCTGCCGAATCATTACTGCAGCTAAGGACAAGGGCGTTCGTTTCCGTTCTTTGCAACTCAATATTGGTGTTCAATGTCCATAGGGGCGGTGGAAGCCATTGTTATGTAACACGTTCAACGCATCGTCGTGCAAGTCTGTCTTTCCCATGGTCGTCCAGATCAATTTGGTCTTGTGCTGCGTTTGATCCGCAAAAACATAAAATAGGTGTCGTTTATCACTGTTGGGAAAACTGGACGTTTCTTTTCAAGGGCACATCCTTTTCCTTTTACGCACTGGAAGGACGTATTCCCTCGGGCCGCCATAGACGACTTGGCTAGGCGCCGTTTTACGATTTTACGCCTCCTTGTGGCTGTTCATTGTGGGTATGTTAAGAATAGGGCTTGTAATGGTGTTGGTCGAGCTTTCTCGTCGCTAAAGTAGAAAGATAGGAAAGGCGTGTCTTCTCGCCGCCGCCTCCGAAATGAAGGCTTTTCGAGAATGAGCTCGGAGAAACTGGTCGTTTTGCATTGGTCAGTTACGAGAAATGTGGGTTTTTCCTTTTTCAAATGTATGTTTTCTTTTTTCTCGTTTACCAACTAGAATATACGGCTGGTGCTTGAGAGATCGTTTAGGGGTTTGCTTTTCTTGTGGCCGCTCTAACGACTATAAGAAAAGGATCGAGTTGGATGTAGTGATAAGTTAAATGGCGGCCGTTGTTTTATTGATAGCAACAGGCAGTGCCTAGGAGGCCGAGTGATATCTCGGTGGATTCGGGCTACGATGGTTGTCTCGAATGATCAAGTGGGTTACGGCCAAGTTGGGACAAGGTTTGCCATATCTCGCTAGCTTTAATAAATGCTCGGTCGGTATACGCGTGTGGCCGATGAAGCTGTGTTGTTTTATTGCACTTAGGCACGGTCGAGCGAGCTCATTGGTTTGTCCGCGATCGATCAAGAATTGAATTGAGTTTTTTGCCCCATTTGAGCAGCGAAAACGAGCGGCCTGCATCCGGCCATCAAACGGACAGGAGACGGTCACGAATCCATTATGCAAAAGAAAGATAGAACTCGTTGACGAGGACGAGAGTTGAACCGGCATTGTCTACTAGGCCCGTGCGGCCTGGCTATTGACCTTCTTTGTCGAGCTTCTTTTTCCTTATGGGTACAATTGGAAATTGAAAAGGTAGCATTCGAGTCGGCCTTCTTTCGAATTCTGAGACCGTGGGAACTTTGCTCATTCCGTAATTTACATGTCTCGATCATATTCGCACATAGATTACTCGGACTATGCAAACGACGTAATTTCATCGGGGCTACTCATTGCTGATCGGATTCAGTCATTGTGTATGAGCATATTGGGAGAAAGTAGACTGACCGAGATGGACCTCCAAAACTATCCTAATTTGGTTTTGAAGGTATAGTAACCGTTTTTATGGGGGGGGATGCAGCGAAGCAGGTTCTTGTAGTTTAGTATGTCCATATAGGGGCATGAAAGGGAATGGCTCGATAGTGTGTCAAATCATTTTATTATATTTCGAGAGACAGTTTTGAATTTTTTAGGTGGAGAAAGTGCAGTTGGTCGATCGGTTCAATGCGAAGCAGACGACGTTGGGCACGCTGTACATAACCACGACACATCTAATTTTCGTAGCTGACGATAGCGGCAAGGAGACATGGGTATGCAGTGTGTGGTGTAGCCGAACTTGGTTCTATTTACGCTCAAAGACCACGCGGGGGCCGTTGAATGCAATTAGCCAGCGCTTATGTTAGACTCGAATGTTGGCCGTTCGCTTTACTTATTGATTGCCCCAGGACGCGCATTAAATCCATTTACGTGGCCAGCGAGCTGTGTTGTATTCGGACGGTTTCCGGTTTAAGGTTTTTTCTTTTCCTGAAAGTAGGGACAAGGAATAAGAGAAGGGATGGACGTTTGTGTTGTGTCCGATAGCGGCATAGATTTTGAAGTTGGAAGCTTAGTCAGAGAAATCTTTTCATTCAGATGGCTTCTCCTTTTCATCGAGTTGCGAAGTGAAGTAAAATCAATCAGATCTCACTCGCAGACACGGTACTCGAGCTAGCTTTCGAGCCGCCGACAGCGTTTCGAATCGAAGCGGGCGACATGAGGGGGTCTCGACGTTATGAGCGAGGGCATAGAATACAAGGTTGTTTTGGGGTGTGCAGAAGAATGTCGAGACATTGGCCAAGGGGGCTGAGAATTCGGGTTTAGAGAATAGTTTTTGTCGAATAAGATGGTTGTGGGTTTCTTATTGCCCGAGGTTATTGAAGCTGTGCAGATTTGAATACGCTGCAGTTGTAATTGGAAATATTTGGCACTTTTTTGTTTAGATTTTGCACAGCCATATTGGATCGGCGGAACGTGGTCAGATTACTGCCGCTGGTTGTTCGTTGACCATTTGTTGCAAATCGTTTTTGTCGGTGTCGTTCCTGATGTCACGGGATAAGGAATGCCAGGACGTGTATGACACGTTGAACGAGATCAGTCAGCCGAGTAAGGATGGAAGGATTGTGAGTGGGGATCATCGTGGAGATGGGAGTTTTGTATTTTAGTAAATGTGGAGGACGTGTACGCTTTTTCGTACGTTCCGAGTAATAATGAATTTATGCAAAGCGATGGTTGGAACGTGGTAAATCTGATGGACGATTACACGCGGATGGGTGTCCCGAATGAAATGTGGGCCGAGACCGATTTCAACATCAACTATGCGGTAAGTCGCGAACAGGCTTAAATTTCGAGCGGAAAGGAAGTTCTGGATAATGGTATTGACCCGAAGGAGGGTCGGGCGGGAAATGAAAGATGAAGGGGTGGGGCTCAGTCGCTTGTCAGGGACCTGCCTTGTGCACGTTTTACCCTGGGTCTTACGGATAAGCATACTCAGCTCTCAATCCTAAGATTATCAGAGAAAACGAACAAGCGTGAAAAGTAGCGAGAAAGTTTTTCGCAAAAAATTTACATTTAGAAAATTGGTGGGGAAAGTTTTGAAATTATCCTTGAACATCCTGACCTTGCTCTACTGTTTATGCATGCGTAGAATGTTTTCAGCACTGCGACACGTACCCGCAAAGATTATTCGTTCCTCGATCAGCGCCGAAGCAAGTATTTATCGGCTCTTCCAAGTTTCGTAGCCGAGGTCGGTTACCGGTGCTCGCATATTTGTATCCTCCAAATCAAGTAAGACTGCACATTGGGCAAAATGAGAATATGCGAGGAGCTGTCTTTTTCAGGCCTGTATATGTCGATGCAGTCAGCCGTTGACCGGGTTTAGCGCTCGTTGCGTCGAAGACGAGACTCTAATGGAGCACATTCTTCGCACGAACAATCGTTCCAATGTATTGTACGTGGTGGACACTCGACCAAAGGTACGTTTTCTCGGTCCTTTTGCGAGCTTTACTAGCCGCGATCCAGTCAGCGTGGGAGTCTAGGCCTCCATAGGATACGTGTTTGGGTTCAATTAGCCATTAAGGAACATCCGGCTCAGGGGACAAGGTTTGAGGAACATTTTTTTCAATAGATGAATGCCATGGCGAATAAAGCGGCTGGAAAAGGATTCGAGAATGAAGCAAATTACAATAATATGAAGTTCTATTTTCTTAGTATCGAGAACATCCATGTTATGCGGGGTAGTCTGCAGAAAATGCTCGAAGGTGGGTGTTTTGTGTGAAGTTGAAGTCGCATGGGTAAGTGTCTTAAGTTTTTCAGCTTCGTCGGTTCGAAACGCTTCGGTGACGTCATATTTATCGGGATTGGAGAGCAGTGGATGGCTAAGACATATTCGAGCGATTCTCGAGGCCGGGGTCTTCATAGCCGATGTAAGATTTGGGTTTTCCGTACTTGGGGAAGGGGAAAGAGAGATGGCACTTTTTTAGTCACTTATCAAAGGTATCAGTTGCGTTGTGCACTGCTCGGACGGCTGGGATCGTACTCCGCAGACAATTAGCGTGGCGTCGATTATCTTAGATCCTTACTACAGGACAATTAAAGGATTCCAGGTTAGTAAGATGGGCAATGGTCGGCAGGCCCTGGGCAGGGTCACCCAATTATACGTGAATTTATTTATTGGTTTAGACGCTGATCGAAAAGGATTGGCTCAGTTTTGGGCACAAATTCACGGATCGTTGCGCTCATATCCGTCAACAGGAGGGCAAGGAGATTTCGCCTGTGTACACGCAATTTTTGGAATGCGTATGGAATATAATGCAACAACATCCACGGGCTTTTGAATTCAACGAGCGATATTTGCTTATTTTGCACGACAATGTGTACGCGTGTCAGTTTGGAACGTTCCTGGGGAATTGCGAAAAGGATCGAGTAGATCTCAGGTGAAGAATTGGGTGTACTGGAACTGTATCCCTGAAAATTGGGTCTGGTGGAATGGCTCTTCTAGTGCAGCAGTTGTGAAATCTGGCTACTCTAGCTGGCAGTTGAAAAGAAGTGCTGAGATGTAATTTGACATTCCTCGGCTTTTAGATTGGCTCAACGAACGTATTCGTTTTGGGGATATGTGGAGAAACAAAAAGAGGAATTCCTGAATCCAATTTTCAATAGCGATCAGCAAGGTGTATTGCGAGTTGATCTGAGACCCCAGTTCGTCAGGTAGGCAAGGTGGTTTTTAGAGGATTGACTCGAGTCCTTATGTCTGGTTTGCTCACTTCAGATTCTGGCGATCTATGTACAATAGATTCGATGCTGGTGTTCACCCTCGCGAATCCTTGCAAGAATTGGCCACTACTCTTAGAGAGCACGTGGATGCGTTGGAAGACACTGCAGATACATTGGCCAAGGTAAGAAGGCTGGTTGGGCGCCTTTGTCTTGACCTTTGCATGCATCCTTGTTGTAGAAAATCAACCTGCTAAAGGGGGTTTTGGGAAAGACGAGCATCAAGTCGCCGACTAGTCCGTATCCTATGCAAGACAGTGGCCATTTCACGACCGAATCAGGCGACAGTTTGATCACTGGATCGTGCACTGGTGCGTCGTCTTTGGAGGACCCGAACAACGTGGATGCTGTGCAACAGGTACGATTCAGCCTTGGTGTAGAGCGGTCAAGGGCGTGAGGCACAGTTTGCTTAGCAGAGCTGGTCACTGATCGGCCTAGGTTCAATTCTGGCCGTCTGAGAACGCGGTGAAGTTCTCTCTGCGTCTTGCACACCTGGCCGGGGTGACTCACCCTTCATCCCTCACGATCAGGGGTCGATAAAGGTGAGGCCTTATGGGGCTGGAGGATTTCTAATCTGGGTTTCCTCACGGGCATGGGCTGTGTATTGTTATCCCTCATGATAACCGCCGACATCGCGGAGTTGCGACTCACGCGCGCTTGCCTGGCTTGTCTCCCAGATAGACCCTAGTAGATGAAAAGATAGGCTCATTAGACAAGCTATCTAGCCCGCGGGAAACGGGCCAAAAACCGACCCTTCCTGGAAAGACCAGGATGAACCAGAAAAAGATTAGGAAATGCGTGACTTGTTTTGGTGCGTTTTAGATTGGAAATTTAAAGATTCAATCCGATCCGGAATCAGGAGTCGAAGATTTGCCCACTCCAACCTCGGCTGGACGCCGTCCTTCGTCCAAAGCCCGAGCCAACAGTCATTCGGCTGTGAATCCAGTGGAGGGCACGAAACTGGCGGGTGGAATCGAAGTCAACTGGAGAAGCGTACGGCAAGCGAAGGATTGCACGGCTTGCTCAAATCATTTCCAACATTGGCAAAGGAAGGTGAGGGCATTGATACCAGTGAAGTCAAGGAAAGGACTCATTCGTATCTTTCTTCTAGTATCATTGCTGGCAATGCGGCAATGTTTTCTGTCGTCGCTGCGTTGACTGCAAATCGTCCGCCCCAGCTAGTGCTGCAGACAGCGGTACAGTCGTCTCGGCATTCTCCAAGCCAACAATTTGTCGTCCTTGCAGACAATCGACGAAGGCGCTAGTATGAGGCTCATAACAATACTTGTAACTGTTTGCATAGGATTTCGTTTCACTTACATACCAGTTTGTCTATTGCCCAGGGGTGGCCCTGTTGGATACCTTGTATTCATATTCTTTCCTATGACGGTGTGGTTCCAGTAGAAATTACTGTGATCATTCGAGATGGCTCGCAAGAAAGGTTATGTGATTGTGTTCGACAGGTCCTTCCAGTCAAGCGCTCGAATCGTTTAGATATCCAGAACATAAGATGGAGTCTTTGACACTGGGCATTAAAGCATCACTTGCATTATAAAACTCTGCACCACTACGACTCCCCACTACCGACCAGTAGCATATCTACACAAGATTGCGTCCATGACTAAAAGTGAGTATCAAGTATGCAGCCTATGCAAACAGTGCGGAGCAGACTATCCCGAGTGCGTGTTCACCTGTCTTTGAGCTCTCTTAGCTCTTTGAAGCCAGTTTCATTGAACAGTTTGATAGTGAACATGACAACGGCCATCAAATCGGCGACTAGTACGACAATGACCAACGTCAGATCAACGCCACCGGAATCCAAAGCGTTTGAATCGCGTAGCAATTGGCGTCTACTGTTCATGTCGGCATAGCAGGCCCACAGTTGATTGTAGGTGGCTAGCACGCCGCAAATGTGCAGGATCTGATGGGAATGACCAATTATATCGAACTTGCCCGGAAAGAAAGCTTCGGGAATATGGAACCCGTAAAAGAGAATGCCAGTTGCTGCCCAGAAGAACTGACGACTGTGATAAAGTATAGCTTCGTCGTCAGTGACGAACGACTGGATCGTATCTTCGGTAGCGTAAGCTTTCATGAACGATCGTCGTAGCAATCTTTCGGCCAATGGTAAACTGGCCGTGGCGAATGGTAATACGAACGAGATGACTCGAATGAACTTCCTCGCTTTCAGTGATGAGAGGAACCGCGACTTACAAGCCAGGAATGTGCATCCGAATGCGGCCACAGCGGCCGCGTACAAGTAATTGTGACTGAACCACGTATCGAAAAATAGCTCGTCGAATGCGTACGCGTGATACACAGTCGCCGCACCAAAGCTGTACCAACTGAAAACAGAAACCACGTCAGCACTCCCACGTCAACTAGGGTTCGTTCGAGGTCAGGATTTAGTCAATCCTGGTCAGGATCGGGACTGCAGGGGCCCCTGCAGGCAGCTATGACAGTGCTGTGTGATCAGGAAAGTCTACGCCTCATCCAAGCGAACAGCCCATAATTATTGAGTGTACCCTCTAATGTTTTGTCTTCTGCCAGCCTTACTATGCAAGTTGTCGCGGTAAATCATGAACCATTGTGCTCAGCATTCAATTCTGCGTCAGCTTGACCTGTTTCAGAAGAAACCTAGTCATTTCTGCGAGGGTCATTCTTTATGGCACGCCCGATACAACAAGCAATCTAATTGGCTAGGTTTCCATGTCCATAGGATTATCATCTTTACACTGCCTTCATTCTGATGTTATTCGGAAAATTTTTGAACCCCCTACATTTAAATGGATCTTCTGATTCACCCACACTCGGCAGGATTCATGTAAGCTGTTTTGTTCGCCTACGTGCTAGATGGCATTGCATTAGTCAAAACGTGGCTTTGGCTATTTTGGAATCAGGACATCAACCAAGTTTGACAACCTATAGTGATTCTATTATGGCCCATTCAGAAGCAAACACCTTATACCGCACACCTGCACGAACACCCGCCGATATCGGGACAAGTCCAAAGTATGGGCTTAACACAGAACCACTGATTACATCCCATTCAGCTGGCCGGGCGCTCAGTGCTAACTGGCGACAGATAAGACTAAGGGTAAGTCAAATGCCAGTGGGCCATACAACCCCATGTTAAGAAATAGCAGTCGTTTGTCCTGATCACCCAGACAACAGACCACCACGTAATTTATAAGCACGGTCGACCAACTTCATCAAAAGATCGCAGAATGCGTTCTATGGCCAGCCCGGCACTTCTCCCGATATCAAATTGTCCTTGCCAGGGTGCATGGTTGGGCATACAGAAAGGGGACAACTTCATTCCCCTGGGCTAGCTCGGCTAAAAGTCGTCAGTACATCAGGACCTCAAAAAAACACATGACAATTCATGAACCCCCCCCCCAATAAGATAATTTCATTATCGCTAGAATATCCCATTATTACATTTTTCTTAAAAACCAGAGAAATATCTAGTTTCTTCTCTAAAAAAACAATACAAAAATGGCGGGAAAACTACCCCATCTTGCTCGTACATGAATCACAGCCCTTACTACAACAGGTAACAACTTTAACACGCCCTATTATTATAATTCGATCTTCGTTAGCTGGGGATGCCGCAGACAACACACCTGCTGATCCCTGGGGAACGCATAGATCCTGCAACTTGTGCTGAGGCCTCCCAGGATTTCTATAGCATAAATACAAAAAATCCCACCCGCGCATGCAACATAATTATGATCCACTCCACAGGTGCGCTGATGCTTGTGACGACAACCGCGCAAATTCAACAGGCGCTCTCACGATCAGAAAAAATGTCGCAGTGAGATAGGGCAGATGCTATTATGCTACACGTATAGGCACAGGGGACGCCAAGGAACACACCCGCTTGATCAGCTAAAAAGTTGTAGCCCCTCACTTATTAGACGACTGATTCAGATAATGTTAAACCAAGTAACAATGAGATAGGACAGATGCTATGTTACTGTGTATGTACGTATATGAGCACAGGGGCGCCAAGGAACACCCCGGCCTTAAGCACCTACCACTTATCAGACGGTTCAGATAACGTTAAAACAAGTAAATTACAGTTATCCTAGTTTCTTTCACAAACAAAAACCCCGTTTTCCCACCAAAAATTCCAATCTAAAATGACGGGAAAATGCGCAAGGCATGCAAATCACCCTGAGCAACCAGATCTTGCCCATATATGGTTGGTACCTACACAGAGTATTGACGCAGTGAGTGAATTACGAGTCACGCGAAAATCAGTTCTGTCTTACCTCAAAGCTACATAATCGACGAAAAAGCAGATGTGACGAATTTCTTCCGATATTACGCCGAATAAATGTGCGAAACAACTGGCCATCGGCCAAGCACATACCGTGGCCAAATAAGCCATAAATGGCCAGTGATACGAGTCGGTTACGAACGATTCGTCTTTGTAAAACTCGCAAAATTTACCAAAAAAATACCAAAACGGAAGAAAGTGAGTCCTGAAATTAAACATTCAGTTTTAGCTGCTCTAATTTTTCAAAAAACCCTTCAATTATTGCCATACCAGAAGTTTAATGTCTCATTCGTGGGCCAAAACACGGACATGACGCATTGCCAGAATGAACATCGTGGCTTTCGATATCCCGTATGAATACCTATTTCTTGAAATTGAATCGGCACTTCATGCACATTCAGTTGATACTCGGGAGGACAATTGGCCCTGAATTTGATAGGAAACATTGTTCAATGTCGGCCGACAGTATGAACTGCCTGAAAAAGAACAACATACAGGCGCAACGAGCACAACTGCTAGGATGAGGCCATTGAAAGAAATAGCGTAACGATGGTTACAAATTAGCTAGCTACACACATCGGCCAACAAAACATATCCGGGACAGCTAATATTTCCTAGTTTTTTCTTCTCTGACGCAGTACATGCAGGGTCGCTAAGAGCTATGCAACTCCTCGCACCCGTTAGCAAGGAACAAGACACGACTCTCTCGTTAAAACGAGTGATCGATGTTGCTCCGAAATAAACAACAGGACATTCATAAAACGAACAAAACCTTTCAAAAAAGTACTTGAATTTTCTTATTCTCCTAGCTGAAAATATACATTTTCGAATGGCTAGGAAACGTACGAGTAACTACACGCTCCGCCCACACTACACTGTGTTTGCACAGTCCAAGCACACATGAATTTGGGCAACGTCGATGATTCACATTGCTAACCAAAATCTAACAAAGCTGCCATAAGTTGAGATGTAAAAGACTAAACCAGAGCCCGGTCCTCCTGCGAGTCCTCAACAAACAAAAAAGAATGAAAAGAAACCGGACGTGGAACACAATCTCATTCGTTCTTGTTGACTCGAAACCGGATCAGCAATTTGGAAAAATGTCATGTAACCAAGCAAACGAGTCATCTATGGTTTGAAAGATTGACGAACGCGCATTCCATTAGATTAGATAGATTTTGGTCAAAACATACTCCCTCAGCACCCCTATATTATCGAAGATTCGCTAAAGATAAAAAAGATAAGCCGACGAAAGGAAACAATGGCCATACCAAATAGGCACACTTATTATGCAGGCGAATAGAGATGAGCTAGCCGCGAAGCACCAAAGGATTAGACTCATCCGAGTGATTCCTAATTCTGCTTGCATTAAAAGCCTCAGAATGAACACGCGCTGAATAAGCACTGACTAATCCGCCTAGTCGGCATTTTCCATTATGCAATAGGCGTTGACTATAGTAACGGTCGATTCACTGAGAAGTCAAGTCATCCATAATTTATGTTCAAATACCCAAACCCGAGCAAGAGAAATGGGAGAACGACATCTGGCAATGCTATCCGATTCGGTTGACACTCAACAAAAGCTCATTTGCCAGAAAACAATGAAACGAAAGGAAAAGAAACTTACAAGGACCTGGCAGAGAACAGATGTGCTAAACCAACCGGGTATACGAATTAGAAAAACAGACCTCCACAACAAAACACGTGAGACGAAACCAGCTTCTAATAAGTCGTCCTACAAAACGGAAAGAGAATTTTCGCCCGATTCTGACTCTAAACGCAACCTAGTCCGGGCCTTCTCCCTAGTCCTGCCTGTTCAGCAGGGGACGTCTAGACCGAGCCGACGACGAAAGCATCCCCATCGAGGCCACGTCCGACAGTGCTCTGCTTCTATTACTGAAATAGAATTAGGCTAAGTAAAGTATTTGCACATCATTTTCCTGTAAAAAATTGCCAAAGCTTCTTTTTCGAACGTCGCTCTAGGAATGCTGGGATTTCCCTCAAAAGGAATAAATAAAGCTGCACGAATGACAGCTGATAATCGGGTCGCTATCGACTGCTCACTCGCAAGAAGTGCCGGCCGAGGTTACCTCTGCTCGCCAATTATTGAGCTGTCAGCTCGTCCTGGGCAGCTGAGGCCAAAACTGCTGAACTCTGCCATTTTGCAGGAACGTTAGGCCCATCAAAACAACACGAAAAGTAGCGCACAGATGTCAGAAAAATTTGATAGTCAATAGTCACAAGAAAATGCAAAGTAAGGCTAAAAAAGAAAACTGGGCAACCGGGAAGTCATCTTCGTAGCGAACGGCGTGGGACCCCAACTGAATACCTACTCGTCTGCTTCAGTTTTGGCTGAACCTTAATTTTACCAGGCTTCTGTGCGGGTGAAAAATGCGGGAAAAATTTGTCTGCGTTGTCTGCTGGTGGAGAGGAGGTTTAGCGAAGATTTCCTGCTTAGTTCTCTCTCAGCAGGGTTACAAATATCGAAAGGCCATGGCGACGAAACCGAAAACGAGAAGTAACATCAAAGCTATTCGAGTTGCGGATCAGAATTTGGACAGTGAGAAAAGTGAAGATGATCAGTTTTTGCTAGAGTCAACACCAAAATTTGCCTCAACAGTGAAACGGGGCCGTTCTGTTAAATTGGTGAAAACATCCAAGAGGAAACCTGTTTCGAAGGAAGCCAAGCAGGATGATCGGGAAATTTCGTACATCGATGCAGCATTTGCCCAAACGAAACTATCGACTGAAGAAATGATCGAAATAGAGGCGGCAAAATATTTTACGTGCGGAAGAAACAGGGTTGCGTCTACGCACAAGCGCAAAAAGAAAGCAGAAGTCGCGGCTGAAGCGGAAAATTATTTACCTCCCCTGTCTCTGGACTCGCTCAGGGACTGTTTTAACAATGATGGTGTCTTGGTCGATAAAATGAAAACGGTAAGATCAGCCAGATATGTATTTAGGGGCGTGGTATAGGACACATTAGTGGGATCGTTTACCTGTAATTCATTTTTCTCGCTTATCTCTCGGAGACGTCTAGGCTGAACTGACGATAAAAGTCTCTCCAGTGAGGCCACGTCCGGCAGTGCTCTCTTTGTTTTTCAAAAATAGAATTGGGCCAACTTAGTATCTCACTGTTTTCTCTCACCTTTTGGACAGACAAATATATAAACTGCACAGATTTGGTTGCAGCATGCATTTATATCGTTTATCTGTTTCAGAAAGCTATCGAATCTTTCAAACAGTGGACATTATATCTGAGTGAAGGGTTCAATTTGCTTTTGCAAGGATACGGGTCAAAACTGGACATATTGGAAGAATTTCGTAAGTGTCAATTGTTGGGTAATGGATACGCCCATTTCGTCGTCCATGGGTATCGTCCAGAAACTAGCGTGAAGCAGTTGTTGAACTCCTTGCAATCGAACCTAAATTTAAAAGTTTCTGAAAAGTGGAAAAGCGGAAAACATGGCCTCGTTCAAAGAAGTATGGAAATATGCGAGGCTTTGAAGGAAGGTCAACTTGATTTCGTCATTATCATTCATAGCATCGATGGCTTGGCGCTGCGAGACGAAGACTCCCAGATGGCACTGAGCTACTTGTCGCAGCTGAAGAACTGTCGCATTGTGGCTAGCATCGATCATGTCAACGCCTCGCTGTTGTGGGACAAGACGAAGTCAAGTCGATTTCGGTGGTTTCCTATCGATGCTACAACTTACGCCAATTACCGTCGAGAAATAGATGGACAAGGATCGAAACTTTTAGGTTTGACGAAGAAAGGCACATCGGGGGATTCCTCTCATACCATGCACGGGTTAAAGAGTATTTGGTCTTCGCTCAACAAGAACAGCCAGGCCGTTTTCATTAAGCTGGGCAAATGTCAACTTATGAAACGAAAAGGCGGTGGACGTTGCGCAAATCTTATGACATTCTTGGATTTATTCAAAGCATGCCGCGACGGGTTCATTACATCGAGCGAAGCAGCACTGCAGCAGATGTTGGTCGAGTTTCAGGATCACAATCTTCTCAAAACGAAGCTCAATCCTGATGACCAAGAAGTGCTGTATTTGAATTTGACCAATGATCTGTTGACGGAATTCCTGAAAAGTGTGAGCGTCGAGATGGACGATTCTATTGCTGTCGATCACGGTGAAAACGGCGCTTCGAATGGACTTGGTGGCGAATCGGACGTAAGTGGCGTTGATGAGGCAGAGTCCTCACCAAGCGAGCCCGAGGCGGAAGAAGACGATGTGAGTGACGACGATAGTGATGACGCGTTCGATGACATCGACCTATGAGACCAGGCACAAGTGAAATATTTCCTTTCAGTAGCCTATTATTTGCTGCATCAAATCAGGCAAGTGACAGCTAACATAAGCTTATGTGAACACCATTCCTTCTCTTTGTACACCGTTCACAAACATCCTGCTTTTATTTCTTTCGTATCTTAGCTATGAAAAACCCAATTGTATCCTGATCAAATCCAAGTTGACCATCTTGCCCGCAAAACATTGTTGGATCGAATTTCTGAGTCCCAAATTCACTATTGTCCAATCTGATCTTTTGTCCAATAAATGGTTCCTACAATCAAGCTTCGTTTCAGTGGGCAGACAGCACATTCTCGATTGAACTAACGTTAGTTACAACCCAGAGGGCTTACCTGAGACTCCAAGACCATATCTGGATATTCTTTAAGCAACCATGCTATCTGATTTTCGTTTTCCTCGGGTTCCAGTGAGCACGTGCTGTACACCATGGTGCCACCATGTCTCAGAAGCTTGTATGCCTGAATAAGATTGTAAACTGTGCACTGGTCCGTTCCTGAAAACCATGCTAACTGTGCACACTTACCACACTCAGCAGTTTCCTCTGTTGCGGCACGTGCGATGTCCTTTGCTTTTCGGTCAGTCCTTTGACATGGGGCCTTTGGCCAGTGCAGCTGCACGGGGCGTCCAACAAAATGCGATCGAACGATTCGATTTCGAAAGCTGGCGTGTTACCCGGGGCTAAAAGACGTCCACCATCAGGGATTGGGCAGAGACCCCGAACAAACGCTGCTACGACTTACCTCGAGCCGTCAACAGGTCCAGTGAATTCATCCGATACGATTCAATGCAAGTCAGCGAAAGGGCCTCGACATTCTTCAGTAGCTCTTGTATTCGGTTAGCAGACGAGTCGACGCAGATGACTTTGCCCTGCAAGAGAAGGATCATCTCCGAGCTGGCACTCGACACTGGGTGTCAGGCTGATGCTCTTCTTGCTTGCTCGCACTAGGATTTTGAAGTATAGTCAGGAAGGTCACCTGGTCACTCCGCCTGGCAGCAGTTGAACATCCATACGACAGCAAAATATCGATTTCTCACCATATTCCCATTCCAGGAAGGCCCATCCAAGACACTGAGCATCTCACCTGATCCTTCATCAAAGTCGCCAAATGCGTACTCTTGCCACCTGGCGCTGCACACATGTCCAAAACGCGTTCACCCGGTTCCGGCTTCAGCACGTGTCCACACACCACGGACGGCAAGTTTTGAACGAAGCCCCAATCTTGCACGATGGCGCTGTCCAATCTCGGATTATGCCATATCGATTGGGTCATGAGAATGCCGACACCACTGAAAGGAGTCAGATGATGGGCCCACTGGAGAAAGGCGCAAGGCGCTTACGTGACTGCTCTGCCGACAATGGTCGTCGATGCGAATATCTCATTCCGTGAGAACATGGCCATGCCGTTTCCAAGAAACGTATGCTTTCCTTCGTAAGGCCGCTTCAAGCCTCGTTTGCACTTGGCCTCCAAGTCCATGTACACCGAGACGAGATCGCCAACCGAGAAGTCTGCATAAGTCGACTTTAGCACACCCGAGTCGTTAAGAGCAGGGTGCCAAAGAAGAGTGTCGTGCTTAGGAGTCAGTTGGGCGCCCGCCACTTGTGATACTTGGTTTACTGACCGCCCTTGTACCTACTGTAGTAGAACCAAGCCTGGTACGGGCAGGAGAGAGTGTGGACAAAAACTCCGACTGGTGCAAAGCAAGTCAACACCTGCGGCTGAAACATCAACCCGAGGGGTTGACGTTTCCCAGCCTGGGGAGGTCAATAATTCTCTCCCACTCGCCATGGCCCGCCAGTCACGAGGTTACGCGGTTCATTATGCAATCGGTCTGACAATAAGTCCTTATCACTGCAGGTGTATCCCACGCACCTGGTAGGCAATGGCGAGTGGGGGAGAGTAATCGATCTCATCTGGCTGGGAAACGTCAACCTCTAGGGTTGATGCTTCAGCCAAGCGTGTAGTCGTAAGACTTGCATGCCCCAGTCGGAGCTTTTGTCCAACCCCTGTCCTAGGCCTACCAGGCTTGGTAACATGGGGACCAGGGGAGCCTCAGCATTGCGGCCAAAACCCGGGGCAACCAACAAAGTCTTCCGACCTAGTCTGTGGTAAAAGTCACCCTCACACATACTGGTTCCGTGGAGGGGGCAGATTGGCAGACGAGTCTCAACAATTATCCACTGGCTGACTGGGCAGCCTGCACACCCTCGGCCAAGGCATGTGGGTAGGACATTCCCAGTTTCTGCTTATTCTGCTCGACTGCCCTTCAGTTGGTCTGCATTCCAGCCCAGCCACTCACTGTCAGTCTACTTACGTCCATTCGAGCCCAGCACTCCAGGCGCGTAGATGTCTGCACCTCTGGCGACTGCACAGCCGCAGTTCATGTCCACGTACACCTCCTTATCGACTGGCTGCACCGAATGAGGCCCACTACCGCCAATCACCAGCAAATCCGCAATGGTTGGGTGAAATTGAACCAAAAACTTTGGTCTCGTACTCTCTCGGCTTTCCTCTTGCTACCACAAAACAGGGTATAAATTGTCGAACCGATCCTGACTCGCAGCCTACCTCGGCCAAGATGGCCTGCATCCTTCTCCTGGCTTCTTCCATCGTTACCTTCAAGGTATTTACTCGGACTGTCGACCACAATGGGGGTCTTTTCATAACGCAGTTAGGCCCATCCTGGCACATTCTCGCTGAAAACCGCTCCCTGCACTCCCAAATTCAAGACTATCTCGATGAGAAGCACGTCCACTGGACACTACTTACACAATAAAAACCACACACCCAACCTGGCCACAGTTTATAGCACGAGTCCAACAGACACTCATTTCGGTAAGGCCACTTCTATCATAGCATTCAATCCGTCACTGGCCTTCTTGGCCACAAGTCGCCCAGCCTGATCGGCCAATTGCCGACACTGTTCATCCGAATCATCGACCCGAACTCGCTCCAACCAACTCTGCGCTTCCAACAACTCATCTTGGTACTCAACAGCCAGCACTCGCGATGGAATGGCCATCACAGCCATGATCAAAGCAAACAGCGAACCTTGTCGGACAAAAGGCTGCTCGTGCCGACACGTGCGTCGAAGGACAACGTGCACCTGAGCAATGGCCATTGCAGTCAAGCCGGGGGCGTTCTCCGCCTCGTAAATAATGGTGCCAGTGGCGAACAGTAACCGCCCCAACACGATGTAGTCAGCACCGAACATGTCCAGCGTGTCCATACGCTTGTCGATTTCAGCCAGCAAGGGATAGAAGAAACACGGCCCAGCCACCGGGGCAAATCGATTCGGTACACCCCGTTGTTGAACTTTTGACTTCGGTCCAGTGACAGCTGCAGCAGAAGAAATCGTAGTCTGTAATAATCTTTTTCGTTCCGTAATAAAGACACAAGCTGGTGGCACCAAACTCAAAACATTGGCGGCCTTTTCTGACACACCAAGTCTTGGTTTATTATTAGATAGACTAACAAGGGTGGCCACATCTCACTGAAGGTGCACTCACAATGACCCTACTTCTGACATAAATGGCCTTGGACTGGAAACGCCACACTGCATGGGTGCTGTTCCCTCCTAGCAAGGTCCCACTCAAGCTCACACAAACCCCCCCCCCCCCCCCACCCCACTCACCACTGCCCCATCTCCTAGTCCTCTTCTCCACTCGCGCCTGGACCACTTGCCTCCACGTAGGAACCAATGGGGTTGGCGCAATAGGTTCTTCTTTCCTCGGCGCCACTGTCACTATTGGCACACCCTCGTCATCTTTTTCGGCCCCGCTCGGCTTACTCAGCTCCTTCGCCGCGCCCACCAAAACGTCCAGAATCACTAATCGATGCTGTATGCTGTAATTCTTCTCATAAAATTCCCCCGCCAAAAAGGTGGCTACTCGTTTCGGCTGCTTGACACAGCTCGCTATCATGATGGCTTGTTGCAACATCATAAATTCGTTCTCCAGTCCATAATGATCCTCGGCGTGGAGCAAAACTTGAGCGATCTCCACCGCCAGATCATCCGCGCCGGGCGAATTCCCGCGAATCAACTGCTCCAATGATCGCAAGGCCGCCTCGTATTGCCGAAACGACTTCCTCTCCACGATGCACTCCAAACAGTCCCTGACGTACACTGGAGCCGACCCCTTCGACTGGCCGCCCCCACTCGCATCGTCATTCTCCTTGGGCAGGTCGTAGGGCACGAGATCCTCGTCATCGCTGTCCAATCCAGCTGTCACTTTGTACTGAGTTTCTTTTTTCGTCTTATCCGCCACCTCTTCCAGTTCATTCGACTCCATAAAATCAGCTGTGGACACGAATTCGTCGCGACTCCGCTCCTGGATCACACTTTTCAGATATCGAGTCCTCTCATCATCGTCGTACTCAAATTTCAACTTCTCTCCAGTCCCTGCCGATGTGAACACGGACGTGAGCAACTCGCCAATGACCATGCCCATTTTTCGAACATTCTCATCCACAGCACTCAAATGTGCGCTGATTCCCCGCAGAATGACGGGCGTGACATCGTTCTGGATTTGACCCCTCTCCTCTTCAGTCAGTCGACTACAGCAGATTAGAATCGATCGAGCGATGTAGTACTGCTTCTCGAATCCAGCACGAGTGATCGAATCGGCTGACGACCATATTGAAAGCAGTTTGGTCAAAGTAGGAATCAGAATGGTTCTACGTCTTTCCACGCAGTTGGACAAATACCCAATCACTGTCTCCGGCACCAAGACCGACTCGTCGAAATGTCGCGTCAATAATAGTTTATTGACCAGAGCATATTTAACTTTTTCTTCTTTCTCCACCGACTCACTCAACAATTTTTCCAAATCCACAATTTTACCAGGATCACGAGACGACAACACGATCACCAAATCCGCCACTACTCCGTCCAATGCCAGTGTGTGAACTCCAGTGAACAGACGCTTCGATAATCGGCGCCACACAAAATCCTCCTTTAAATCTCGTCCGCAACACTGCCCATACAAACAAGGCGCCAAAATTTGCACAACCCGTCGTCCATATCCGCTCAAATAAAGCTTCCCCAACAGGTCCGAAATGAAGATCAAAGTGCAATCACCACTTCCCGTCGATAATCGATCATGACAATACTTCAAGGCATCGATCATGGCAACGGCCACTGTCCGACAATAGTCATCCACGTTCAAGACACTCCCATCGTCCACACGTCCCCCACGAACCACTGCAGCTGCTCGATCAGGGATCGATGCCAAATCTTGAATCAGTCGGTTGATCGATTCCTTCTGATCCGAAGTATCGATTGTTGAGAAATCGATGAATGATCTGGCCAAACTTTTCCTCACAACTTGATCCAATACCTGCAACACCTTCTCCAAAACATAAGCATTGGTCGCTTTGTCCCCGAATCCGTTTTTCAACGAATTTACAAGAAGGGGAATCGAATCGATGGCCGGCGCCTGCACGAACGTGTCCACGAATAGTTCTTCGTATTCACGTTTCGAAAAGCCACCCAAAAACGACGGATTCAATGCATGTACGAGCGCCTCGCCAATTGGGAACCAAACTCCAGATATTCTCTGCGATTGATCACCGGCGATCGATTTCGTCAAGTCGTGACAAGCTCCAACAGCCCCTTTGACCTCTGATCGCGATTTAGCATCTCGAATCAAATTCACAACTCCTTCCACTGACGCCATCCGAGATTTCCTTAAAAACAAATACTGCCAACCCAAACCTAAACTTAACGGGAAGATACAAAGGACATAACTTCTCACCATCACCTTACACCTCATCGAAAAGCAAAGTTTACTTGCACGCTGTACATAAAAACACAGTAAGGACCTCTGAACCGTATTTCAAGCATAGGCAATCACGAAATTACGAAGAAAGCCGATATCGTTTTGAACTAAATTGGCCATCGGTCGACTGGTCAGGATAGGATCGACGGGAGGGCCCAGCCACTGTTTTCTCTGCTGCAATACTTCGCAATACAGCTCCGGATTCGTGCAGCACTTTGCACAATTGTTCACGCTTATGAAAATGCTTTCTCTCTTCCATCTCATTATGCGATCGAACAACCTAAAAATACAAGACAATACAAGCGAAGAAAAATACCCTGACTTATCCCAGGGGCATAAAACCATAAATTATCAGAGCAAAATATCGATTCATTTCCCTCATTATACTAACAAGAGTGCTTATGAGGCCATCCTATTCCCAACAGTAGGACCACATATCATTTGCGGAGGACCATATACCCCTGTTTGAAATCCTGTAATCCTCAGATAACAAGTTAGGATTTGCAGTACAAGGCTTACTTACCTTATTTCTTAATTTTTCTTCCATCTTTTTCAAAAGACGTTGTCTCGTTTCTTCTTCTTGACGCGCCAATAGGTCTCTTTCCATGGCTTCTCTATGTTGGGCTTCCTCCAATTCTTTCAGACTTTTTTCCACTTGATTTTTCTGTTCCATGGCCTAAAATAGATTTCAGTCCATGGACATCGCATATGCCATTCTTCAACATACCTGACATCTTCGAAACAATTCTGTCAACAATCGAACCGATTCCAGCTTTCTTTGGGCCAAGAGAAGTTTATGTTCTTCCAGTTTTATACGACGCTCGATGGCTTCGGCTGCTTTCTTGCGCCTCACTTCGAGTTGTTTCATCCGCCTTTTCTCTTCTCTCATTCGTCGTCTCTCCAATCTCGCCCGTTCAGTCGCCGATTTGGCAGACTCTAATGCATGGCTAGAAGCAAGATTAGCCACAGATCATCCGGGTGAACATGGTCGGTCATCCAGATGAAGCATACTCGATTGTACGCGTAACCCTCGTGCCTAGTAGACCATGGTGAGTGGGAGAGAGTAATCGATCTCCCCCAGCTGGGAGACCTGGGGAGATCGGGCTGATGTTTCAGCCGCAGGTATAGTCGCAAGACTTGCCTTGATCCAGCCGGAGTTTTTGTACCAGCCACACTCCCTCCCAGGCCCACCAGGCTTGGTTACATACAGTAATACACTGCTGCTATAGGATGACTAATCAAATTTTCATTCTTTGACAAGTCACCTAATGTTTGGCCGATACTGGCCACCCTCGACCTCGAGGAAAAACGGCCGAGGATCGAGGGTCCCAAGCAAGCTGCAATCGCTAGCCTTTTTATTCCTGTGGGTGATTTGTCTCTTGAAAATACAGCAGGAAAGCATTCAACAGACTTGAACTTGTAGGATACATCACAAAATAAGTTAAGGACTGTTAGCAGAAACCTCGAACCTCGATCCCGACCATGACAAAAGTCAGCCTCGGCCGAACACTATAGTCACCCTCCCTTCATGTTGGTTCCCCGCAACAATATTTCTACTAAAAACCTATTCTCATTTTCGGGTGTACTGACCGAAGGCTAATTTACTGGAGCAGAGACTCCCTCTCCCCCTCCCCTCGATGAACCCATGTTAGTCACGTACCGTGCTTCTTCCTCGCGTCGTCTCTCTTCTTCCTCCCTTCTTCGCTGTTCTTCTACAACTCTCTGCTCGATCGCTACAATCTGCTCTCTTTCTAATCGCCGTTTCCTAATATTCTTATCGCTCAGATGTTTCGTACGATCGAAATCGACCTGCAAAAACAGAGAATACTTATGACCCCTCACTTACATCTACAGCCCATCTCCCCACAAAATCAAAATATAACCCTGATAATTGGTACACTTTGCCCTTGCACACGGTTTACGTATCTAGGAACGAAGGATGACCATTCCAGGGATCGTCCAGGGCACACAATCAGTCTTGGTCAATTTCACCGGCGCACCTTAATATTAGCAGCCAATGCCCGATTCTCGTCCTTGTCCACGTGAACCAACTTCATACCACGCAATGAGTCCATCGCTCTGACGAAACTAATGTATTCTACGAATTGAACGTAGGCCTCGAATGTCAAATCTTGGCCGGATATGGATGCCGAAGCGGGTGCAGATAAGAGATCAGTTGTCGAGCCGGCAGTGAAATTCGTGCTGATGAAACCAATACCTCCAGCATTATTCATCCGGAAACCAGTCTTTGATTTGGCCATTCTTAATCGATACGGATCAGCGATCGGGATATCGACGCAACGTATCTCACCGAATGTTTCGAACAAACGCCGAATCAAGTTCTCGGAAGGCGCTGATGGGTCAGTTCGGTTCGAATCTGAGGTTGCACGCTGTCGGTTCTCCATAAACCATTTCCTCGGCAAGTACGCCAAATAGATTGTATCCGGTCGTTCTCCAGGTTTCATTTCGTCCATATTTTTTGCATCACGAAAGAAGGAGTCCCAATCGTGTCGAGTAGGAAATTCCAATTTGGCCTCGCATGCTTTCACTTTGAATGGTTCGAAAAAGCCAATCATTTTTAACGTATTGCCATCCAACGCTTTTATACTTTTCTTTAGTGCTTCTCGATTGTCTAACTCGGCTTCGAAACGGACAAATTCGATTGTGCTTCGAACTACTTTGATGGAGGAAAATTGGAATGGTTTGATCATCCGCTTAGTCTTTTCCATTATATCCCAATTCGAAATAGTTTTACCAGGTTCTTTCAATTGAGGCAGTTGGACTGTTATGTTGAGACGAGCGATTGGTTTCAGATATAAATTCAATGGTTTGTAGAACTCTACCAATTCACTGCTATCACTCAAAGGGTGGATGATCGATGTCATCTTCAACCCGATTTTGAATTCCTCACCCACGCGCAGAAATGATACCGTATCAACTTGAAATTAGAAAATCTTATATCATTTTTCACAATAAGAATAGACTGACAAAAAACTGAATACAAAATGTTTCGCAAAAATCCGAGATTTTTACACCGGTTACAGTAACCTAGCTGTTGCAGCCGCCGAGGATGCGCAGGTTCAAATTGAACAGTTACGCGGGAAATACAAAAAGGATTTTCTCGGCTTCATGAGCAGCGGTCATGCATCAGCAATGTAAACTTTATCAGATAATAAACCAAACTTCAACTAGATTTTACACCAAGGCGTACTTATTAGCCTCTAGAGCTTCTGGAATGGTTCATGAGCGATTTTTAATTGTTTCCCAGCGACCTGCATAAACTGAGGTGGTGTGGAGAAATTAACCCTTTGTGTGGCAACGAAACTCACGTCTGTACCTCCCAATCGATGCTTTATCAACTGTGCGACCCAGAGCAAGGGTCATGAACCATATGGACTATGACGACAGACGCGAAGGAGCAGGCAGAGTGTCCTGTTTGACAACGAATGTCTACTGTCATCGATAGTGGCCTATAAAGCTGTGATCATTGGGTCATGGCACATACTGGGCTGGCGCAGATTATGAGTCCTCATAATGCAAACTGAACAATGTCCTGGGAAGCCGGGCCTGCACACAAGTGCTGTAAAAGGGCACCGGTAAAATCTTGCTGAAAAATATATCGCCAACATTGATAAAAGTGAAAGGCCTCGGTTTGAGAAATTTGTCGCGCACTATATACGACTGACTCAGTAGCATATACAGTTCATGTAGATTTTAACATGATTTTCCATTTACTACTCTTTTACATAATTTAGGAATAGTTGAGAAGAAACCGTCTCGCAAATCAAACATGGCTACAGTAACCGATGCAGGATTAGTAGGCTTAGACAGTCTTGTCTGCTAGGCAGTGGGAAAACCTTTACGCATCGATCGGTCAGTTGATGATCAGCTGGTACGTTTGTTTGACAAAGAAAGATTCTTCTTACCGTTAGTTCGAGTGAACGGATAGTGTTGCATCTCTGGTTATTTTGTATTTTTCTACGTACGTACTTACCTACTTCGAACGATAAATATAACGCCGTCATATGGAATTTCTCGATCTCCCAGACGAAGTTCTCTCAAAAATTTTTCGCTATTTGACGGCACCTGAACTTTCGAACGTGGGTTTTGTTTGCAAACGGCTTCACAATATCGAGCAATATAGTGACCATATTTGGAAATGGTATTGCTGGCGAGGTAAGACAGGGAAGTTGTAATGAAATGTGCTGTAACGAGGGGCCACCCACTAGGCGTATGAATATATAGGCTGCTCTACGAAGACTGTACTGCAGTTCCTGTAATCTCTTGATCAGCCTATTTTACAGCCTTTATCAGCTTCCTATAACAGATCGACGCTCTAAAGTGCATGCATTTCCAGTTCCAGTAGGAATATTTTCGTTTTAGATTTCAAGGTCAATGAGCAACGTTTGTGGCAAGGCTGGTCGTACAGGAACTTCTATACGAAAGGTTTGCATTTATCATTTCCTATCTCTATTACACATACAGCATAACATTAAACCACTTTAGCTTTGTTCAAGTATCGTTTCATCTTCGGCTGGTGGAGGCGGAAACTTAGACACTATGGCGGCCTTCTTCTAGTAAAGGTAAGCTTTTCGATGAGTAAGAATTCCCTTCAGCGATGCCACGATCCACCAGATGCACGCTCACGATTACGTCAATGTGAAAATAATAGCAGTTCAGGTTTTATTTTGTGAAAAAGCATTTTAGTTCAAAAAACCGGCAGACAGTGCAAGAACGAACGAGTCACTTCGAATGCAGCTCTCTTTTCGTTTCAGATGGAATGCAACGCGTTTGTCGCGTTCGAATGCTTGCCTCCGCTCGACGATTTCAATGTATCCATGTTAAGCTGGGTAGGCTTAGTGGATATCCCTGACGAGTCCGATTATTCTCGATCGACATTCAATCGCTTGCGCATGAATCGAATTTTCGCAGTTGAGCCAGTCGGCAATGAAACATCCGTCGTTTGTTATCAGTCGAGTCTAGGAGTTCAGCAGAAAGTTCATGATCGGTGCGCCAACGCAGTCAGTGATAAACATCAATGCGATCAGTGCAGTCAGGCAAATGTTGGAAAAGTGAGTCTCCTGTTCCCTGCTTTTGTTCATTGATAGGGTAGCACAGGAACTGCCTGTCAAACATCTACAGACAGTGCTTGCCTGATAATTCTCCTTATACGGAGCGGGCCCTTTTCTAAAGATGACTTGCACTTCTTTCTTTTTTAATCCTCGAGCTCACCATATTGCAAACCGTCCACAGACTTGCCTGTCTCCTTTTTCACCCACCCCAGACTGGCGGACTGATAAGGTGCTGCAGGCTTGTAACGCTTACACATACGGTTTTAGATAACAGCCGGCTTCAAGTTCGTTTGTCAGCTTTCTGGACAGCACGACAAAAGCGACAGCGTGAGTTTCTGATTCCACTCTGCTTATGTTGTGGTTGTAAGTAATGTTTTGATTTTAGCATTTTCTGCGCCTTTATCACGGCATTGCGGTGAAACGACCCGAGTGTGTGGACGTTGTTATGGAAGAATTTGAACAAGAAGGCCATGATTTAGGCGTAAAATTTGCTGCATTCGGCGAAGCAATGTAAGCTTGTTTGTTTCTGTCATCGACGGCTTAGAAGGGACATAAGACACTTCTAGGTGCAACTGCGAATTCGAGCCGCTCAGTGTCCAGCACCAATTACCAGCGTCGATAAGACGCCGTTGCGTGCAGCCGGGGCTGTATTCCAGTTTGTACAGTGTGCATGGTTGGGAATTATTCAATTTTCGATATAGCAACGACGGAAGGATTCTGGAAGGTGTTAAAGTCAAGGTATGCTTCTTATCTTCGTGACTGCTGTTGCTTTATTCCAACATCGACCGACCTGGGTGGGAGACCATCAAGCCGGCCCGATCCAAAATTGCATTGCGCCTGCTCATTTGTTTTCTGGCGCGATGTGCTTTCTTTCGTTGATGAAGGACACTCGCAGACAGGAGGGGAGGGGTTGAAGAATATTTTAGCCCACAGAGAAAGATATTTTGGCGGCAATTCAGATCCAGTGATTCACAGCTTGGATCGGTTCCCCCTAACCAATTCGCCCCCCAGTCGGTGGATCGGTCGGTGCTGGGCTTTATTCTCACATATCTAACCTTTTTAACGTGTTTTCAGGGCGATCCGAACATTCCAGCTGGCGAAGTCAGCGTTCGAGTGTTCTTGACGAAACCTGTCCACTTGACGCTGGAAGATCAAACTACGGTGAAAGATATTGAAAGGGCCATTGAACGAGCGAGACCATGCTGGCCTTCAGAACTGAGTGACCAAAGCAAAGACTGCGAATTGGTGCCGTTTCAAATGCCTGTTGATTGTCAAATAAGCAACGAGGCTGCGGAACAACCGAGATTCTGCCGAAATGTGTTTGTTGGTGAGTGCCAAATTGCTGAAACTGGTTACATTGACGCCCAGTTTGTGGAGTCAGTATTTTTCGGGTTCGACGATGATACGTTTGCAGTGTTGTGGATTGGCTTTCGTACATTTTTTCATTACTTTCGTGCTACTAACGTTGATGGGATATAAGGGAGCATGGAGAGGCCGGAAAGATTTTTTGTATTTTCTAGTGCAGAATGGATTTTTCATGGAGCTTAATTTTTCCTATTGATTTGTTTTGTTTGCATTTGTTTTTGTACTAAATTGGTCTTGTGTTAGCATGCCGTTCTTTTTTGTCGTATTCGCGAAGATTTTGTATTTCCTACTCATGTCCATGTTTCTATTTTTGTGCGTGCCGCAAGGGATTAATGCTGATTAATCTGTTGTGGTCTCGGATGTATTTGATTCATGAGTGCAAGAAAGAAAACTCGCAGTGTTCGAGCTTGCGTGGCGGTCATGTCGTGTCATACTTTATCCATAGCCAAGCAACATGCAGCACACTCGAGAGCTAAGAAGCGGTGGTGACTGTTGCAAGCAGATACCGTTCTGGACTATGCCAAGGTCAGTCATAGTTACTGGCATGCACCTGTGGCCTCGCAGCCCAAACGTGTATGCGAGTGTTTCACGGCTGTCACATCAAACCAAATCTAAAAGGCAGTCAACAAATACAAACACAAACCATTCGTGACACATCTTCTGAGGTCAGTACACGCTATATAAGCTAGGTTTGGCAATCACCGCCAGCAGTCTCGTCTCGAGCAAGAAGTGACACTTTACTCGATTCAGCTTCGGATTCTTCTGCAGCCAGGATGAATTTCAAGAAGCTAGTGAAAGTGTTTATTCTCATTTCTTGCTTCTGTGAACACGTCTTGCCTTCCCCGTTGGACAAGGCCAGCGTAAGTGTGGCCACGGTCGAGTATGCCCATTCGCTGAGGGGTGCTGCCTTTTCAGAGTTCGCTGTCACGAATGGCTCGAAGCCATGCTGTCGGCTCCAACGTTGCTCAGGTGCAGAACAATGGTAAGTGGAATGGTGCTGGCCGCGGGAAGCTGTCAGTCCTCGAGGAAAACAGGGCTGGCCAAGACCACTAGACTTGTGCCAAACATGGCCTGCCTGAACATGGATTGTTTTTCCCATACTGTAGGTTCACCATGGGAACATCGGAGAATGAAACGAGAGCGTGACGACGACGATGACGACGATGATGACAAAAAGGACGATAACAAGAATTACTTGGATCTGAAAACTTTGCTTGCTTTGCTGCCTTACTTTATTCGTGCTATTGTAGCCCAACAAGCGCCCCCTCCCACGCCTGCACCGGCTCCATTTGGTTATCAAGGCTAGAGGAGCCTTGCACAGTATGCTGGGACAAGATAACCGATTTGATGATGCTCTTGTGTAATTTAGTATCTTTATGCCGATAAAAAGGACGTGGGCTAGTCTGATAATCTACAGTAGACCAAAGTCTGTGATCTGTTAATAATGAAGTATTTTTAGAGTCGAGGGAGCACTTACCATCCAGTTACTTCGAGAGAGGAGGGAGGGAAGGGCGGAATACTACTCTGTCTCTGGAGTCATTCTTTTATTATCTATTGATGTTCAATCGCCACCATGAAGTCAGAGTGCCACTTTCGATTCTACACCTTTTATTACCAGCGTCATGTCCCAAATAATACTCCGCCTGTAGACCAAGCTTGCCAAATTTGGCGTTGAGGTGACACATAAGGCTTTACCAGTTCGTGAGGTGTGGCTTACCACAGAAAACAAGTATATGGTGATCGTGGCAGTCACATTGTTTTCATACTGTGGGGTGCAAACAACAAGCTGTCTTTTGCATGGACAACATTTTCTGTGCCGGAAGATAACCGAAATCGGCATTGTCTGTTGTGAGTTCACAAATACGACTAGGTTTTTCAATGCTTTGAAAAATGCATCCAAAATGCAATCAGTCGTGTGTTCTACTGATCGATGTGCTCCAATCAAAGAGGATTACTAGCAAGAAAGTTACTGTCGAGAAATCGGGATCGGGATCGCTTTTGTTGTCCAAGCATGACCCCGCTTTTCACTCGTGCAGAGAGCAGCTCCGTAGTTATCAGAGACATCGTGTCCAAGCAGCTTTACAACTTTCCCCTTCTGCTACAGGGCGTATTTAGTTAGTGTGCGTCTTGTCGCAGTCGTGATCAGTCGGGCGTTTGCTTGCTTCTGGAAGGTGGATCGAGACGCAATGGCGGAGCCGCCTTCGTTGACGGGAAAAGAAATCGGCAAGGTGGACAGCATGATCAAACGTCTTTACAAGGCTTGGGATAATGTCCCTGAAACGGGAACGGTTCTGGCCAAGGACGAAGTGGAGTTTCTGATCGCCAAGGCGCAGAAAGCGTTTGCATTTCAACCAATGCTTGTCGAACTCGATCCTCCCGTGTCCATCTGCGGAGACACGCATGGTCAGTTCTACGATTTGCTGCGAATCTTCACGAAAGGGGAACCGCCGCCAGCCACGCGCTACCTTTTCCTTGGTAAGCTGCTTACTCGGCTGTCCCTACAGTTAGTTATGTTTGAGGTCAGAGGAAGGCACGTAGGTTTAAAGATCTCCCTAACTCGTATTTTCTGCAGGCGACTACGTGGACCGAGGGCCGCACGGTGTCGAAGTGATTTGTCTCATGTTCGCCTACAAAGCCCGCTACTGGAACGACTTCTATCTTCTCCGAGGTAACCACGAGACAGCCCCGATCAACCGCATCTACGGCTTCTACGATGAGTGCAAGCGGAAATTTGGTGACAATGGAGAAATGTACAAGCTGTTCAACGTAAGTGCGGTGTGCACTTCCTTCCCTTGTGTCCTTCCGGCATTCTTTTACAGGCGTGCTTCGACTACATGCCCTTGGCGGCTCTAGTGGCTGACGGGATCCTGTGCATGCATGGAGGAATTTCGCCCGATCTCAACGATTGGGAGGATATTCTGCAAATGCCGCGTCCGCTATCCAAAATCGAGGGTCTCGCGTGCGATCTGTTGTGGGCAGACCCCGAAAAGGGCAGCAAAGGTAGTCATCGCACCAAATCACTAAAAGTTCTTTGATGTTGGGCGTTTCGGTTCCAGGGTACCAGAAAAACTCGCGCGGCATATCGTGGCTGTTTGGAGAGGACGAAGTGGAAAGGTTCTGCGACAAGATGGGCGTTGCAATGATCATCCGGGCTCATCAAGTGGTGGCGAGTGGGTTCGAGTTCTTCGCTGGTCATCGCTTGGTGACCGTCTTCAGCGCCCCCAACTATTGCAACCAGTTTGACAACAGCGCTGGCTTCATCTCGGTCGACCCTGCGTTGGTCCTCCGCATACGCGTGAGTGACATTTTGTTGGGAAAATACGAAACACTCACAGAGTTTTGTCTTTTAGCAGCTCAGCTCGAAACCTCACAACGCTTCTGTCAAAGGTCAATTGTCGGTCAAAAGTGTGAAGGGTCTGAAAAGCCAGAAAAGTCAAACATAGAAAGAAGGAAGGTGTGATTTGTAAGAAGGAACGAAAATGACAAATGGCAAATGCGTGATGTCTATAGTAAACATTCAATTAGGAACTGCTTCAATAAGATCTGTTTGAAAAAAGCCACTACTCGAGCCACAGTTTAAAAAACTTTTTATCTGACCGATAATGTCAGTTTGCTTACTACTATAAAGAAAGCTACGGCAGGACATTATAGAACTCCACCAAAACATAAAAAATCCTGTGCCTTGCAAGCACCCTCTGCACTGCGTTCTCCTTCGAACGTAACCAGTCTAAAGACAAGGTAATTAATGAATCGTGCTTTGGATCTCATTAAACTGATTCAACAGCAGAAGGAACGAGCGAGAAAAGAAAGCTGACTTATCTCAGAAGGAAACTCCTTCGCTTCGCCCGTCATCCACTCCAAGCCTCCAACTCATGAACCAGGCGTGAGAACTTGGGTCGACGCTTGGGATCTCTCTGGCAACATCGCTTCATAATATCGTAGACGGAGGAGGGCATTGCGGGCGGCCTCTCAGGTCCACGTCCCGACAGAATGCGCTTTCGCACAAGTCCTTCCTCCAAGTCTAAAATGTCACTCTAGAAAACGTGGATCCGAGACAGAGACCTCTTCCCCAGAGCTTACTTCCCCAAGGGTCTTCTCAATCGCAGAAGATTTCGTCCATCGTCACCCTAAACGCCCATATATCCGTCTCGGCTGTAAATAATGAATGTCATCTCTGAAAAAGTGCCCTGCAGACTCGACACTCACTGGAGAAGACGGTGCCGAATCCTTCAGGCGCCAGCCACCTCGTCGCGATGTACGCTTCATTTAAAAAGAGCACTTCCAAGTTAGCCCACGACCTTGTTGGCTGGGTAACGTCAACCATTTCGGTTGATGTCTCAGCGGCAGATACAGTCGAGAGACTTGCCTTTTTCCGGTGGAGTTTTTTGTCTCTGAGACTTCGGTCTCTCACATCAGCCTGAGTGAGATGTGGTTACAGCTGCAGACCTGGTGGCTGCGATTTTCATTTCGTTTCTTGTCTCGACGATCATGATCACTACGCCCACTTGGTCCACTACCATCGGCCATCGTTTGGTTTCCGTCGGACTGAACCTGCTTGGCTCTGAGAATACGCTCTGTGGTACGGAGGCGCCATAACTCAAACACTGGCAATTCCGCATGATAAGTGCAGTGCAGTTTTAGAGGGAATATCTGGATGGCGCAAACTAGACGGTTGACAGTGCTACTTTACCAACGGAAAAGAACAATTTTTGAACGCAGGTGTCTGGAGTATCACTACTAGCTGGCAGCGATGACCAAATGGGTCAAGAGCGGGGATAGAAACCAACCAAAGTCTCTGAGTAACAACAACAGAGCAAGTGTTTACAATGTCATCAATGTAACTACTGTTCGGCCGTACCGAGGCCCATCGTCAGACTTTGAGCGCATAGAGCTGTCGGTCGGTTGTGTCCTTGTGAAGAATGGGTTGCTGCCAGTCTGACCAGAAAGAAAAAGGCCACCGTCGTGATCGGGATTACGAGCACCACAGGGACGATCATCACCGTCGTCGTCGCCATCGTCACCAGCAGCATCGACGCTCAATGTCGCAATCGGTGCGACTGGCACGATCAGCAAAGCAAGACGAGGACAAGGACGAAGGTAAGGTGCGTGTACATAGGATAGTCTATGATCAATGTCGCATTGTTTTTATAGTTGTCGTATATGTGGCACTATACGATTACGAGCCCGGCAGTCCAGCCGAACTGCCAATGAAAAAGGGAGATCGAGTCGAATTCTTGAGCACAGAGTAGCTTCTAGTAGCTATAACGTTTACGGAAAGTACCTTCTGCTCGCGCATTCCTTTTTAGACCCGACAACTTTCTGTTCGTTCGTCAGGCAAAGCTGCACGGAACTCGGGGCTACGTACCAGCAGAATACTTGATCAAAGAAGGAACGGAGACGCCCGAAGAGTAGAAAAAGGCTTTTCTCTTCCTGACTCTGATGAAAAAGTTTTATTCAGCTTTTCCAACCTCCCGCCCCCCAAACGGCCGTTGCCCGAGGACATGCGCGATCGATGGCGCGAGATTCCTCGAAGTCAGCTGACGACGAAAGACACGCTGGGTGCAGGCCGTTTTGGAGAAGTGCAGTCGGGTAGGCGCGAATGCAAGGCGTGCGTGCGAAATTGCGTAATTTGCTCCTTCTCTTAGCCGTATGGCATCACCCGGATGGCAACGAGCTCGTCGTCGTTGTCAAACACCTGAAGGAACTCACCTTGAACGACAAGAAGCTGCTGCTTAACGAGGCGGGCACGATGAAGGATCTCCGACACGAAAACGTGGTCAGGCTGTTCGGCGTGGTCAGTACAAACGAGCCGTACCTGCTGGTCACAGAATTTGTCAAAGACGGATCGCTCCAAGATTACCTCAAGAAGAGAAGACAACTGCGGAAACCGTCCTTGCACGACTCCTCTCTTATCGACATCTGCGCTCAGGTATGTACCTGGCTACGTTAGTTCATACTCGTACTGCATTGGTTTCCTTTGACAGATCGCACGTGGAATGGCTTACCTGGCGAGCAAGCGATTGGTGCACCGTGATCTGGCAGCCAGGAATGTCCTGATCGACGTAAAATCAGAGTCGCCGTTTTCCAGCGTCGTCAAAGTGGCTGACTTCGGACTGACGCGCACTCTGAACAAAGATTACGTCTACAGGATGAAACGTAAGCTGCTGCTCTTACATTTGGGGCGATATATTACACAAGCAATTGGTTTCAGACGAGACGTACATTGCAACTAGGTGGTTGGCGCCTGAAGGATTCGATACGGTTTTCTCAAGTATGCTACTTTCTCTCTCATGCCACCTAACCTAAAACTAAGATTAGCTTTTACGATTAGCCGAGACCGACGTGTGGGCCTTCGGAGTGACTGTAGTCGAAATTTTCTACGATGGAGAGGATCCGTGGGGAGGTATATTTTGATATAGCGGAGGCCCACCTGGCTCCCACATTTCCTTGTGTTTCAGACATGGATGAGAAGGATGTGCGAAAGCGCATCTTGGCGGGTCGCGGTCCAGATAAGCCGCCTTCGATGCCACCTCCTGTTTACGACCTTGTGAAGCAGTGCTGCCAGAAAGATCCAGCTCTTCGCCCAAAGTTCGCAAAGCTGGCTGCTGAGTTGGATGCCATGAGCAAATGATGTGGTCGCAATTAATGATGGTTCAGTTCTGTTGCTTGTTCTATGGCGCTGAATCGTGTTTGAGCTTGCAATCTGAGGTGAATGTTTGAATACCTTACTCGTACGATTTGGAGCTACGCAGTCAGATAGCCATAAGTTTAAGTTGAGAACGTTTTTTCTCATTTGCACAGCATTTGCTCCTGATATCCTGTCAGGAAACGCTGCTTGTTTGCTGACAGGATATCAGCTTGTCTGTAAAAAGAATCTTTCATGCTTTGTACAGGAGACAAATCACTACGCTTTCGGTCAATTGTTTGCTTCACAGAGTGATTTTTCAACGTATTGTTCGCAGCTACCTAGCCGACTTCTTGGGCTGCACAACACCAAGCAGTGGATTATTACAACCTGTCAATAATAAATTAAAGTTGTTCAGTGTCGAAAATATACATGCCTTTGAGCGGAGGGAAGATGTGTTAGCTCTGATAATGTACTTCAGTGACGCCAATCCATTCATTCCCCATACAAACTCCAGGTGATTTCCCTCTAATTCGCGCAACGAGGCAAAGTCGCTGATGCAATACATCATTCATTGGCCTGTATGGTCCGATAGTCCATTTAGATGTCAGAGGCCACCGCATAACGTCAAGAACAAATACAGTAAACTGTATTCTCCAGCTTGAAATGGAGCATAAAGTGCCTCCCTTTGAATGCCAATTTTCAGGGCCCCTTTAGCAATCGCCACAATCATTGGTGGGACAAAACTAGTTGTTCTGGCTTCCCGTTCTTGGGTCAAAGGATCAAAAACACATCCTGCATTCTACTCCTAATCCCCAACAGAACTGCTAGGTACTCAAGTTTATTCCTCTGCAAAGAAAGGAACTTCAAATGCGAGAGGGAGTTCATTGATTCCTCGACACGAATCACCTACGATCCAACATTTTCGCTCATAGCAGACAGATCACTCTTCCACGACCCACGATCCGTTGGTCGATGAGGTTGCGGACATGGCAGTGCTTTCTTCGTCCGAGCTCCAGATGGTGCTTAACGTCAACGAGACCTCGCAGTTTCGCAGTCGCTCGACGCGCCGTTGCAATTCTTGAACCCGATCAGCGAGTCCCTGGAATGTGGCCATCATTTCTTCGCTCGTTTCGTCCCAGCCGCGCGCCAAGGCCCGTTTCCGCCGCTTGATGAGGGCGAGCTGCTGTCGGCATTGCATCAGATTCTGTCCGATCGAGTGCAGTTCTTGGATCATGGCATTCCCTTGGCAGTGACCCGCGTTCAGAATATTCGTCACATCCGACGACGACGAAATTTCCTGGAAAGTTTGGAAATTCAGGGACAAAAAATGATGCTTCTTGAACCACTTACCGCCTGCTCTTTTTCCAAGACTGCCAGCTTCCTACTCATCGCTTCCAGCTTTTGATCGACACGGTCCAGATCCCTCTGCCGTTCCAGGCGTGCTTTCAGTTTGTGGGCCCGATGCCCTTGAAGAAGGCAGATAGCGCAGAGCATTTGCTGGCACGTCTCGCAGAAGTCGTAGTCTCTCGCATTGATCAGACCACGCCCGTTCTGGCATCCATCGCACAACGGTCGCCAGCCGTCCACTCCGTCAAACTCGACCGCCAGCTTCGATGTCTGCAACAAACGATAAAATCAAAGATCGCGTGGCCACAATTTCTTACCCAACTCACTGTAGCTGACAAAATAGCCGACGATGCGACGGCTGGCCTGACACGAGTCTGACAAGTGCTGCACTGGATGACCGTCTGAATGCCGCCACGTCCGCCTGGCTGGATTTGGGATCGCGTCGCCGGATTCGTTTCTTGAGACTGAGTCGGGTCGGTCGGGCGTCGACGCAAGAAGAGACCGGGCGTCGGTTGCGATACTGCTTCTCGGCGACAACGGGTGCAGAGGTTGTGACCACAGGCCAGGATGTACGTCGCCTCGACACTGGTCTTGCACACATGACAGCGAAACACTTCCATCATTTTCGCGAGGTTCTGGTCAGTGAACGGGCCTAAAAGAGGTTCGTCCCTTCCAGCTCCAACCAGTTGGGTCGTGGTCCAACTGAAGTCAACGAACCTTTGGATGGCGTGAACAAGTAGAGCCACGGGCCGAAGCCTATCGTCGTATCGAACGCCAACGGGCCTCGCACTGTCTTTCGAATAGGGACGCCGTTGATGGTGACGCTCTCGCTGTTCCCTTCCGGCTGGTCCAAAAACACCTGAAAGGCTCATTAGTAGTCGAAGATGAATGGAAAGAACGCACTCGAGGATCTGTGCTCACCTCCCCTTTATCCGTCACGATCAGACCAGCCTCGATTGACAGTTTCGATCCTTCAGCGTCGGCGCCCGGAAGGAGCAAGCTGATCGAGTCCGAGTCGCTGAGAACTCGAAACGATTTTCATAAAAACCATGAAAGTCGCCGGAAAGTGCTCACTCACTTGCTTCCGATCATGTAGCGCTTCTCCTTGTCCAGCGGGAACATCAGCGGCGAGAGAGGACCTTCTTCGATTCCATCGCCCAGCGGCACCAGTTGAGCCCATCCTTTGAACGCAACGTCCATTTTTCTCGCACTCGATGCTCAGAGGCTCGCGTCACAGCCGACCGACCGCCACGACACTTGCACAAATCGACTGTGGCAGCTGAGTAAAAGCATCATCGGTATGATGCAGAAGAGCCATGACTGTACAATGCACACCGACAAACTAGGCCCATTCTGCTAATGCTCGAACCCATTCTGGATTGTGGGGAACCTCTGGAGCACCTTTTTTGGTAGCTTGCAGTGCGAGGAAAGTTCTTACTACATTCTTACCCCATTCTGTACCGTAATCCCATGGAGCGATGCAGCTGCCGTACTACTTCGCGTTGCTCAAAATTTAAATTCCCGTCATCAATTTTCCTGTCGGTCAAAGTTCAGTCAATTTAAGCTTGCTCCCAAATGATGATCGGTTGCAGTGATGCACATTGCTCGACTTCAAGTTTTGCCTTTCCCCATATTTGCATCTCCAAGCAACTACATAACTATCTACTCGAAATTAAGGGCTGCACTTCGTTGGATGATTTTTTCGGATTGAGATAGTTTTATTTCGCTTTTTCCCCAAAGCGCGCAGTTATAAATTACGCCACGATTGCGCTGATGCTTGGAGACGCGAAGTCCAAATCGCTGAGGATTATGCCTGAAGCTTTACCTATGTGCAGTGTGCTAGCGGGGGCAGCTGCACTCTGAGGCGCCCGACAGAAACCCTGATTTTACTGTGGATGAAGCAAAGTGCGAAGAGAAGAATGGTCCATTGTTCCGAATGAATAACTTCTGAGTAACTCAGCCATTTGACGGCAGCATGCAAAATGCGACCTATAGACTAGCACACTAGGACGACGCGACAGGAACCAAAACATGGGTCTATATAGCTTTGGTTCCAATTTCGTTCTCCATGAATAGCCCCAGAAATGACGGACAAAAGCAGCTCTGGGATGACTAGACAGTCTTAGGTCAGTGCTATGCAACGGTAGGCAATGACGCACAGGGGAGCAGTTTGACGCAGGGCACACGATGCAAAGTTGCATTGTTACTTCATAAGCTAAAGCATATGTTCAATGGCCGAAGGGGCCGACGCCAGATCAGTAACTGGCCAATTACAGTATCCATTGACACTATCAACTTGGCGCTACGCCTGGACTCGCTCCTGATTCTGCGCCCTAGACACCTTCTCGCTCTGAGAGCTGGCAAATAGCCCATTCTTCTCTAAGCCTATTTCCATTTTATCGAGCGTGAAAACGTGTTGAGTCCAATGAAATGCTGGCCACGTGAGGGATACAAGGGAAGGCTGTTTATTAAGTTGGAAATGCGAAATCAATCTCCCAGGCCTAAATTGAATGTTATTTACTTCCCGCCACCAAGCATATACGAATATGGATCGAAGGGCGAGAAGACGTCCAACAGGCTTCGAGATGCTCACTCCGAGCAAGCCTCCTCTATTGGCCATAGTGACGCCGTTCAGCGCGCTAGCTCCTTGATTGTGCATAATGCGCATAGTCCCATCCGAGTATGTACCACTCGCTCGCTTGGCACGGGACAAGCTCTTTCACGGTTTTATCATTCTTTAAATAAGAATTAGGGCTAAAGACCTTGTCCGCATTTGCACTAATCCTGTTTCGGCCATCTCGGACGAGAAACGGCACAAACAAGCAGTTTGATGTCCTTATATGGTTTCTAGAATTCGTTTCCCATTGCTATGTCTATTCACGATTTATCCTAATTATAATCTGCCCACTTAGCAGCTCTTGCTCCCCTCCATCTCATTTCTTTTCTCACGCAGATTTTCCAGACTTTATTGGTGCACATTCCATTAGCGCCTCTAGCTATGACGTCGTTTTCGGAGGGCAGTCCTTAGTTCGACTAGGTCCTACTCCCGTCTTTTCGTAGCCCCGACTAGTCTCTGTGAAGACGAAAGGTCGAAACTTAGAATGTTTTACGCATTTTTAGATGCCTGACTGGATAGCGAAATAGGACTGCGGGGTTGGAGTGGGTGGTGGAGATTCTCTGACGAATCGATTCTCATTTGCCTTCTAGAATCTCAATTTCGTGAGAGCATAACCAAGTGCAAAAAAGTAAGTCAATGACTCGGGTATTTCTTTCTTTGGAAAATTGAAAAATTGATTTGATCTTGACAAGAAAACCATTTAGCTCCAGCCTGAATTACCCAGTTTATCATTGCTGACCCCTACTGTTGGCCATCCCAGCTACCATGTCTCTTTCTGACCGTAGGCGTTCAATGTGCAACGAAGATATGCCAGTTTCAGTGAAGGTTTATTTCGGCCATCCGACGGCATCTACCGTCGAGATTCGCCGTTTTGTATTTCGTCCAGAGCAGCATACGAAAACACGTTCCGGTGCAACCGCCGGGATTTTTCAAGCCTTGGTTGAAAGAATTCGACAAGTTTTTAATGGATTGAACTTACATGACATGCATTTGTGTTGGAAAGGTACGGAGAGGTTGTCCACGAGTGTTGGCTTGTTGACCACTTCGTAAGGGATCAGACCCGTGCACGATTAGCGTTTCCAGGTGTCTGCCCGTATTAGGCGTTGTGCTCGCGTGAGCATGTAGACCTGAACGAGCCTAGCCGTCCATAGCTTCCCCACAAAGGCAACAAGGGTTCGTCGGTGCCTGCTAATAGCATTGGGAATGTTGAGGCATATATCACACTAAAGCGTGTACGTGTCCCGGTCGATTGCACACCCCACCAAGCTGTTGATTAGTCCTAGACACATCTATGGGTAACATGGGAAAATAGAGATGTGAAGCAGTTGGAGCAGAGCCTACTCAGTCATAACACCCTCACCTATGCCTTTTTCAGATGACGACGGTGATTACGTTGTGTTCTCCAGTGATGACGAATTGCGCGTCGCTATCAGCAGCACCAACGATAACACACTCAGGATATATATTCGAGGTAAGCCAGAGTAATAACACTGCATGTTTCTAGAAAATAAATGGGTCTGGAAAAGGATAGAACGATTGGAACTGGCGAGATTAAAAAAGAGCCCATTGACTGCTACAGAGGGTCCACGTTAAATCAGATTTTTTTTACAAAACTGAGAAAAATCAGGGGAAACCCGTGACACGCACTTGAGTTGTATGACAAGATTTTACATAGGCGAAAGCTACAGTACGGCATGCCTGGTTTCGATGTAAATACCTAGTCTGACAACGAGCCCACTTGGCGGAGTTCTCCGAGCTTATGCACCACTCCAAATACCCAAGGCAGCCAAACAAGCCTTTCCACCTAATCCTGGCTTAACTCCGACGGGCTCCGTGCAGTGGGTCTGTTACCAGGTGATTCTTCCCAGGTTTCAGCTTCGTGACATACTTTTGGGGTCATCGAGTTCCATGTGCAGTCACTGTTTTTGAGTGTTTGATCTATAGCGTCTGATGCTGGGATACTGACCATCCGGCAGTGACTAAGAAGCAGCTGTCGTGACAAACAGAAATGACAACATGACTGGCCTGGCAGCGGACACTCCACACAAGTACACGTGTGCGTAAAACAGGCTTTAAATATTAGCATGAAAAACTGAATTGAGAAGTCCCGATTTATCTCGCCTGCCGCAATCCGACGATGAGATGGCTGTGAACGGGTGGTTTGTCTGCTGGTGGTCAGGGCGACAGATATAGCATCAGATATTATTATCATGCGGTTGATACCCGCCAGACAGGTAACAACATATTACGCAAGGTCATTGCTGCTGGGTGGAGTGACCAACACAAGAGTCTGGCTGGTGCAGGACCCGCAAAACGATATCCTCCTTCGTGGGAGGGACGGACTGCTAAAGGAGCGAACCAAATAAGTTTTTGATCCAGTCTCGCTCTGACTCTCCGGACATGGCCACACCTTTGACATCTTGCACTCTGAGCAGTTTCTATCGAGCACCCAGACTGAATCAAAAGCTTGCTTTTCCTTTTTAGCCAAAGAGCTTCCAACCCGCCGCATTGAAAACTCGAATGACGTTGATGCCTCTGGGTACGCTCGAATCAGTCGCAAGGGAGAGCAAGCTCATCGACGCCATCATCGTCGCCCCACCAGGAGCGCATCGGCATCTCGGGACACTGAGATCTCATCGCCACTGACAGGTCGCCGACGTCCTGTCTTGTCCAAGGATCACCTCGACCGGATGCACGAAATACGTTCTAGTAGCAGTCACCGGCAATCCAATGGGACCTCCGACTTTACGTCAGCGAACAACCATGTCGATAGTGGTACGTCGACGAGCAGTGGAGTGGTCGAAGAGTCCAGCGAGACTATGAAAGGAAGTTCGAACGAGGGTAGCCGGGTCGACCTGATCGCAGCGTGCAGCGAATGCCATGGTCAGGGACGACGCGGTATCCTCTATCAGTGCACTGTATGTCAGGACTTCTATCTATGCTCTGAATGCGAGAATCGAGGATTGCATGATGAGCATATCATGCTGAGGATTAGGACTGGAAATGGCCAGGCAGATGCAGCAAACAATTTTCATCGATAAAGTATATGCTCTTCATATATTCACGTATAGATGCCATGTTTTATGCGATAGACACAATGTCTGTGATTTGCTAATAAAACTGCACCTAAATCAAATTTGCTTCAAACAAAACTGTTTTGTAAAAACATGATCAACACACACAACCCACGTCACAAATACTAGCAGCCTCGTCCATCGACTAGATCCAGTATTTGAATTTTCCGCGTCTGAGCTGAGTTGTCTGCAAGAAAGCGGCAGACTCAAATTTATCAACTGTAAGGAAGTAGGCCGACTGTTAACGAAATTTGCGGCTCCGAATTATATTTACGTAGCCTTGATCAAGCTTTCAGTTGATTTCGCGACAACGTCAAATTCTTATCGAAAATGACTGGGTTTCAATGGATGGATAACACACAACGAGGTAATCCTGTACAATAGGCTCATGTAGGTCTACCTATTAGCGTTCGTTCGGGATCGGGATCGGGATTGGGATTGTGAGATGTTTTTCATTCACCTGCAACCTACCCCAAGTAGCCATCAAATAAAAAGCCAAAGATTCCCTTTCCTTTGATAATTTTTAGTGCAGTATTTATCATTGAATTCAAAATCAGGCAAGCAAAAACAGCGGAGAATCCGTTACAAATCAGCAAGCAAATCCCCCTCTTCCTTCCTCTCTATCGATTCAATCATCCGCCGCAGTCTCAATATTTCCCCTTCTGAAACATTATACTCGCCATGACTATGTGAGTCAGTGCCGATCAGAATGTTGTCAGCTTACGCAGCAGCTGATGATGGCCCACCATTGTGACTGAACAGGCAATGGAAAATGCTGGCTGATACCATATCCAACTGCGCACAGATTGTATTTAAAAAAAACAGGACTTTTGCATTTTCTAGTAGTAGTTTTATTCGATCATGACATTCTACTCTATTCACCAATCCCCCTGTTGCAATAAAAGCATTTTATCTCCACAATATTCTCCCGAATCCCGACGACTTTTTCTCGGGATCGGGATCGGGTTCGGGAGGCCCAATCCCGACCGGGATCGGGATCCCGAACGAACGCTACTACCTATCGATACTGTACGTATTGCAAGGAATAGGGATTATGGAGCGCAATGATTTGGATAGATCCTACATACGGTATCACGCTCGATTTTAGAAGCGGTACAATACGGAGACAAAGCATTGCAACTTTGCCACGAATTAGACATGGTGTTGTCGGAAAAACAGGCGAAGGAAGAAGAATTAGCCAAAATGATGGAAGAGAAGGAAAGTCTCGTCGGTACGTAGACTCGACCTATGTTTATTCGGGAGGAAATCGTTTAGAATACGAGAGAAATTTTTGTTTTTATGTAATCAGAAACGTTTCAAAAGGCTGAAATGGCGTCCGGGAAACAATGCAATGAAGAAGATAAGTAAGTGGTTCTTGTGTTTTGCACAGAGGCTAACTAGATAGACTCAACTTTATAGGTGGCGCGATATCCGGGCCGGGACTCAAGTCGAAATGGAATCGGATTTGGCTGCTTTAAAAAAGATGGGAAACGAGCTGAAAGAAAAAGTGTACGTGCAGAGCAGGGCACTTTTTGTGTTTCTTTTCACTTCACTCGATCGTTTTAGAAAATCAATATCAAAAGTCATAATGAGCGAAACCGCGCGCGCGAGAGAAATGCACTTGTTTTACGTAAGTCTTGGATTTATTTTACTGGATCTAAAGTGTAGCTGATACATAATGTTTCAGAAAGCCGATTGTTGCACTGAAAGAACGCCGCAATTTCAATCGCAAATCATCTCGAAGAAAAAGCAACTGGATGAGCGCAAGAAGCAGCTGGAGTCGTACCAAAAAATGGTCGAAGAGCGAGGTCAGAAGAAACAAATTCACCACGAAATTGAAGTTCGCTATCCGAACGACACCATGAAGCAGTTCGTTGTGTAAGTATTATCTTTGTTTTTTCACCCCTCCTTCACAAACAAGATCTGCTGAGATGCATTTTCGAAAAGGCTAACTGTCATATTTGTAACTTCAGGAAGGAGGGCAAACGGCACCGCCAAGAAACTGCCAGGCAATGCCATCAAGCGCGTTTCGAACTGGCCAATGTTGACGCTGAGGAAGCTGAAGCTGAGCCCGACTCGTTGACGCAGCCTTTCGATTCCTATTGACGAAACTAACCATCTTATGAAATCGGCGCAGGATAGTTCACATTTCATTTTATTTTACGTCCCGTTTCTATTTTCTTCCCCTTTCTGGCATCTACATATGCGCCATCTCAGCTTTTTGTTCTATGATGTTACGATTCTTTTATTCGTTACAACGGCGCCACGTTCACTTTTGTCCCGTCGACAGTGAAATCCATTTTAGGTCAGTGTACATCAAAGACTGGAAATTCATCGAAAAACATACACAAAACCATTCTCCGAAATCTCCAAGACTAGAGCGCTGATACTTTTGAAATGTTTGTCTAGATGTCATAATCTTCAGTAAGTACGTACACTGGCTTTGTAAAGCAGCAATGTGAAATCTTGTCAACATTTACAGACCGCCTATGGTACATTTGATGAGTGGTCAGGAAGGCGACTTGTCACAATCGCCACTCCCACTTTGGCCCGACTTATTCGACTCGTTAGTAAGTACAGTGAGGCGAGTGTGATCACTGGCTAATGTCGGCGTGTCGTTGACAGATCCCTGCGCTGGCAGTGCCGAACTAGGCTGCTCGTTCTTGGAAGACAATCGTTGCAAGCTTTCTAAATATCGCTGAAAAGGGCAACTTTCGTTAACCCTCAAAAAGATCATTGGTTCGATACAGTAAGAAAAAATGGTGTACACACCTGGCATATGACATCACCGTGCATTCTTCGCGACTGATACACCGTACGCCACGATTTGGACTCGTATCCTTTATTGCCTCCATTCGAGCCGACATCTGCAGTCATATCCGGACTAGCACTCGTCGTGACGTAGCACGAACCACGGCCGTGTGTGACCACACTCCTTGGACAGTCATTTGAGGTCCGAACACGTGAGCCAACACCTCCGCCCGCCTCTGTCGTCCTCCGCCGGCGACGACGAAAGTGACGCCAACCTGAAAGGGCAAGTGCATGTGAGACAAAGGGTTCCAACTTGACTTTGAAAAAAGAGCCCTATTCCCGTGCATGGAATCTGGTCCACAATCCCAGCTTTTAAACACATCATCGTCGGATCACGCTCACCACCTCCTCCCAGATAGCGTGCTGTACCAGACCTGACTGCCAGGGCCAGCTAAGACGTTGGCTTGCTGGCCTTATTCACGCACCTTCTTTATGGTCATAGCCCACACTCGTCCATCGCCACTGAACCCCAGATCCGAGAGCGAACAATGCCGGCCACACAGCCAATATGAACCATCCATACCAGCACACCAATGACCACCTTATCTTCTGGACATTAATGGCCTCCCACGACCTCTCCAAAATGGCGAAGTGATCCGCAAAGTAGTCCAATGAGGCGGCCAGCAACGCGCCGCCCACTAACGACGTATTCAATATAATCATAAGTTTTTGCCACTTCAACGAGACCAATGCAAACACCAAACCAACTCCGAACAAGACCCCGATCGTTATCCACATGGTCGACGGAGGGGGCCACGAAGTAGACGACCACGTCAGTAGCACGACCACGCCCACCAACAATCCAGTCAGGAAACCCGACATGAATATGCCGACATACTGAACCAGCATGGTCACCAATCCGAACAACACACCGGCCCCCACAGCCACGCCTGCATTACCCAACATGGGCAGTAACTGTTCGCGTTCGCATACCAAATAGATGAGCACTGACCCAAACAGGAATCCAGAGAGAAATAGGACGGCTTTAAAAAATCGATACCCTTAAACAGAACAAAAATGTTAAAATGTCTTTAAAGTTTTGAAAAAACTTACCAAAAAAACAGTAAATAATTCCAGTTATGAAACAAATCACACCAATCACAATGGACGGAACTTGATAATCGAAACTGGCATAGGCATGGCACACATCCACTGCTGCCGTTGTCGTCGTTGTCAAAGCAATCGGAACTCGATTTTTCTCCGCCATCCCGTTTTAATACCGTAAAAAAAGACGAAACTTGCAAATTCGTCCAAAATAGTCACAAAAGCTGCAAAAAAAAATGCTTTTATGTAAGGCTGCTCTCGGGTCAGCAAAAAATAAACTATTCCTCTCCGGACGAAGACGAATGCGCCACTTAGTACCCACGAGACCCCGCCTTGTTCGTGCACGATAATCGGGCGTGATGGCGGCAGGACACTTCCAAATTGGCCTTGAATTAAGGACATCCCCATTCCCTCGACTGCTCCCACAAGACGTCTTTCTTCCAGTCCCTTATACCACCAGATGCCTTCCCAGCTCAATCTATTTTCAGTTCCTCAATCATCCGCCATCTGCACCAGCAAAAAACAGCTTCCACACGCAGGAGCTATTACTCGCCGCCCACAAAAAAAACTCCGAAACAAGATGTTATGATACACGTACCGTCAAGGTTCAGGAAATCTTATCGCCTCGTTGCCATCGTTCTCTTCCGCCGGCAAACGGACTACCGATAAACACGATTTTCACAACGTATTATGCCGCATTCATCGGCCAGCACACGTTCTCCAAGAATAGCAATACGCTCGCCTTCGTCACCTCGACCGTCGCCGCTCGGCCTCCCTTTTTCATTTTCGCCTCCTAAAGAAAACCAAGCTTGGATAAGAAGAGCAAATTCTTACGTGCATTTAGAACTAGCATGTAGCATTTCTCGCGCATCGATTTCGCGTCATCTACGGTCCTCTCGTTCAGACACCCGGGACCGAGGAGGAGCCGCCCACCCACAGGCAGAAAAGATAAAAGCATGAACCCTTATTCCAAGTCCCCGCACTACGTCCGTTTCGTAATTTGCAAACCAAGCACCCTGGCTCGGCACTTTATTAGCGCCCGAAAAGATCGGCTAGCAGAGGCGGACAGCTGTCATCAGCTACTCGAATGCTCTATCCATGCTCAATGCACATCGTACACACTAATCGAAATACGTGCCAGCCAAACCGTCAGCTGCACCAATCGCTAAATGACGCCCCTTGTTATAACTCCAAAACGCAATTTTCACACCCTTCCTGGCACCGCGCCCCGCCTCCTCCTGAATCGTACCTAACAACCGGACCAAATAATCAAGCGATCATTATATGAATAATTAGCCTAGCCTTCTTCGCCACAAAAAATACCCCCTCTCACCATGCAACAAAGAAAAATAAATAAGACCGACCAAAAAATGCTTCGAAAACCGTTGAACTCAACGATAAACTAATTCATCAACTCGACTCCCGAGTCAGCAGATGGTAAAATCCAAGTTGAACAAACTTGCACGGCCAAGTATGCAAGGCAACGTATATTGCGGCCACGATGGGGAAAACTTGTTTCCCACGTTCGTAGACAATAAAAAAAAGACCACCTGTTGATCCGTCCCTAACAACCAACAACAACACAACCGAACTTGATATACTGCACCCGACCTAGAGTAGCGGGTGACAGAGGTCCTTGCGAGAGGAGTGAAACTACTGCCACCCTAACTCGGACCTTATTGACAATTCTCATGGTCTATTGTACTGCATACGAGTGTACAAACAAGTCCCCAAATAAAGACTTTCCCCCGCACGCACCACGACAGGATGGGGCGGCCTGGGAATGGCCAAAAGTTCAAAAAATGGTGGCGGCCGAAAGAGAGGACAAGGTGGTCGGCGATAAATACCTGATCCTAGGTTTGCACGCAACCGAGTTCCCGCAGGGAGTGCACACATGTCAACTGGACTAGCAGCACCCGAGTGCACACCGGACGACGCCATTAGACCGCAAGAAGGCACAAATATGTAGATCACGGGTTTTATTCCATTCCACAATAAGATCACGGCTGTCAATCGAGCACGGATCAACCAACCATTGGCGGAAAAGAATGTCGGTCGCGCCTTTGTTGGCCGGACACGAGATTCAATGTTCTCACACGACCGCCACTAACAGGCCATCGTTCGCGTCAAAAGAATCACACCTCTACGGCATTATCTTCGACCCAATGAGCGTTTCAAGAAAAGTCAACCAACTACGACCACATAAAAACCTTCCTGGAATCCGAAAACCGGACGATTCGACTTTCTTTTCTTAGTCGCAAACACGACCGCCCATGGGAATCGTGACGTCTATTAGATTCGAAACTAGGCAGCGAAATGGAAAAGTGCAATAAAGAATTCTCAATTGTCACTAGAACCATTTTTTAAACGAAAATACCCACTCGATTCTCGCATTCCACAAACACCCAAGGACGCCAGACACGTTCAACACGCACGTCAGGAACTGCTGTCGACAGGTGCTGCTTGAAGATCAACCCGGATTGACTAGCTTATGTAAGCAAAATATTCAAACTCCTGCACTCCGCCCATGTGAAGAGATTCCTGCCTCATTGAGCCAAGATCATGCTAAATAAGCATAGAAATATAAAAACAGTACGAGCATGCAAGCTAATCCGCAAGGCATCCTCTAGAGTCTCTCTGCCTACCACGACGACCATTCGAACAAACATTGGCGCGGATTTGGGACTATATATAAAACACTTAAAAGTGGTAGGAGTGCTCGAACAAGCATTACAATGGGTTTCGAGAACAGGAACTTGGCGAAAAATAAATGGAAACGAAAAACGGCTAACCACTTGAACCCGTTTGCAGAAACGCCCAGGCCACGTTTCATCTAAGCAAGCGATGAGGAAACAGAGAAGCTGGAGCTTGACTGACGAAGGCGTTTTCTAATGTACATATGTTCTCGACGTTGCTCCTGGTCGCCCGAGTCGAAGAGACCAGCTGCCCCCTTGCTGAACCACTAGCAAATGAAAAACACAACCTACGATCAATGTCGAAAGGAAGAAATACATACCGGCCCCCCAAACACATCCTTCCTCCAAGCTAAACTATTCCAAACCGCAAAGCCAGGCAGCGAAATTTTCCGCTTAGCCGATAAGCTATGTTGAAAGTCGCAAAAAAGGCTCCGAGGACTGAAAGGCATCAGACTATCTTAATCGCCAGATCGCCATAAATAAGACACTTGTAACCCCGCTGAGGACCCGTGAAGCCAACGAAAGCTAGCATTGCCCTTTTCTGTGCTACCCGTCCCTCCCCCATGGCCATACGTGGCATATCAGCGGAATTAGAAGATCCAAACTTACCTCAGGCAGTTGATCTGTCATTGAGCAAATCGATGAAGCTCTTCGACCACGCGATATATTACAAGTGCATCGTGGAGTCCAAACACAACGAAGCACCCAGCTCGACTGCACACCTGAAACGAACAGTCATTTAAACCAGAACCGGCTCAAGACCATTCCAAGTACATGGTCCACAACACCAGACACTGGCAGGATAAGGCGATGATCAGATTGAATAGTTTACTCAATATTTACACAGCACTTACCAAAAGTGCCTCACAGAATTAAATAAGCAATCTTAGAAGTGTAACTGAACGAGCTAAAGCTATGTCAAACCTACAAGTTTCACCGCCATTAGTGCTTTTGGATATCTACATTTGATTAAGTCATACAAAATTTACTCTCGGATAGAAGGTATCAAGTTCAACTACGTAAGGCTTCCAAACGAGCTTTCATTTGTTCCATGTCTTCCTCGACTTCTTCTCCTTCGTCTTCAGCCGAGGCCCCGGGTACCAATGTATCGTCGATCGCCTTTGGAATGCGAGATATTTCGCCACGTATAACTTCATTTAAGACTTTTTCGACTTCTCTTTCAACATCTTCTTCCATGTCTTCAGGTTCCAACGATTCCATCGTATCTTCTAGCATTTCTTCGATGATACCCGCTTTCATCATTTCTTTGCTCAATTCGCGCATTGTTGCCGCCACTTCGGGGACACGAATCAATCGATTCATACTTTGCATGACTTCGGCACTCTTTTGAAGACTACCAGCCAAACGAAGCGTGGCTACTTGGTTATTCATATTCATAATCACCGAATTAATTTGGGCCTTGCTGGCGTAGAGTTTGGAGACTGCCTTTCTCGATTGAACTAATTCCTTGGCCAATATACGGCACACGTCCTTATCGTTCTTTTTAGCCGCATCCTTGATTTGTCGTTTGACTTTTTCTTGCTCTCGTTGGATGCCCAGAATTTGACGATCTAAAGTTCGCATTTCTTGACGAAGTTTCCGAGACCATTCTCGCACTTGCTCTTTCGGATCCTTTCGTTTGTCTTGACCAAATAAACCCATTTCGAAAAATACAGATCGAAATCAGTAATGACTTGGGATAAACAAGAATTAAAGTTCCTCAAAAATTACTCATCCTTCGACGGCTACAGTATGCCACACGAGTAGCAAGTCCGCGTATAAATAAACTTCGGATGTCAAAAAATCAGAAGCTAAATCCTTAAAAAAAGTCATTTGAACGACTATCTATTAATAAAATCTTGTTTTTTAATTGAAAAGGCTTGATCGATTATTGCTTACTCAAGGATAATTTGTCAAAGGGCTTACTGAAACTTATAAGTACCACTATTGTGACATTCCCGCTCGCTGTACACGGAGGCAGTTCCAAGTTCCATTCCAAATTTGCAAATGCAAACTTTCAAAAAGTTGTCGAGCCTAGTTTGAAGAGACAATCGTCCGTGTTTTGAAGATTTTGAAGTACTTAAAAACGTCTCGCTATGATGGAAATCGATGATCCCCTTGAAATCAAAATTTTGGTTGCCAGCGATATACATTTGGGATATGGCGAGCGGGACATTGTTCGAAAACGGGATTCAGTCGATACCTTCGAAGAAATCTTGCAAATAGCAGAAAAACACAGAGTCGATATGCTACTTCTGGGTAAGTGTTCAGGCCTATCGATGCTATTAGGTCTAGTTACATTTACAGTGCGTAGGCCTGAGTAAAGTAACCAACTCTGCATGGGTAGTGTGTGCCTCTGGCGGGACTCTATGTGCAGATATTCCTTCAGTGTGATTGTGCCTGAATAGTTGGTGTTCTGCGTTTCTTGATCAGTTTCCCCTGTTATTCTATTTTTCTTGCTCCCGCCTATAGTCGAAAAGATTTTGGGTGCATAACGTTATCTGTACTAGTGCTTTTTAGACTGGGCAACAGCATTTTGCAAAATCGCTTATGACTGCTTGTTTGATCGGTAGCGCTACACAGCTATCTTTTATACTTTCCCTCCTGAGCATTTTTCAAGTTTGCGGCCCGTCGCCTTATAAGGTGGACACAGACCAGGCGCCCACCATAGCAGCTATTGCCAGATTTTACCTTGCATTAAATCAATGTGTTGACCGTGGCTACTATCGTACTCACACGTTATGCATATTTTTTAGGCGGTGATTTATTTCACGAGAACAAACCATCTCGTTCGATCTTTTACGCTTGTACGGAATTGTTGCGAAAGTATTGCATGAACGATCGCCCCGTAACGCTGGAATTTATGAGCGATGCTTCCGTAAATTTCGACCATTCTAAATTTCCACACGTCAATTACTTGGATTCGAATTTAAATATCGGATTGCCCGTATTCTCGATCAATGGCAACCACGATGATCTAAGTGGCCATGGTTTGTCTGCCTTGGATCAATTGCACGCGGCGGGATTGATCAATTACTTTGGCAAGTACCAAAACTTGGAACAGATCGATGTATCTCCGATCCTGTTACGAAAATCAGATGGTAACAGCGGGGAGACTAAGCTGGCATTGTATGGAATTGGTTCTATCCGAGATGAACGATTGAACAAATTATTTCAAAGGAATAAAGTCACATTTCTCACATTCGACGATAAAGAAGAGCAAAAGTCGTGGAATAATATTTTGGTTCTGCATCAAAATCGTGTTCGTCACGGTCCGGGTAATTATATTCCAGAAACGGTTTTGCCTGATTTCTTGGATATGGTAATTTGGGGGCACGAACATCCGTGTCGTATCGAACCTGAAGAAACTCCGCTCGGTTTTAAAATTATGCAACCCGGTAGTACTGTTGCTACGTCGTTAGCCGAAGGTGAAGCTGGTCGAAAATGTGTTAGCTTGCTTCGAATTAAGGGCAAGGCTATTACCGATGAAGTCATCCCGTTGAAGACAATTCGTCCATTTTATTTCGAGAATATCGTACTTTTGGAGTCAGAAATCAAGCCTGGTCGTGTGGACACGATTCGCCAGGTATGTTGCTTGAATATCTTACGTGCTGGATTTTCCAAATAGGAGGCTGCGTTTAGGAGGGTGCTGGCTGTGTTCTGACACAATAAACAAGTCAACAAAGCCCCAAAAAGGTCACTTTTAGTGCGAGGTTTTGGCAGCGTTTTTGCGGTTATAGATTGAAAAGTTATGCGACACTCGCGTCAAGGATTTGATTCGTCGCACACAGGAAGAGCATCCTGAAAATCCTCGTCGAAACAAGCCATTGATTCGGTTGCGTATTGATTACAGCGGCGGGTATGAGGTAAGAAACAAAGACTGGTTGTTTGCTACAAGTGTTATATTTTGTGTCGCTTTCAGATCTTCAATGTTCATCGATTTGGCAGTAAATATGTGGATGTGGTGGCCAATAGCAAGGACATTATTTTGTTCCATAGAAAACGGGAACAAAAAGAACCGACCAACGTTGATGTAAACGTATTGAATAATGTTATGAAGAAGAATGCGCAGGAACTGCGTAGCCGTGTGGAAGATCTGGTATGATATCAAGTGGTTGGTGTGCAAATATCATTTCTAGCTTGGGCTTTAGGTAAAAGAGTATTTCACTTCCGTGGAGAAACCGCAGAAAATGCTTTTGTTAACGGAAAATGCTCTCGGCGCTGCAGTTAGCGAATTTGTTCAAAAGGACGAGAAAGACGCGATTGACGAGATGGTGAAACAGCAGCTGGCGCGTACGCAGCAGAAGATTCAGGTAATTTGGAAAATATGTTCAACGTGAAGGTTTATTTTCGTCGCAGTTTCACGATTCTTTGAAGGAAAAGGCTGCTAACAAGGATACCAAAGAATCGATACAGGAATTCCTAGAAGTATTACGGGATTTGCGTATTCAACAAAAAGACACCAATGATGAGGACGAACAGATCGGGATACAAGATGCCTTGGAGGCATCACGTCGTAAACGACAGCAGGACGGTATGCCGCTCGCAGTTACGTGCGTTAGTTATTGTCTGTCGAATGTCTGTGATTGCAGCGCTAAATGGATCTCACGGGGAAAATGGGCACGCTGAGGACGATATGATCGAGGATAATCAAGCTGACGTCGACGGAATGGATGTTTCGAATGACACGACACCAAATCGAGGACGGAATGCTTCACGATCGCGCGGCTCAACGGGACGTGGTCGCGGGCGTGGGCGTGGTGCTAATGCTGACGATGGGACCACGCCGACGGCCAACACGTCAGTACGCGGAAGAGGACGTTCACGAGGCAGTAATTCTCGTGGACGTGGTCGTGGTGGGCGAGGTGCTGGGGTAAAACGACCATTGGATGATGAAGAGGAGGTCATTGCCCAAAATGGTAATATTTCCACGGCGAGCTCACGAAATGGACGAAATTCGTCCAAGCGAAGCGCACCTGCCCGCGAGGAGGTGATGATTATTGACGATGACGATGAATTTTAGCTTTGGAGCTATTCGCTCATCACGAGCTGCCATCGTTGCCTTTTCAGTTTCTCATTCCAATTCTTATTTTCAGTGTTCGGGTTTCGTAAAACGGGCAGGCAACGCATTTCTTGTTTTCATTCATGATTTCAATAAAGCTTCGGCGTAGATGTGTCCTTCCGTATGAACGAGGCAGCTGTTGCTACTCTGCTTATTTGGTATCTGTTAGCATTGATGACTGCAAGTGAATTTGAACGATTGTTTTCAGAATGATTGATTATTTTCTACAAATCTTAGCAGCCGTGTTGGCCATCGTGGTGGGTTTGGGATGTTGGCTGAGGTACAGGCGATGGGTGAATCGTAAGGACTCGAGGACGACTGTTGCCTTTTTCCATCCTTACTGTAATGCTGGCGGTGGTGGAGAGAAAGTTTTGTGGTGCGGGATTGCCGCTTTACAAGAAAGGTGAGTCATGTCTTTAATGTGGTATGATAAGACATGAGTTATAGGGACCTGCCCCCATTATCGATTGATCCTATCTCGAAAATATAATTTTAGGAAGGATGCCATAACTGACATTGTGCCCCCCCCCCCCAAACTTCTGGGTCCTAGCTATCACTGCCCATCAGGCCTCCTTAAATTCCCATAGGAGAAGCAACCAGCGCCTGAAGTAGGGTTTTATTTGGGGCAAATGGGGTCTGCTGATTTCAGCATTCCACACAATTCCTGGCGGAGTGGTCTATGCTGGACCGACCCTGAGATAGAAAGGGGATGTTGCTGGAGGGACTCGTTGTCATAAGTCGAAGCAAAATGCTTCACACGAGGCTAGGGACACAGGGAGTACAAATCAGTTGTTTCGAACCACATCGCGTGGGCCAGTATGACTTAGCCACCATATACATACCTGACCATATAAAACAGTCTGTAAAGTTTTAGCTACTTCTGGTCTCGGGCTCCAGAATGTTCGGGTAGGAGTCTTGTATATACTGGCACATAATTAGTGGTCAAATATCGTGTTTATTAGGACGAATGATCAGTGAGGGTCATATATCTGCATCGCAAATTTGGCTCTGTGTTTCTCTCGTGCCATTCCTGACCAGACTACATGGCCAGATATAGCTAGAATTTTACAGAATTCGTTCTATAGTCAGCCCCGTATTTCGGCACTCGTCCTGAAATATTGTTCGACCTCTTTTGGCCAAGAGGACCCGACGGAAAGGTCAATGAATGCTAGTTTTCGTGCAGCAGAATAGAGCGAAATCAAATCACTAGGGAAACAGAAACTAGAAGGATACGATAGGTAATTCGATTTTTTCCCTGAACCTGTTCAATTTGTAGTTTCAAGTAATTTTTATGCGATGGTTGTCAGCAGGTTTAGGAATTGTAGTTGTTGAGAGACAAGAGTAGAGCTGAAGGCTTCACCATCCCAAGGAAATCTTATTTAGTTTTGTGCGACGATCAGAAATTTTTCGCTTTGTTGGGTTTGGGACTCAGGCAAAGTTTTTTGGCGGTGTATATTGTAAAGACATTTTTTCCATTTTTATGTCCTTTTAAGGTGACAAAAAGGAATTCCTGCCTGGGTTTTTAATACCTGTAGTAATGTTTGTCTTGTGTTGTAGGTATCCGAATGTGGACATTGTCGTGTACACTGGCGATGTTGACGCAAGTAGCGACCAGATTTTGGCCAAAGCACGCCAGCGCTTTAACATCCGACTAGCTCGTCCCGTTGATTTCGTTTATTTGAGATTGCGTTGCTTGGTCGAGGCGAAGATGTATCCCGTGTGCACACTACTTCTACAAAATATTGGGGGTTTCGTGCTCGGCTTGGAGGCCATCATCAAGCATTGTCCAGACGTCTTCGTCGAATCAACTGGTTTCGCTTTCACGCTGCCATTGTTCCGATATTTGGGCGGGTGTCGGGCCACGTGCTACGTGCATTATCCCACGATCAGTACGGATATGCTGCAGCTGGTTTGCGAACGTCGTCCTACTTACAACAATCGAGATACAGTGGCTCGAAGTCGCTTCTTGACCCTGGCCAAATTGTTGTATTACAGGATGTTCGCATGGCAGTACGGTTGGGCGGGATGGCTATCGAATTCTGTCATGGTCAATTCCACGTGGACTTATAATCATATAAGGAAACTATGGAATCGCCGAGATGTCGCCATTGTCTATCCGCCATGTGATGTCAAAGAATTCTTGACGATTTCGATGGACGAGAGCGAATTGATTTTTGATCGGGAAATGCGTATTTTGAGCGTGGGCCAGTTTCGACCAGAGAAAGATCATAGGAAGCAAGTGGAAGTGGTCAAGCATCTCAAAAGCGTCTTAACGGATGGTCAATGGAAAAAGTTGAAGTGGGTGTTTGTTGGTGGATGCCGGCATGAAGAGGACTATAAATTGGTGGAAGAACTGAAAGCATTGGCAGAACAATTCGAAATTAAAGATAAATTAGAATTCAAATTGAATGTGCCTTTTGAGGAATTGAAAATGGAACTTGGGCGAGCTCTAATTGGAGTTCACACAATGTGGAATGAGCACTTCGGCATTGGTAAGTCTTTGCAGAGTGTTAGGCAGCAGTGCAGGGCGGCGAGTGGCTCGTTGTCAGCAACCTGACCTGAGCATGATTTCTTCTCCGTGAATTAACCTTGTAACTCGTCCTCACTAGCCGCCATTGTCATCCTAACAGGTCGAAAGCTTAGAAAAAGGGTCCTTTTTGGTGGGGAATCCATTAAAATGCCCTAATAGAGGCTCGGGCAGGTGCTAAATAGTTTTAGCCTTGAAAAGCTAACACGGGCATACTTTGTAAACGAAGCTAAAAATGAGTGGCTTTTTCTTGTATGAATGTCTGGTCTTTTATTTGCAGGTGTTGTCGAGCATATGGCAGCTGGAAATATAATCCTGGCGCACAATTCTGGCGGGCCCAAGGCCGACATCGTTGTGGGTTATGAAAGCGAATCGGTCGGATTCTTGGCCGACAGTGCGGAGGAGTATGCAAATAAGATAAAGCATATCATTGAAATGGGGCCGAGTGAAAGGCGTAAGGTCCGCTCTAATGCTCGCATAGCCGTCAATGAACGTTTCAACGAGAAGTTATTTGAGGATGGATTTTGTTCGATTATAGGATTACTTTTATAATCTTATTCATTTGAGGGTTTTGGTTAATGCCGGGTTAAGTAAAATTGTGTATTGACTGGCACAGGTTTTGTCAGAATGCGTGATTGTCGTGGACGTACCTGGATTGTGACTGGACTGGATTGGGTGAATATTTGAGTGTTTGTTGCAGGATGGGTGCGTGGTTGGTTGTCACGATTGCTGCCCTGGCACATAATGCTATTGCAGACGAGAATGTGGTCGATGCGAGTGCGCTAAGATTTGTGCATGTGGTATGTTTGGGATTGGGAAAGTCCGGGAAAGGTTGGCTCGTCAGGATACTATTTCCCCTGTGGTTGTAAGCGACGTTGCCACTGAGAAGTCTTCCGGGAAAACATGCCCTCATGTCCCTAGGCACTCTCTTGTACATTAGCTACAACACAGTAGAACTACCCGTTCCCTGGGAATCATGGAATCCCTATTCTAGCAAACTTCTGGAATACGGGGTCACAGTCAGCCGATCGACTCTTGCGCAAAGGTTTCAGCAGTGGGTCCTTGTAAATCAGTCAGTTCAGCAGACTTCTTCGGAATCTACCTTAGAATGAAGGATCCCCTAGGCTGGGCTTTCTTAGCCAAGGAGTTGTTCAGCTCCCTAAAATCAATAATGAAGTTATCGATTACCTTACATTTCTAGTGTACGAATCGTGTGGTCGTTCTTTGACTTTGACAGCAACATCAAATGGTTACAGGATACTCTGCTTTCCAGGTTTGGAGACACGGGGATCGATCACCGAGCAGAGGCACATTCCCGAAGGATACGAAAAACGGAGTTTCGACGTGGCCTCAGGGCTGGGGTGAACTGAGCGATGCAAGTGCCCTCCTATTTTTCAAAGGAGGGTATCGCTGCAAATGGCTTCATTGTAGGAAGGAATAAAACAACACCACGCGTTGGGAGACTATTTCCGACAGCGATACGTCGATAGTGGATTCTTGTCAAAGGATTATAATGCTAGCGAGGTGAGACTAGTTTTGTAGCTTGACCACTGATCGTGAAGGCGATCGTTGTACGTTTAGATCTATATCCGGAGTACGAGTTACAATCGCACGATCATGAGCGCTCTTGCAAATTTGGCCGGCATGTATCCCCCGCCGCAAGGTCGGAGATGGTCGGACGCTATTCTGTGGCAGCCTATACCAGTGCACAGCGTGCCCAAGGAGATGGATCCAGTAAGTCTGTTCGCGGTGTTGTGTCGTGAGGGCTGGGGGGGGGACTCGTGCGAGTGTGGTCTGGCACTCTGGACTTTGTGTGCGTAGTTAATCCGTAGCTGATTTATCTTCGTTATTATGGCTTTGGGCAATTTTAGATGCTATGGATGGATCTGGCATGCCCAGTCGCCAACTACACATTTCATGAAGAAATTCTGAAGTCGAAGGAGGTCAGGCAGATTGAAGCGGAGTATGCCGACTTCTTGGCATTCCTGTTGAACGCTACGGGATCACCAAAAATGGGATTGGATGATATATGGACCGTTTTTGATCCCTTGAACTGCGAGGTATTGATGCTTCTACCGTTTGTGGAGGCTGCAATGAACGTACAGTTATCTTCTTATTACAGTTTCTGCATAATCATGAAGTTCCAAGCTGGGTAACTCCATCAGTTTTCGAACAAGTCAAACGCCTCAATGACATATCGGCCTCATTTTATTACCATGATTTCAGACTGCAAAGACTGAGGGGTGGTAAGTTTAGGCATAGCGCAATGCCGCATTTGCTCCCTTGGGGATACAATTTTAAAGATCAGAGCTGGGCAGGGTTCATACAACGAGTCCTACATACACGTGCGTACAGCACCTACTGTAAAAGTGTCTAGAAACCTGAAAAAATTAGGGAAATGAGAATTTTGGACCCAAAATCAGGAACAACTGAGCGGCTGCATTCCAAGCTTCCCAATTTTGAATCACCTCTTTTTCTGAGGCAAGGAAATCGCCCATCCGTCTAAAAACAATAAATACGATTAAATCAAGGTCACCATTGTGTTTGTCTTGTTTGTCTGCTTCAGCTGGTCGGAAATCAGTTGATTTGTGTTCAGTAGTGCTGGAATGGTTTGAAAATAATCAGGGAAAAAATCAAATTTTTGTCTGTCGGACCTGAAAAAATCGGGGAAAATTATTTTCTATTCCTTGCATGAACCCGGTAAATTGACAGGATAGAATTTGGAACAGTTTATTGTGTAGTAATTGCCACCAGCATTTACTGTGGATATGATTTTGCTCTATAACAGGTCTCATCCATTTTAGTATCTGCCAAAGTTCCAACAGTTCCACCTGGCCATGCGTAGTGTTTGTAACGTGCGTTCCATTCCAATTTTTATTTCTGTATGACAGTCTTATACCTGGAAATACTGCGTACGCAAGTGTGTGGAAGAGGTCGGGAGGAGAAGGGTAATTTGCGGTACGGACAAAACGTGTACACTTGGAGTGGACCCTTGACAACTTTTTAGCCGACCAAGCCCCCGGGGAGGGGTGGGAATGACCTAGTATTGTCCATACGTGTGCACAAGTGAGGAGACAGAATTTAGGAGCCAGATCTAGCGATACAAGCGAGGATTTATGTTGATGATATTCCTTGATCAGGACTCGTTTCATCTTATTTTTAGGCTTGCTCTTTGGCGAGATCGCGTCACGAATGCAATCAAAGGCCCGAAATGACTCGACAGTTCGACCTGTCGATCTGAAGTACTATGTGTATTCAGCGGTAAGTCTTTTTGAGCCTTGATGTTTCGTGGTGTCGCAATGTCCTTTACATTGTTAGCACGATACTACGCTCGTCGCATTGCTGGAGAATTTGGGTGTTTACCACAAGAGAGTGCCTGAGTATGCAACTGCAGTCATATTCGAATTGTATGAGACGACCCCCGGGGACTTCGTTGTTAAGGTAATGTCTGCTTGAATTGGGGCCTGTGTTAGTTTGGGGAGTTACCTTTAATTTCGTTTGGTTGCAGGTGCTGCATTTGAGTCAGACTGGAAGCCGCACTCCGGTTCCGTTGGTTATGAACGGTTGTGGTGCTACGGAGACGATTCCTCAGTGCAAGTTGGACGCGTTTGTGACAATGGCTCGTGCTCATACGCCAAGTGATTGGTACGCGGAATGCGGCATCGTTTCGGCAGAGTCTGTCAGAGTGCAACGGATGAAAAGTGAGGTGGACGGCTGTTGGGACGTTGGATTAGATCTAATTTGTATTGTTCTTTTCAGTCGCCGTAGTCGTATTGGGTGTCTTGTCGGGGATGTTGCTCGCTGTTGTTCTCATATTGATTCGGCAGTTGAGAAAAGGTATGCAGGATAAGTTTGGGAAAACTGTTTCGACTAATCGAGTGGTCTCGGGCCTGATGGCTGATCTGGGACCAAATACACCGCTCTTATGCCGGGGTGGTCTTTTTCCAAGAAAGAACTAGCTTTTTGGGCGCTTTTTCGCCTGAGTGAGCGGGGATGCATTCACCCTTAGTTTTTAGAAGATAAAGCCAAGGAGTATCTCCCAAGAGGCTGTTGGTCGAGAGTGACGCTTCGGTTTTGGTTTTTTTAGACTCTTGCCCGAAGTAATGATTGGCAGAATGGTACGTCGCCGGAACTTTGCTCATGGATGCTCTCTCCTTTCGGACCTTGTTTGGCCTAAGCTTGCTGGAGTTCTGGTTTATCTTTCCAAGGGTGGTGTGCTGGGAATACGGGGTGCGCTGCTAACTTTGCTACGTTTGTTCATCTGTGACTGTGCATAATTTCTGTGCTAATAAGAGGTGATCGCGATCTGGTTCAGGTGTATTTAGTAATTACTCTGCGCGCGCAAGCACAATAATCTCAAGTAACAAACACGTGTTAAGGTCGATTCCACTCTGGATCACGATCAGACCATTTTGTGTTCGATGGCTGGACTGTGCTTGGTTTGATATTCGACGTGTACGAAAGCTCGTTCGACGTAAGGCAAGTGCTCTATCTTTCTTTGAAGGGGGTCGCTGATGTCGTGGGCTCTGCGGACGGTCATGTTCTCATCGACCACGATATCGACTTCCACGATGAACTCGTTGCCGAAGTGATAGACTGTAACCGCATCGACGTGCAGGATCTCGGTGTGATGATCCATGCAGACCTTTATGATTCGGCTGATGAAAAAGGGCGGCGCTGTTCGGCCGGACAAAATGGAGATGTGCTTGTAGCCGGTGATGAACCAACTGGCAGCGATGTAAATGCTGATCGAAATGGCCCCGATCGAGTCGATGTATGGCCAGTAGAGCTGGCCGAGGATACCGCACGTGATGGCCATGGCATTGGAGAAGCAATCGTTGCGATGATCTTGGGCCAGGACCATGATGGTGGGCGAGTGGCGAGCGATGAGGTAGCAGGTGAGGCAGAGGATAAACTTCATGACGATGGTCGGGATCATGACGCCCATCACTCGCCAGTCCAAATAATGAGTAATCGTGCCGTTATCAACGATAAATATCTTCGGGTCCACCTTGCCGTCGACCATGGCCTCGACGGCCCTGACGATCACCTGCAGGCTGGCGATGCCCATGATGACCGATATGATGATGACGCCCAGGGGCTCGAGTCTGGTGCGTCCTCGGGGATAGTGGTACGGGTCCCGATTGCGAATGGCCCAGCCGGTCAACGTGAACACCACGTTGGTCGTATTGTCCATCAGCGAGTCCACCATGCTGCTCAGAATGGACAGCGAGCCCGACACTATCGTGGCCACGATCTTGCCCACGAGAAGGACGAAATTACACGCGAACGAGGCGATCTCGAGACCTCGTTCCTTGTTGCACCCTTCTTTCGCATCCGATTTTTCATCGATCGATATTTGTTGTGGTTCAGACGACAGCGGCGCCAAGTGCACTCGATCCTCCTCGTACGCGCGTAAGAGGGCAGCTTGATTTTTGTAATACTGACGTATCGCTCTCGGATATGACTTGTCTTCGGCCTTTTGGTCAAAGTGCTTCGGATCGCACAGTCGATGTATGAGCATGGACTTGGGCTTGCTCTTGGTCGACGACTTGGACGCCCCTCGACTGTCCTCCAAACTCACCTCCATGGCCGCCATGACTCGCTCGAGCTATCTCCCTGGACTGCCACGGGCATTCAGCGGGCCACAGAGCACCCTACTTTACACTTCATCAGGTATGGCAGTGTACAGTCGCACTGGCTCCAGCATCACAAAGTTTATCATGCACAGCAAGCACTCCAATACAATAATTGCCCACATACTAAACCTAAATCAAACCTTAAAAACATGGACCTATTTCAGTGAATTATCAACTCCAAACAAACTAGTACCCGAAAAACATAAAAACTAAAGCCGACTAGTCATAATGCACAACCACCTAGATAATACATTGAGTTGGAAAGTACAGTATGCACACACTAGCAAGCACGACCCACCCCGACGGCTGGCTGTCTTGGCAAGAAAGGCACGTACAACACAGACGCCACGAAGACAAGACAGGAGAAGAAACAGTCCAGCCTCAGCACACCTAAAGCGATTCACTGTGTCTAAGGGCATCGGCCCCGTTCATATTCCCTCTGGTTTGGCTTTTGTCGAATCGTAAGCCCGTACCATCTCGGCCTGGGTAACCACGCCGTGTTCTTCTTGCGAGAATGCGTAGCCATCTGCAAACAACACCCGCCTGCTACCTAGTCCTCCACACATATATCACCAGCTTACGTTGTACTTCCTGCGAGAGGGTCACCCCGGACGCAGATCTCTTGAAAACGTTACGTAATAGACGCGCCGTTTCCGAGAGCCTAGAAGAGAGAGAAGCTGGTTGAAGGTCGATTCGAGCATTCCACACGCCCCAGGCAAAGCAAATAAGCTTACATAGCCCCTAAGGATAAGATTCGTTGATAGCAATGTCTTACGCTCTAATTTGGCTGCAAGCGCTTAGCCGAGTGATTTTGCACGGCTGCGTCTATCACACCTTTCACTTTTCCTGTCAGGTTTAAATCTAATATCATCAGTAGAGAATGATTGAATGCGTACGGAGTCACAAGCCGCCCGCGCCCGTCCATCAGACTCGGCGACAAGGGAATTCACCCCAGCCGTAACTACGTTAGCCATATGGTGGTACGCTTGCTGATCTTCATTCTCTATGTCATGGACCACTAGAGAGGTTCTAGGAATGGAAAATAGGCCATTGTTAGATAACCCCAACGTGCCAAGGAACAATGCCGCACTCGGCCCACACTCGATCTGTGCAGCTGACTAGATGCCCACCGGTTAGAACACTAGTTTACAAACACCACTCACCACAGACACACACAAACACCGCACCAGGTTCGTGCGAAAAAAGGAGTAAAGTGATGACGTTAAGCTCACCTACGCTTCGTCAGCTTTGGTACAACAACCGAAGGATCAATGCGGGCCAATTCCAGTTCCCGAACTTCGTCAGCAATTGTCTTGAACAGCGTCCGTCGTACCCTGCAATGAAAACCCGCTAATACTGCTAATCCGAATGGGTACACGCGGCCGGGCCTAATAGACTTAAAATCTCCACTTACACCTTGTAGACAAAATCGACCAGCAGGGTCATAATTGGTATCAGCAGCAGCCCGAACCAGAACACGCCTGAGCTAAACATCATCACATCCTACAAACCAAAAAAACACCTTCCGCACCAGGCGACAGTAGCAATCCATGACGTCTTACCAAACCAGGCATTTCAGAAGCCATTCTAATTGTCGGCCATAAGTTGCAGTAAATGAACAGGAAGATGATCCACGCCCCGATGCTTCCCCATATAGCCAGGTGCGACGGCTAAAAAGAAGCACCCCAGTTGCCATGCCCAGTATTCAGAACCCTATTATCGTTCACTTACCCAGGTCCACGCGTCCAGTTCTAGGCCGGCTTTTAAACACACTGTTACGACCACGTACTAAAAATCAATAGGCTCACAGCCAGTACCTCGTGGGAGCCCTAACTATCAGTTACCGTATAAACAGAATTGCCAAGTAAATAGAGTCCGCCATCTCGACCATTCGGCCACACGACACCTGAAAGATCGAGTGTCTCAATGGAATAAAACCCAATGCAAATGTACAGTATGACTTACCATGTCCAAATGCCAACTTTCCAAGCCAAAACAGCAGAATCGAGTGATAAAGCGAGTTAATAATCCAAAGCCAGAATACCTACATCGCACCAGTCCATCATTACCCAACCACTGACATACTCTACGCTTTCCTTACCTTGATATTGAATGACTGTCTGTTCTGTGATAACTTGTACAAGGCGGGATACCGTAGCATCGTTTCCGCACTGGCAGTACGGTCGAACAGACCAATAGCTAACGGTGGCGCCGCAGTAAAAGCCACGTTATACAAACCAATACACCAGCGCTCAAACAGCGTCTGGCCAGACCACGCGCTGACAATGGCGAACCACAGCTAGAATAGTCACACTTCGTATTTTGGCCTCGTCAGAAAAGATCGCTCGTTTCTTACCTCGATGATGTACAGACACACGTTCTTATGGAAGGAGTAGAGGATCAGTTTTACTGTTCGATGAAAACTCCACGCACCGTGCACAAACAACAGTTTGGTCAGGAAGCGAAACTAAACAGGACACCAGATTACCCACCCAGAGAAGGCAACTTCGAATAACGACCAATCATTCATACCTGGGCGATAGCGTAGTCAGAAGCGCAAGCTGCCTGCAGACCTTCCATTCCACTAATGCCGACTCCCACGTGTGCTGCTTGTATCATCGCGACGTCACTAAAATCAATATCCTTTATCTATTGATCTCACTCCTCTGGCACCAGCCCTTTTTGACTTACTTGGCACCATCCCCAATAGCCAATGTAATTGCCCCCACTGATTTCTTCACCAATTCTACCACTTCTGCTTTCTGTATTGGGGTCACCCTGTAACACATCCGCCATCTAATCGACGAATGAGACAGAGACCGGGTTGTTATTACCTGCAACAAATGACTACACGACAAGAAACGGCAAGATCCAAGAATTCCCGTCTCAGTTCCATCGACAAGGCGTGCATCAGACTCTGAAAAGCAAAGCAATTACTTGGCCGTCCAATACAGGCATTGACTCTAGACGGCACCTTTCCACTAATGACCAGCCCGATGTCGTTCTCTTCACCCATACTAGGCCCAATATCGCGTATGTACTGCTGCATCACTTCCTTCGTCTCCTGTACGGAAAAACCTTCAAATTCAACGTCCATCTACCAATTTGCTAATCTTACGTTTAACGTGTCTCTGGCAATGATCAGCAATGGCATGTTTGGGGACAACAGCTTGCAGGAATGTCCGATATTAATGGCAGTTTCCTGCTTGTCTCCGGTTAGCATCCAAATCTTGATATCCGCTTTCAGCATTGCCGCAATACATTCGGGCACGCCCTGAAATCATACTGCAACTATAACCCCAGTTGTCATTTCCATATTCCACTTACCTCTTGTAATTTATCCTCGATAGCTGTGGCACCAAGCAGCATCAGATTCTGAAAAAAGACGTCGTTTGCCTAAGCCAGCACCAAGTATCAGGAACTCACCTTCTCGATCATTTCCGCCGCCTCCTCAAGCAGCTTTTCCCGATTTTGCAAAGCAATGCTAGCTTCGTAGAACACCTTCCGCCACTCTTCATAGAACTCGTCCGTAATATCAGCTTTGGCAATGCACAACGTTCGTAAGCCTGAAAAACGTGCTGTCCACTTCGAGCTGAATTACTGAAGCTAGCAATGACAAACCAGCTTGAGCGAACTCCTCCAAGTGGCGCAGCGTAATATCAGCGTAAACCTGATTCGGCCCCAATCGCTCATAGATTGTCGTGTCCTGAAAGAAGACGCAGAATTACTGTAGCCCCATAAAACACAGACTCGTCTTACCGCTCCTTTCACGAACAGCTTTAGTTTTCCAGATGGAGTTCTAACGATCACGCCCATTCGCTTCCTAGTGCTTGTGAATTCGAGAACGTTCAGCACTTCATAACGTTCGTCCTTCCCTTGCTGCAAAACATAGTCTAACGTTATTAGCCCAAAAGCTTCCCGCAAGGAATATAAATTTAGTAGAATCATCTCACACTGCTAACGACGACAGCATTTGGCGTTCTAGTATGGAACACAAAGCCCAGTTCTCTCACGCCCCGCACCAAAGCACCTTCGTCTGAAGTAAGCCACAGGTTAAACACATACATAAGTCATCAAAACGACGCGCTCTCTTACCCGGTGACGACGCCTGATAGGTTATTTGACCCGTATCGGGATCCTTCTCAGGGACGACCGTATGACAGACGGATATTAGCGTCAAAAAGTCGCGAATAATTGGCGCTGTGACCTACAAAAACTTCAATAATCTCTCCATCATCATCTTAGGAGAAGGGGTAAACTAGCTTTCTCCTCAGACTTTAGCGGTAAGGGATCTCTTCCATGCGACCACACGGGTCAGGCTGGGGATAAACCATGCACAGGGGGACTAAGTTCGTTCATATACTCACATGCCGACTGGTCAAATTCTGCAGTAATGTCTGATCGTCAAATTTTTCCGCTTCATCCGAGCCGTAGACGATGCCAGCGATGGAGCACTTCTTATAGCTCATCACGTTCCTCGTCAGCGTGCCCGTCTTGTCCGAAAATATGTACTTGACCTAAATGGACAGCTATTGATGATACCCGATCCAAGCACACGAAGTTAGGACGTTACCTGGCCCAATTCTTCGTTCAAATTTGACGTCCTCGCCATGGCCGGTTGATCAGCTGGGGCGTAGTACATGTCGATATCCTACAAATCATACCAGCCCCACAATGCACGACCCGCAGTGTCTTTTAACGTATGCTTACCAAGTTGATGAAGATGGCTTGAATGAATCGAACAACTTCCAGCGTCACTTGCAAGCTAATCGGAATTAAATTATTGTACAAAATAATAAAAGTCAGGAAGTTATAACCAAAACTGGCCGGACTAGGACCTAAAATGGCACTACATCGAATATCACATCCTACCAAACCAGCCAGACCAACTTACTCGGCAAACCCAAATACCACGATTTCACTTGCCAGCTGCCAATCCAAATTTGGGCCGCTATGGCGCTAATCAGCGACATGACCATCAGTATTACAAACAAAACCAGAATCTGATTGTTGGTGACACGATCAACATTCGATCTAAACGAACGAAGCCCGATCACTCACCTCCTGCAGCACCTGGCCTCATTACACTACCTTTTCAACGGGGCCACATTCGAATTCATCATCAACTTGGATTCGTGCCCAGTGTATATGACAATCCCAAAAACCCAATTGGTGTTTTTCAATTGGGCACCTCGCAACAGGACTTGATCGGGCCCCAACGGCAATGCGTTTTCGTTATTCGGTTTCAGATTTCCCGTGAATTCGTACAAATGTCTGTTCGGCTGTTCACATTCGATTGTGCCAGTAAACGAATACACGTCATCGTGGCTCAGCAGATGAGCCGTTTGAGTCAAGCCCTGCAATTCAATTGAGCTATAAAATCGGATATTGCGCACAAAAAAAAATTAAAATAACCTGTCGAATTTTCAAATTGGTTTCGCCGTCCAAATTTGAAGTCTCGATGTAAGCCATTGCTTGCGGTTCACTGAAACAGGATTACAGTACTGACCCGCATCCCTCACTGCTCCCAGTGTAGAGCACGTGTACCAGTCATGAAAGATTAGGCTCATTTTGACAAGTTTCTTTCTCAAATAAGCCCAAACCCTCAAACGCACCTGGATGACAGCAAAATTAAGTCGGCTGGAAAAAAATGGCCTCTTGTCACTTTTACAATATCGCCAACTTGAATCTGAAAAAACACAAAGTTTTTCAAACTTGATTTCCCTAAATTTGTGATTTTGACTGTACATAAACAAGCAACCAACCTGTTCCCATCTTTCTTCAACCCAATGGCCGCAACGCAAGACGAGTACTTTGCTATAATTGACTTTTCTATCCGCTCTGTGTCGTTTCTAAAAAAACCCGACTCCTCTTGGAAATCATCTGCAAAAGAAACTTCTCAAAAACCTACCCAATCCTCGATGATCTCTTTGACAGCTGAGACCGCCAAGATGAACATGAGCGGCACAGCCGTCGTGTAACGTCCAGTCGGTGAAACATCAGGGATTTGCTGCAAATGCAAAACCGATTTATCAAGAGTAAAATCAATAAAATGCAAAAGCTTAACTTACCTGAAGTAAAGCAATAAATAAGAAAAATACATTAGCATAGCGACGAAACTGTTCAAAGAAGAATCGAGGAAGAAAGGTCACGAAACTGTATTTGGCAGTCCTGAAATAGGGGAACATCAATTTAGACTTCCCCACATCGCAAACACAAACAATCTCGCCCCTACAACCATTATCAAAATAAGGTACTCAAGTGCATTTGAAAGATACTTAGGCGGGCGAAGATAAGAAATTGAGCTACTTACGAAACTTTGTTAGTGCAAAATTTCACCGTCTGAAATCGATTAATCAAGATTAGTCGCTGTTTAGAAGCCGCATTCAAATCTGCCATGGCGCCACCGCACAAATATTTATTCCTGAATCGACTGGGAATGGGCAACACACACTAACCACAAGACACGATCTGGTGGCCCACTCTCCTGACTGACTCGAGTCCCTAAAAAGGAAATACTACATTTCAGTTTATCAGCAGCTTCGTCATGACGACGCGAAATACGATTTTTCTATGCACTAGCATCTGCTTCCATTTTTCGCAGCAAATCGCCGTCAAACTGAACCACCACAGGGGGTACACTTTTATTGATTTACGTGAATCAAGATTCCACCTCCGCCCGTATATCAGCAGTAGAAGAGAAAACGTTCGCAGTGGTGTTGGGAGCGAGAGTGGGGAGCGCTCCCCTTATGGCTCGCAATATACAACATGCATGCAATTAACGAAAAAAGGCAAAATTTCCTCCCATTCTTGTAAAAAAGGAATCGACGACACAAGCGAACTCGCATTCGCAAATTCATCGGCTGATGAGATCGAGGACATAACTACGCGCCTGTCACTCTATCCTTCCTATCGACACGAGACGAAAGGAATCGTGCAGTCGAGCTTGGGGCACTGAAGCCATCCATTTTAGGTGATATACAGTTACGGTCGACGACTAAGCAAATACAAAGAGGAGAAAGAGAAGGCGCGAAGGCACGACATACGTCGCGGACCAGAAAGAGAATTAAAAAATATTGATCCGCGCACTGCACTCAAGACTTGTAATCAATGCGCTAGCTTATAGCTTAATGAGAAAACGAACAGAACGTAAGCCCGAACCAGGCAGTCACTAGTAAAAAACTATAACCAGGAGCTTTTTAAAAACTCAACATAATCTCACTAGCGCCTAATTGAATTAGGATACCGAAAGAGATCCTTGCCAGTCGACGCAAAGGCTGGTCAAGCCATAATTTATTGTTCTTCCCATTTCAACATACCTTGTAAGGGCCATAAAAAACTGGAAAACCTAGGTAACCGAAACGTAGTATATCTACAAAAACTGCAGACACCTGGGCCTATTCTTATAGAGAATGTCAACCACATAATTCCCGAAACTGTGCAAAACACAAAAACGATAGCTACCTATCCAGTTACACGCGATGCTGTACCGACGCGAACGAGTCAGCATCGACAAACTTGTCATCACGAGAAAATAATTCCTGAGTAGGCCTACACGTTGCGAAAAGATGAATCGAAACACGAAACGAGTTCAACTTTTGCTTTCCGGATTCATTTACCGGTTGGTGCAACTTTTGCCTCAGGTACCCGTCAACGCTCTTATTGTCTGCTAAACGGCGGCAGCAACTGTTTCGTCAGCTATTGGAGGCACAAGTATTTATCACTTACTTAAATTACTTTACTCACTGAAAACTTATTCCTAAAATTCCGTATAAACAAATATTTTCACTAAAATAGTTAAATAAATCGGAAAAATGAAAACGCTTTTCACTTCATAAAGAACGAAGGAAATAAATTTTATTAAACGGGTGAAATTTATCTAAATGTTTGATTACTGTGCAGTCCATGGCGAAAAAGACAAGAAAGAAAACCTGATCTTCGAGGAGAGAAGAAAAAATGTCTGCGAAAAACGTATCCAAGCAAGAAGCGGGCCTTCAAGCGGTCCTTCTTGCTGATAATTTCAACATCTCGGCAATACCGTTGGGAACTTCGTGGGTAAGAAAACTTTTTAATTCCGATAGGACTAAGTAGCTTGTATGACTTCATGTATTTAGGGCCTTTTGCCGTTTGCGGGTGCCCGATTAATCGACTACACTATCGAATTCCTGTTACGGACCCAAGTGGAAGAGGTGATCATATTTAGTGTTAATCAAGCTGCATTGGTTGAAAAATACGTCAAGTAAATCCCGCAGTGTTTTTTATTTCCTGCAATAAGTAGTTGTTGGTTTCAGAGATCGATGGATCAACAGTGGGTCGGCCTCGTTCCGGGTGATATTTATGTCTTCCCAGAGCTGTCGTAGTTTGGGCGATGCGTTACGCGATATCGATAGCAAAGCTTTGATCAAATCTGATTTTCTTTTAACTCAAGCAGGATTTGTTTCGAATTATGATCTTGAAAGCGCATTAACCTCTCACAAGTAAGGTTTCTCGGTTTGGGCATCAGTGCACATTTAAATGTGCCAGGTTTTTCCTTTCGATGGGGGGGGGGGGAGAAGCTGGTCTGATGCAATGTAGTGGAGTCTGTGTGAGACGGTATATCCAGACAGTGTTGTCCAAGTGTTTACTTGGTTGGGCTTTAATAATCCGTCTAAAATTTCAGATCGCGACGCGTCAAGGATAAAAACGCTGTTTTGACTTTGCTTTATGCCGAGTGCAGCATAAATCATCCATCTCGTGTCAGGGATTTGGATGCATTTCTCGTCTTGGACTCCGTGACCAATCGTCTGTTGCACATTCAGCATTTTTCAAATAATGTTCGGGGATTCGAATATCCTATTGTAAGTTTGTTATCATTTCCAAGTACGTATTTGAATAGATGTCTTCATGGCATTAACTATGGCCGTGCATCGCTGCAATGCACTCGAGGGCACAAAGTAGCTTCAGCTAGGATGTTGCTTTCAGGAAGTATTGACGATGAATGACGAAGTTACAACTCGCTTCGATTTGCTCGATTGCAATATGGCCATCTGTTCGGCACAAATCCCGCCTCTGTTTGCTGATAATTTCGACTTCCAGACTCGTCGGCACTTGATCCGTGAGATTTTGACAAATGAGGAGGTGAATTCGGTTTTAATCTGAGTTTAAACTTTAATAACGAATCCATTTTTTAGATCCTGGCCTATCGTATCTTTGTGCACATAGTAGAAGGTAAATTTGCGGCGTTCGTTGGTGATTTGAACTCGTATCTATCGACAAAGTAAGTATTGACGACATGGCAATACCCATGTTCACTTCTGATTTTCGCTTTAGCCAAAGCCTGTTGGAACGTTGGTGTTATCCCATTGTGCCCGACGCATTGAATGGAAGTGAGAGCACGCTGACCAGGTATTCGTGGCGTTGGCCTAACATTTACGTGGGCGATGGAGTCAAACGGATAGCCAAGTAAGTCGGAGCATTTTGGTGTAAAGGACCATACTGTATGCATGCCTGACTTCAGAAGGGAGGAGTCGGCTTGGTGCAAAACAGAATAGAATAGGGACAGAAGACTTCTCGTTGCCCAATAATCTAAGTTATGTTTGGTTGATGAAGTTAGGCTGGGCGATTTAGTCTTTCTGCACAGTCGTCTAATAACAACGGCTAACCTTTTTCAGGAGTGCCCGGCTTGAACGCAATGTTCTGATGGGCACCAATTGTGACATCTCAGACAACTGCAACTTGATCAATGTCGTCATGGGCAAAAATTGCGTCATCGGTGAGCGTTCGTTGTTGGTTCGGACGTGTTAGTTATTTTATCATGAGTTTATAATTCTAGGCCGAAATTCGGTGTTGAAGAATTGTGTCCTGTGGGATAATGTGGTAGTGGAAGCGGATAGCATTGTGGAGAATAGCATTTTATGCGAGAAGAGTCGAATTGGACAGCGGGCTCGGATCAGTGGTCGATGCATTGTAGGAAAGGAAGTAAGTCGGTGTGAGAGGGTCAAGTGGTTCTGAAGACTATTCTTTGGGGTCTTTTAGGTCTGTGTGCCTTCGAACGTCGAACTAGGATCGGGGACAGTCTTAGCTCGGACAGCCGCACTAGAAGATTCTGATATCACTTCTGAAGCTACGAGTAAAATAATTTTCTCAGTTTTTCATAAATGTACTTGATTTTTGAGGGATTTTAGAATTTGGTTCCAATGTTTTTCGGTGGCGCGTGGAGAAGTCAGCAGGATGCGAAACTGGGGAACTATGGCCGCAACTTATCAATCTTGACTTCGTAGAGAGTAGGGAACATGGCGATGTCAGTAAGAGTTCCAGTGGCGGAGAGGAAAGTGGATCGGAGATTGAAGCGAACGAGACTGGAGCACGAGGTTCTGGCAAAAAGGCGAACGGAGCTGGCGAACAAGTACCCGTCGAGGACGACTATGAAAGTAAGTCGTAGCCCTAGTAGATGTCGCCAGATCGTTTACACCTGTCTCCCAATCGCCAACGTGTCTCCCTTTTCCTTCCTACCGTTTCGTAATGGGGAAGGAAAGTTAGACTAACGGAATGACTGATGTAATCGATCTGGTGATTAATAGCATAATGAGCTGTCATCTTTTCGAACAGACAACGAGCACGCAGAAACGGTCTGTTTTTCCTTCCCGCTCCTTGTATCTAGACGATCTAACTGGAAGTCTAATTGGCCTTTGCCCCGTCTAGATGGACGTTCTAGTGAACGGAAAAAACGTCTGCTGCACGAAGTAGTTTTGAGATCTCCCTGAACTGTAATAGAAGGCCTGGCGGGTTTCACATTGAGCACTTTATTGAGCAGTTGAAACATGCATTTTCGAGCATGTATCGTATTCTGTATCGACACACACGCATTCTTATCTCACTTCACAAGGATGGTCCGCTTGCTAACACTAGAGCTAAGAGCTGTTTGTGCAGTCGCTAAGAGTTGAAATGTCTTATGGTGATATCGAGAAACAGAAATTAAAACAAACCTTGGGCGGGAATCGAACCCGCGCCACTGGATAGTTGAGGAGTAGAAGATCTGGTTTTATAGTTTTTTATCAAGAAGTCCTCGAAAGCCTACAACGAGGGTATGCGAAACAGATTGCCTGTGATAATTTGATCATGGAGATCAATTCTTCGAAGTAAGTTCTTTTTTTCTTGATGACTACGTACAGTACGATATGCCAGTTTGATTTTAGGCACGCCTACAATGTACCTGTGGCTGAACTTCAGCGACGCGTCATGACTGCCATTCTCGAAACGGCATTGGAGCAAAACCGGATCAAGACGGATAGTGCACCCGACTTGGTGAAAGCGTATACATCGGTAAGGTTGTTCATTGGGGCGGTGACCCATGGCCTGGCCTGGTTTGGTGCAGGAAGAAAGCACTGTACTGTTGGGGTGGTGTGTCTCTGGGCTATTTGGGGTTTGTTCAAAAGCGATGTCGGAAAAGTTGGTTCGCATCAGATCCCAGACGAATCTAGCAAATTATATGGGTACTAAAAAATGCCAGTTGGCACCTTGTTAGTCAAAAGAAGGTGCGCGGGACGTGAGATTCACGGATATTTACATTTCCGAACCGCTGGGGAAAGCTGCCAATTGGCATTTTTTAAATACCACGGTAAAAGAGCGTTACTAGCTTGGCAGAAAATAATGATAAAATCATTGAGATTTCTGGCTGGGCATAGTCGGGTTTCTATGTACATTCTTGCGGCGTATAAGGAGAATTATTGAACGGGCATGAGGACTGATTGGCGCTGTCTGGACTCGGCACAAATATGAGCATAAGATTATAATAAAAAGTCTAACGGTCAAATTATGCGTGTCTGGTTTCTTATGGGCGCACGTGGGCGGTTGATTGTCCGCATCCGGCACGTTGAGTGCTCGGCGCTTTGCCGTTATTTGACTGCATGGGGGCAAGGCATTTTTCAAAAGGACAGAAATTACGTCGTTAAATTAGTCCCTTTAGTTTCTCATGATTTTGCGCGGACCCCTTTGTTAATGAGCGCTATTTGAACAAGCCCGCGTGCGATGTAGTTTCTTGAGCAATATTGCCTAAGCTGACTTGTGCACGTGCAGTTTTGAATTTTAGGTGTTGACACAGTTTCTGCCTCTGATCAATAATTACTTCAAACCGAAGAACCACTCGGCTTCCACGTTTGCCGCGACCCAGTCACATTGCTTAGCTGCGATCAAGGTATGCGGTTAGAAGTGTTTGTGTCTTATGCGCACCGTGTTTTGGTTTTTTAGGAGTTTGCTACTTCTAATCAACGATTTGTACCTGCGCTGAGTCAAGTCCTGTACTTCCTGTACGATAAGGACATTTTCGAGGAAAATGTACTGCTGCCGTGGTGTAATCAGTTGGAGGCACCTATGAGAAGTCAGGTAGGACATGTCTAATTTAGCATGGACAAATTAGTTTTATAGGACGGACGGGACATAATGCTCTGGGATATAAAATTCATTACTCACTAGCTAATACATTTACATTGTACTGTACCACGTAGAAAAATATGTTTCTCTTTAGCTCCAGTCGTTCATCCAGTGGCTAGAAGAAGCGGAAGAAGAATCCTCCGATGATGATTAAAACCAAGCAGTGGTAGTTCTTTGGCACGCCAGCAACTTTGGACTGTGCCACCAACAATAAGAACCGTAAAGGCGATATGTCTGGGCGAAAATTGATATGCTCAAAGAATAAATTTGGGCTTGTTTAATACAAACACGTCTTTTTCATAATTCTGTAAAATTCATCTTCGTTAACCATGCCGTCGCCATCGAGATCGGCTTCGTGTATCATGTCCTTGAAGCAAGATATTTTAGGATGCTACTAGGGGCAACTGTCGAGTGTTTACCTGCAGCTCTTCATCCGTTATAGTCTCGCCTAACTCCTTGGCGACGCGCTTCAAGTTCTGGAATGTAATTTTGCCTGAAAAGGGCTCTAAGAATCAAGGAGGGAGACGAGGGGGTTTGTTTGACGCGTACCAGTTTCATTGTCGTCAAACAAACGGAATGCCTTGGCGATTTCGTCACGAGTATCCTTCTCGATCAGTCTCGATGCCATCATATCGACGAACTGGTCGCGCGTGATGTGATCTGAAAGGGGGAGCCAAACAAGCATGGGGCATCGAGGTCGCTTAGCAATGCGTTCACGGTCAAAACAGTGCATTTTAGACAAGTGTTACGAGATGTCTGCACTATCAGTCCAATGTTCCCCTCATGCGGTTAAGCGGTTGGTGATGCGGTAAAGCAGGAACAGGATGCGTGTGGAGCAAAAAATAAAGGGATCAATCAGCATGCAAAAACCCGCGAAAAGGGACCATATCTCCCCCCTCCAGGCAATGGCAGAAAGCGTACCTGATTTATCCGCCGAAACGGAAGCTAGCATTTTTTTGATTTCATCTTTCCTTGGCTCGAAGCCCAGAGCTCGCATGGCAACCTAAATGCATAGAGAAATGAGGAGCAGCATTTTTGAAAAATAAAAAGATCACTTACTTTCAATTCTTTGACATCAATTTTTCCCGTGTTATCTTGATCAAAGACGTTAAAGGCTTCTTCGATTTCTTTCTTCATTTCGTCACTTAGTTCCTTGGCCCCAACGGCTGCCTTCGGTTTCGTACTCTTACTCATTTCTCGCTCCAAGTAGAGACAGATCGTCACAAACAATTATGGGTAAAATGCCTTAGAAAAGAGACACTGCTCTCTTTCTTCAACTAAACTAAATGCGATCGAGTCTGCCGAGGAGGCTTTCTTTCACACGTCACCCTCGGTAGCGAACCCTAATGACGTACGAGATCAAGCGAACTGGAACGCTTAAACTTTCCAACGGAAGTCACGGCCTGTGAGGAGTATGTATAGCGATAACCGTATAGCGCAGAGTTATAGCCCGAATGACCGATTTGGAAAAAGAGAGAAGCGCAGGAATATGAACAGATCTTACCAAAGAGTATTCCTTCTAAGGCATTGCCGGTGACCTGCACCTACACCTTCTTCAACGAAATATCTTCACGCGTCGGAAGTGCAGTCTTCCCGCTCCCTAGCAGACATTGGCCCTGTTTCGCTATAACGATCCGCGGCGTAACGTTCCCGGACGGACTGGCGGGCAGTTTTGGGTCTCTGATTTGCGTCTGTCAATAATCGTGTAAACTGAAGAATGTTTTCGATAGCCGTTTCCCATATTTGGCGTCATGCGTTATTATCGTTTCTCACGCGGAGAATGCCAATTTGATGCGTCAGATACCTACCTCTGTCGGCCTAGCCGAAAACTGGGTCCGTGCACGCGCCAGCTGTTGCCCAGTCGCGGTGGGTGGGCGGGCGTGAATATGTACAGTTTGGGGGGGGGGGGGGGGGGGAGGCTGGGAAGAATGTTTTGGAGGTGGCTACAGATCGGCATTGAATGAATGTTTTTTCAGGTTACGAGGTTTGGTAACCGTCGGCCTTTTCTAATTATGTCCAAGTCTCCGTCAGTTGCGTCGAAGCAAATATCAACGGCGCCACCGCCATTATTAAAAATTGTAATTTTGGGCGACGGAAATGTGGGAAAAAGTTCATTAATGACTCGTTATGTCCGAAATGAATTCGATTCCCGATGCGCTCATACGGTGGGTGTGGAATTTTTACGGAAGGAAGTTACCTTGCCGACGGGTGAACGATTTTCGTTACAAATTTGGGACACGGCGGGCCAAGAACGTTTTCGGTGTTTACAACGCCCATTTTATCGCGGTACCGATATCTGTATGCTCGTCTTTTCGGTCGATGATAAGAAAAGCTTAGAGAATTTGACCTCATGGATGAAAGAATTCCAGCGATATGCCGAAGTCGATATGGCTCGTTTTCCATTCGTTATTATCGGCAATAAAGTGGATATGGATGAAGAACGTCGACAAGTATCGCCCGATGAAGCTAAATTATTCTGCCAACAGTTACAACAAACCATATTTCCTTCCGTTTCGTCACCTCCGCCTATGCCTTATCCTTATTTGGAAACGAGCGCTAAAGATCGTTTGAATGTGGACGAAGCGTTTACTGCAGCCGTTTCCTACATGAAAGAATTGAGGTCACTGGTTTCCCCTAATTCCAACAATGGCCCGGGTGGCGTTATAAAATTGGAGCCAGTGAATTTGCGAAAAGTGGTAAAAAAAGGAGCTAAGCCGTGTTGCTGAAAGTTTTTTTCGACCGCCTCGTTTTCCGACCTTACATATTGTGGTTATATTTTTGATAGTGTTTGTAATCAAGTTGTCATGGGATGGGGTTTTCCTATTTATGCTTTTTACCATAGCAGCATATTTTGGTGGTTATTGGCAGCTTCCGATCCTTTTTTTAAGCGATTCTTGACTTGTGATAGTTGCTACTTCGGAATATATCGGGTTTAACATGACAGTAAATATTTATAGACAATGTATATCCCCTTTTGAGCTCGGTGGATTTTCACGCTGTGCTGATTTGTGCTAAAACCATGCACTAAACGTGATGAGCATTTTCGTTTAGGTTCCCTGAAAACTACAGGTTCGAAATGGGAAATAAAGATTCCAAGCACGACCATCCGGATTCTGATTCAATCCCGCCGACCCAGTCGCAATCGAATACTCGACGACATTCGGAATTTGAAGCAGCTTATCAGGTGAGTTGGTATGATGGCCTTGGTTCAATTTGTGACGTGCCATCCTCGGGGGGTTAGCTCGCTGTGCATGCACTGAAATGCTTGAAGCGGCGAGTGGCTCAGTGCGGAAAAGGTGTCAATCTGCCAATCTGGAGGACCCGGGTTCGAACCCCGGGCTATGAGGTCAAAAATTGAACTGTTCTCACTACCCGCTATTGTCGACCAGCAGTAGCAGGTCGAAAGCTCGTGTAACCAGCAATCTTGGCCGTCAGGAGATCGATACCCCCTGGCTGGGAGACTTCAACCTCTCTGGTTGATGTCCTAGGGCAGGTATAGTCGCGAGACTTGCCTTCCTACAGTCGAAGTTTTTAGCCCAAGAGACTACGGTCTCGATTGTCTCCCGCAGCCTGGGTGCGCTGGTTTCACTCGGAAACCACTTGAATGGGGAGCTTGGACCGACTGGTCTGCCTGGGTCCTTTATAGTAGGGCGGGTGCAAAAATAGCTTGTGCGTTGTAGAGACTGTGATCACATCGCGCATGTATTCTAGGTATGGTCAGATCGTCATGGGGGAATCAACAAGGAATCGTTAGAAGTAAGAGGCCGCTTCAGGGAGCAGTATGTTTAGCGTTCAGCCATGGTGTTATATTTAGGGCATCTTTGGTCCCATTCTGGGTTCCAAGTTATGGCGATACAGTGGACTAGCGGAGGGGAAAAATGCTTCAATGGCCGATCTGGAAAGCAAGTTCATTCCGTTGCTTCTTGGAAACAGCAATGATGTCTTTTTACGAATGATGGCCGCTGAGGATACGTGCTTCAAAGCTGGCGGTATGAATGTTTTGGAGTATTCTGTATTCAGGAGGGCGGCTTCTTGACCGTGTGCCTGGTTCTGGGGATGGGTCTTTGATATGGCTGCTGTCAGTGCTTTTGTTACTAATTGTCGTCCTGCCCAATCACGGTGAGTCAGTACTATCCTCGCTGCAGGGGACTGCCCTTATCAGCATCATGTTTTGTCTTTTGTGGGAGCCTGATCTGTCTGCCTGACGCGCATTTGCCTTTACATAGATATCACCGATATGGTTCACGTCTGCCGGGCGTGCTCTGGAGTCGAATTCAATGCGGCCACGGATGAGAAAATGCTGAGTGCCATTGTTGTTGCTTCGGTAAGTCGTAATTATTCAATTTATTTAATCTAATGTCATCTTTACAGACTTCGGGTAGTGAGAAGATCGATCTTGACCAGTTGAGTAATTGGATAGCCACGACGTGTCCCCGACTTCTCTCTTCTCTGAAACGAACAGTATCGAACGGTCTTCGGACAGCTACAACGCATTGTGACAAGGTAAGTACATAGGCCCCGTAATGCCCCGTCCACTCGGACCTGTTTCACATAATATGGCACGGGGACTGGACTTAATGCTACGCTCGCGTCAGCATTGGCCTCGCAGTACATAAACTCCTGCAGTGGTGGGCGGGTCCTGTGGGGATATGAAAATTATACCTTTATTACTCGTTTTCTGCTGCTTTGGGTGGCAGTAAGGCTTGAACTTAAACCAAGTCGCACCCTTCCCCCGTCCATTTTATATAGTGCTATGGCTATGGCTAGCCTGAGCCATTATGTACAGTAGTGCTAAAGATGCTGGAACGCCCTGACACAAACTCGATGGGTGCAGATACCCATGGTTACTAGCCATCCAGGATCTCATACCCCATAGATTCTCTACCAATACGTATAAGGGGACGAACTAGAATTTGATCGGCGTAGGGGCCAGTATATAGATAGGGGTTGACCATAGGCCTTTTTGAAGTTGCAGCGCCGTATGGTCATATGGCCAGCGATAAACTTGTGGTGTCAAATGTCCGTCAAACCACTTGACTCCGGGTTCAGAGGTTGTGGTTATGTCCGTATGACCATAAGTTAGCCCTGTAGTATTTTCCTGAGGCTAGTGCCGTTGTCTTGCTAGTTCGGGTCCCGCTGTGCCTTACTGTGCATTGAGATATGAATGTAGTCCTCTCAAATAGGCCCTGTCCAGAGGCCTGCACGAAATGAGTCATGAGCCTTATTAATCACCATATTCTCTTTGTAGTGGGTAGGGCCGAAATCGGGTTTGCTCTCACCCATGAAAATCTGGTTAATCCAGTGTTGCATACCGTCCTATCTGATCAAACCTGAAGCAGCCTCGCCTTCCGAGTACCTTTCGGTAAGTCATGTACTGCAATGTTGTATATACCTTAATGCGCGATGAATTGGAGTTTTTTTGGAGGATGCGTCAGACAGCCCGCTCTGCGCTGTGTGGGATCTTCTATATTCAAGCGAGGAGGACGGTTTGAGTCCAAACAGGTGGGTGAAATATTGTTTAGTCTGCTCTCTCTCAAAGCCGTTTCGACAATTATTCTTGCTGTCAACAGATTCGAAAACAAAGTTTTCAATTACCGTAGTCCGACAGTCATGGTCGCCGAGACGTTCAGTAACGAAATGTACTGTTTTTGCTCGGATGAAGAATGGAAGTAAGTCCTGGCGAGACACATGCTGGTGCACTTTAGACTGTGCTTACTCTTTGAGATTATCGACGCAACGGTACGGCAAGAGTGGATGTGCCATCTATCAGCTTTACCCTCGGTTGGAGCTGCTGGAAAGTGGTGGTGTCAGTGGCATGGTACTGTTCAATACTAAGCAACGTGGATTGCCTCAGGGTCTGTTCATTGGCAGCAATCCCAAGAGGCCGCATTTGAGTATCGATGCTGATTTCTCGAATGTGCGATCGATTGAAGTAAATGGGGTTGGGTGATTGGGTGAGTACAGGATTAAGTTTGTGTGTTGTAGGTTTGGGGCTGTGGTTCGCCGGGATCGTACCAGGCTCAGCAGAGTCAAAGACAATGGGAGAAGAGGCAGATTGAGAAGCAGCAGAAGGTAAGTTTTGTGCAACAGGCTGAATAGCCCTACAGTGGGGAGCGGATGGAATCAAAAACACTCCTAGTCGTAGGAGCCAGAGTCATCAACCCGACGGGTTCTGCCTCTCCTGGGGGGTAGTGTATCGACTGGCCTACGAGGCAAGCGAGCACACTGCTCCGTGTATATGGCGGCCAGTCAAGACAACCAAAGTCTCAGCCTTCCCCGCAGGCCAAACACACCTATTACAGTACATCTGGTCATTCTGGTCTGGTCTTAGGCAGTGTCTCTCCCTGATCGTGAGTTGCGCTGGGTGGTGTGCGACTGAAGCGCTTGCCTCTTTGCAGGTTCCATTACCTGGCAATTGGGAGGACAGTCCAGATCGGATGCTGTTGGAAATGGCTGGCATAAAAACCCAACATGCCGAAAAGTGATCGTGGCTGCGTGCACTAGTTTCACTCTTAGTATGTGCTTACTGTACTGCCGAGTTTGGCTGGGCATCCTATTTATTTCATGACATTGTACTCGGACATTGCCACTCCGTTGTGGTGGTAGTAAATGCGCGGAACGATGTGTGCGTGGTTTTGGCACCAGATGGCTCTGCGCGCGGTGGCTGGATGCCCATGGGAGTGGATTGCAGGCGGGAGGCGGTACTGAGGCATAGATTTATTGGCAGACGTCGGCGGTCGGCGCGGCGGCGTCTTTGATGTTGTGGACGATAACTTTAAATCATTTTACAACCGTTTGTTTGGTCAATTTCTTCGTTCTCGTCGTCGTCGCTAGCGCCATTGGCCGTCCTTTCGCCAGTTCTCCATCGTAATATGGCCCGGGCCTGGTATGGCCTTAGTGTTCATCCTCTGCCTGGAGTGGTCGTCGGTGCCTCCTTCTAGCCGCCTCTAGGTATGTGAGTGGGCTTCGGCTGTGGCAGTCTCGCCGAGAACACTGTTGGCTGGTAGCGGCTACAGGACGTGCTTCATATGTTCGACAGCCGGATAAGGAATTCCATGAGACGAGATTGGCGGATCGTGGTTTCTTGTCTTCTCTCCTGCACATTCCTGACCGGATTATCCGCCTTTCCGATCCGTGTGACGACCGTTGGCACCACCGCCGGGGCACCTGTCCAGTCGAGGCCGGCCAGGGTGAGCAGTGTTCGGGCCTCGGCTCAGCAGCGTCGCGAGCAAGTGAACGAGCTGATTACGGAGGATAATGGCGATGCACGATTGGAATTTCGTATCGGCAATCAGTTGGCGGTTGTGTCCGGCAATTATTCCAACTACGGTACTCACGGTGCGGTGAGCGGCTATGTGGTTCAGGTATGTGCGATGTGCTGGGCTTGTTTGCTGGTAGGAGACAGAGCTATCGAGCGAGGTCGTTTGCTCGGCGAAAGCAGTAAAGCCCGAATTTATGACCTCCGTTTGAATCGGCGGACTTGGACCGGACGTCTGCGCATTTAGGAAGAAATATTACTGAATTAATGCGCGTGCGCTCTCCGCCATTCGGTTCCTCTATGGGTATAGGAGAGAGCTACCCGCTCGCCACCGTGCGCTCTCTATGCGTGTTTGTTTCGCAGCGGGGGTACCGGTCGGGAAAAGGCGGTCGTTCGGTTTGATAAATGTCTACAATTTGTCCCACTGATATTCTTCAGAAAGGCGAATGCTCGTTTGAATTTTAAGTGCACGCCGACGGCAGTTTCGCTTTTCTTGTCGGCATCGTAAAAGCGAATAGAATTCATGGCGAAAATGCGGCGGCGCCTTTTTCGTCCACGCTTCGTTGACGAAACCAACGAAAAAAGCAAGCACGAAAATGATAGAAACACTAATTTTTTGTTTTCTCTTTCAAATTTTGGACTCTTTTTGCACCTAAACTTCGAGATGGGAACTGTTCTTGTCCGCCTCATCTACATAAACACGCTTATTTGGGTGCAGGCTCGGGGAATTTTATTTCCTCGACCCATTGCCGGTTGTGAGGAAATTGCATAGTTGGCCGGGCTGACTGCACCAAGCTTTGAGCGATTTATCTGGCCCGAGCTAATGATATATAAAGCAAGAAGATAATCCGCCAAAACCTACTCGTATAGGCGCACTCGTGGCCTTATGGAGAGAGGAAAGAGGTTTCTTGGGCTCCGTCTCCGTCCCCCACTAGCACCGCTAATTGTATCTGCTGGCGCCACGGTTCTGTTTTTAGATTGATCGACTACTCGCTCACGTACTCTTCCACTATGGCCTCCATCGGCTAACGGGGTTTCCATTTCAAATAGCCATTTTCTTGTTGCCAGCCCGGCCTCGTGTCAAGACGTTTCGTAAAATGAGATGCCAACACGGGGTCGCTGGAAATCACTTTCGGAAAAGGCATCCTTTTTGACCAGATAATAGGACTCGCTTAGAAATGCAAATGACTAGAAAACATGCATGGCGAAGCAGAAACTATTCACCATATCTATTATCCCATTGTAAACCTACCATGGCACCCTAAACTCAACCCATAGCTGCCAATTGATATCCTGTTCGGCCTGCGCATGGCGGCCTCTTTCATGTCTCACACAACAGCTAGTCAAAAAATAACTTATGCCCGAAACTAGCATTCGAATAGGTCGGCGATCCCCCCCCCCCCCCCCGTGTTACTGATTGTGAGTAATGATCTTTTCTTTTTTAGCTTCATCCGCTACGAGCGTGTGATCGGAAAAGCACCGGCCTCGATCCGACCCTATCGGGCCATGTGGCCATAATCGTAATGGACGGATTCGTGGAACCGTTTTTGGCCGGATGCGTGTCGCCCTACAACCAGGTTAGGAAACATTTTTATGGATGCCAATGTTCATTCTTTATTGCACGGGCCACGCATGACTAGGTTAACGAGCGCTATAAAACGGGACTCTGGTGGGGGTAGTTTATTTGTTATCAGTCGCCCGACACGACGTATTTGGTAGTTTAGGAGAATGGGCAGCCGATGGACTTTGATGCAAGAGGGTTTTTTAAATGACACTTTATTTTTTGTTAGTTTTATCAGTTAAAAGCAGTAGGCGGCCAATGTTGCAAAATACTGCTCGCCAGATCTATGTCTCGGCGGATGGGGCAAAGAAGTTGAACGCAATGTTTGATCGATGAGCGTCTTGTTCGCGAGCGCGCGTCGGTTTTAGTTTTTCTTGCATACTGTGATTTATTATGGCAAGAATCAGAGATTTTTCATTCAATCAACTGTTTCGAGGTAAAAACCAAGCCGACTCGCACATTCGACTAAAATCGTACTTTATAGTCCCCGCAGTCGGTTAGTTGAATAGGCGTTTTTCACATTTTCGAGTGTCTACTTGAGAACACAAGTTCGGCACTCGTATGCGTGAAACGGGGCAACGGCGGGTTCTTTTGATGTGACACTGAGCACAAAGAAATGTCAATTTATGTGCAAGGTACGAGTGTGATGTCCTTGTTGGTCAATGATGACCGTGACGGACCAGTTTTAAAATGACAATAATCTCGCATCAAAATTTATCGATTCTTTGCTGTCTCACGAGACCAGGCTCCTTTTTATGCTTTTCGAAAAGACCACTTGGTCCCTGACCGTCAGTCTCCCAAGTCATTGTGCGAAGCGAAGCCAAATTTTACACAAAAAACGGTCTGAATTGTTGATCGGGTCTGACGAAACGGTACTCAAAAGGAAAAGCCTCGAATGCATGTTGGGCTTGGAGAAAGGAAGGAGAGCGGCGAGAGGTCCTAAGAGAGGAGGAAATGATTGATGTTGAACGATTCTGCTTTGTCTGCCAGTTTGTGACGGGCCAGATACAGATATAGAATGGAGTCGTTCATTTGCCGGGGCTGCCAGTCGTGCCCGTGTCCTGCCTGTTAATTTGTTTCCCTTCGAGGCATCGAGTGGAGAAGTTTGGGACGAAAGGAAATCAAATTTATCGCCCGAAATTTGGCCTGCCATAATTTCCTTTCCACACGAATAACCGTTCTTTTGATCTCGCCGCTGGCGTGTTCGTAGGGCCAACGATCTTTTCTTATTGCCGCCGTTATATGGCCGTCCTCGCTCGTAATAGGCCGTGTTGTGAGGTCGAACCCCCATAAACCTCGCTCAATTGCACCTAAGCCAGGCTTGTTTCGCTCGTCTCTCATCTCGCCCATAACTTATATCCCAAACCAAACTACTGCCCACAAAATATATGTCAAAGCCGAGTAGAAAAAAAACAGCACTGAAAAACTATTTTTGTGATGTCTTGAAACGTATAATCGTCTGGCACATATTGTATGCGGCAGGCTTGGCGTGGCACGGTTTACAGTTGGCCTACAGTAACGCACGGGGGGGGGGGTGCCGTGCAAGTGTCTGTTGTGCTTTAGCAGGGGACTTGTACAATCGGTGGTCAATTGTTGGAACTGTACATACAGCACTCTAGCTCATGACGTCTGGGATGGGGAAATGGAGAGGGAGATTCCAGTCACTGACTCCGATAAGTGAGACTTGAATTTAGGCAGAGTGAGCGGTCGTAAAATGATGCTTGCGAATAATACGTAGCACTAGGCACAGAAAAACATGCAGCAGTGACAGCAGGAGATACAAATTGTAGACACGCTCAAAATGGCAGTGACTAAATCGAATTAACTTGTCCTCAGAACTGAATCTTTGTCTTTCAGGCAAAGTTCGCTTTCGACAGCGGTGCTGTTGCGGTGATAATTGATGTTTTCGGATTGCGCCTGAGGCATAAAGAGGGAGAGGTGAGTGGCGGTGAATGCGGGGATTAGAACTCGTCTGCAGTCGTGTTTTCAGGATGAAGATCCAATTCTGCCCCTGCCCGTCGTGTCCATTAACGGAGTCCACGCGCAGGCCATGAAATCATTGTTGACCGGTGCATCGCGAGCTGGTGTGGCCATCACGGTATCCGTGACTTGGACGAAAGGAACAGCCACGAGGCCTGAATCGTTTCGGGTAAGGGTGCTTGTGGGTGTGGCGGTGGATGCGTGTCTGGAATGGAAATGATGTTTTTTTCAGGGCACGGCACCGAATGTGTTCGATGTGGGTATTTTGCTGGCAGTATTATTTTTATTGATCTTCATTGCAGCTATTGTGGCCGTCAAGGTGAGACCGTGTGAGTGCCACTTTGGTCTCCTATTTCTAACTGTACTTGTCATTTTGCAGATAAAGTGGCGGTCGAGTCGACGCGAAGACATATCGTTGCAGGGTATGGCCAAGGCGGCGCTGTCTCGTATGGAAGTGAAAAAGTTCAACAACGCCTACAAGAGTAACGGAGGGAAACGACGGATTGATAGGCAGCAATCGATAACGTCAATGGTGAAACATAGCGACGATATTGCTCAGAATTTATTGGAACATGTTCCTCGAGCTTCATCTTCGTCCGTCTGCGGTGCGCACGAAACTTGTGCCATTTGCTTGGAGGATTATAGGAATGGGCAGGTGAGTAGTCTGCTGCCCATCTACCAGGCCCCAAATGGACGGTACCTTTGTTTCAGACACTACGGGTTCTCGGATGCGGTCACGAATTCCATAAGCGTTGCGTGGATCCGTGGTTATTGCTCAATCGCACGTGCCCCCTTTGTCTCTACGATGTCGTGTTCGAACGGTACGTTGGTGACCAAGCGACGATTCCTCCCGTCGCTGTTTCTCCATCTTCGCTTAACGCCGTCTTGCCGATTTCGGACATGCTGACACATCGGGCAGCGATGCCAGTGGCTTCTCTCGCCAGTGCGAACTATCCTATTCAATATTCCGACCGCGGGGAAACCAGCGCGTGGACGCATTGCGAGGAACAAGAATGGCAATCGTCCTCGGCCCTTCCGCGGATCACTTTTTTCTTCAATGATTGGAGAAGTGGATCGATTCCGCAGACTTTTTTGAATCAACATTCCCAAACAGTCGACCACGGTCGCGTGGAACCCACTGTCGCGCCCGTCCGTTTGGTCGATGGTGATCCACACGCGCCCTTGTCCAATCCGCCATCCGCCATTGCTCCATTTATGGGCCCAAACATAGACGTTAGTGACGTTCAGCAGAGCACATCGAACGGACTGCAACCAGTGTGCGAACGTCCAAAACGACTATTTCGACGTCAACAGCAACAAAAATGTGTTCGAAGACTAAAATCTAAAAGATTTTACGCCAAATTATCGAAGCTGCAACTGAATGTGAAATCAGGGGACGAGAGTGGCGAGCATGGACGAGATAAGAAATCCGGAATGCCCTCAAAAAACCGGAAACGATATTTACTTCGAGCCACTGATTGCAGCCCGGAATTGGACGATGCGAGTGATGGGTACCTGAGTGATATTTCCTCCGTCACCAACACCGAACTCCCTCGAAGGCCGTTGAGGTCGGTCAGTGAAGAGAGTGCTCGTTCGCCTGGCCATACTCGCAATGGGGATGCAAGCAGAGCGTCATTGCTAGCCAGAGGAGGCGTCGCCGAGTGCACATCAGCGTCGTCCACAAATTCTGGACTCGTTAGTTTTTTAACTTGAATATTGTAAAAATTTATGTGAACAAAGCTTTAACAGAGCCGGCGCTACTTTACACTTTTTGTATCTAGCTATATTCTAATGCCATTAGCTCTTTGGTTTACTGGCTTCTTGTTTGAGTTCGTACAACTGTAGAACTTGTTCATCTCGCATTTTTCTTATGTCTTCTTCGGATAAATCTTGACCCACGAGACCCTTGGTGATTCCTTTCGGAGATAATTGTTGCGACAGCAGAACCGCGTATTTCTGTAAGAAAAACTTCAAGTAGATATTTATCAGATAATCCATAATCAAGAGCCTAAGCCCTCAGAAAAACTTTTTTTAAGAATTCATATGTGGAGAATGGCGGGAAAATTAGGCGAATAGGGCATTTCACCGCAGAGGTCTTCCATCTGCAATCCTTAACACTCACCGCCCATTCGGCGAGGAATACACTGGCTTCGTCGGATCCGACCCCCTTATGCCTTTTGAACTCGTCGCGGATGTAGCCTCTACCCAGTTCCTGCAACTCCTTCGGCAGCCCTTTTTGCAAGTGCATAATTCTTTTGTACAAAGCCAACACTTCGGCCACGTGTTTGCTGCGCATGATTGCCTAAAACCAAAATGAATCCAAACTAGACCGATCGGTCAAAATCAAAAGATTAATCGACTCACAGTCGTGCAGTCATCAAAAACTAATCAACACTCATATTTTTATCCAAGCATTATCTCAATTAAAATGGGCTACCACAATATTGATCAACGCACATTCAACAGCCACAACAGGATCAACTGATAATCACTCTAACTGGTCAAAACTGCTGACAAGGGGGTCGATTCCCAAACAACCTTCTCTCTGCAGAATGATTCTTCCTTCCATCTACAAATCTTCCACCCGAATTATTTGAACCTCCTCTTCTTCACGTCTGTGACTCGCCGACAGACGTCGCCTACCGCCTTGTCCGACCGGACCGCTTTGTCGATGCCTACAAAAACCGATGCACCACACTGTCACTCCGTATTGTACTGCCCCTAGCCTAGACCCGTGTCCTTACTACGTGCACCTATTCTACGAAGAAGACACTTTCTGCGGATGGAAGGAGACTGCAGCTGCGACGCTACTCTGACTTCCGGTGTTATGTCACAGCCGTGACTTCCGTGATTTGCGAAGTGGATGAAGCAATCCCAAGCATCTTCCCCAGCGACTCTTGATCGCATCCACTCGGCCGATGAGCGTTCGAGATCCCGCATCCCCCCCCCCCCTGCGCGGGACATTGCACCCTTCGAATCCTGCATGCCAGTGGGACTGGCCGTTTATACAACCCACTAAGCTACGTTAAATATGGCAGTGGCAAGGTGAACTGAGGACCACATCGCTAGGCCGGCCCGGAACCAGTCGTTTTATCCGCATGTCAGCCCGGGGCGTAACCTAGCGGCTTCGGCGTCTGCCCGGGTGCGCACTTAAAAAGGGGGTTCGACTCTCGCCTCGGCAAAAATTGATTATCAAATATATATTCCTTAGCCCTCGAGTGCGCTGTACGGTGCTTGGCTATGGTTAAAGTATGACATGACATGGCAGGTAGTCGGAAAACAGCTTTTTCACACTCCGACTCCAACCAGTACAGTATTGCTTTCGAAACATGAAAGGCTCCTCGCTGAAAGGGTCTTGCTTGCTATGCTGGTACCTACATACAGTGCACCTAATATTCTCAGTGCGCTGGAAAATGAGGAATATACTCCCTTGCACAGCACAGCATGCATTCCAGAGGTTTGCAGTATATCAATCACTCCCACCCCACAGTGGTCATTTTGAGGAGCCAAAAAGTGTAAGCGGTAGGAACCCAACAAACAAACATTAGCTTACTTCAAACCGCCATGCAGCTCGATTGACTCATCCGAAGTTCCACTGTCATCGTCCTGCTCCTCTTCCAATCCGATCTCAGCAACAGATTCTGTTTTCAATCGATTTCGAGCACCATCTGATCGCCGATTTCCCAATACGCGAGTTACCACAGCGCTAACGCATTTCTCTATATTAGCCCTGACTTGGGTCTTGTCCGCGTCGCACGCTAAAGCCGCATGGTCCGAGTCCCCGGCCGAAACTGGTTGCTTTGGTATCTTGGCCGTCTCATCGCTTTCATTGTACTTCAAGTCGGACTCATCGTTTTCCACACGACCTTTCTTCGTGACTGGCAATTCGGCCGCACTCTTACGCTTTGGTGTCGCCGACCGCCTTTGGGCATTGACAACCCCATTCATAAGTTTATCCAACTCTGAAAAAGGCGCCTATGAGTACTCACCATCTAAGCGCTTTTGGGGCTTCTCTCCGCACACATCTACATGAGGGCATCCTTAACTGAATATTGGCTCCTTGGACAATGGCATCTCCTAATCACGTTAGACAGCCTCGGCGTTTGCCACGGCCTGCCACGTGCAAGGTTAGCTAGGGGTGGTATTTACAAACCCAGACGAGCAACATGGTTAGACAAACGCCGAATTGCTGCACCACCCCTGCTCCCATATCCAGCCTCTACTGTAAGTCACAAGTACTTACCTATTCCATCACACACGTCGTCCGAGTTAAATCTAACGACCGGTTTTCGCGTTAAGCGCAATTGCCTAGGAGCATTCACATCGGCTTCCACGTCGGACAAATTCGGCGAGTCCTCGAAGCATTTCGAGCACTCCCAACCGTACAACGACGTTTTCTTAGGTAGTTTGGTCAACGGCGGGTCCAGGCAGGATATGTGATAGTGCTTACCGCACGTGTCACAATGAGCCATCAAATGCTGATCGCGGGACTGATCGCATTCAGCGCATTGGCGAACTCGCACGACATCGATCGACGGCTCGTCCGCACTTTTCCTGGTGATTGCCATATTCGAACGCGAGGCGTTATCCTGCGATTTTTGAATAGCAGGCCTCCGTTTTGAGCTGCTCAGCGTGGCTGGCGTCGACGATGGCGATTCGGTTGATTCCTTGGCATGACTACGCTTGATGCCGTTGATGGGCGAAAGGGCACGAACGATAGCCAACGGCTTCGGTGGACTCGCCGTCTTGCACCCCAACTGCTTCAGACTGGAGCAGACGGACGATAATTTCTCGTGCTCTTCTTTGAGCGTATCGTCCAAACGGCATTTCTCATCGTCCGCCTGGAAAAAGCCACGCATATTAAAAACATCCTGCATCGTCAATCGATTCCTTATCGCCAAGGACGGCAATTTGTGGAGGGACACGATTTTCTTGCACTTACCTTATCGAAATCTATTTTCAACTTCTCCTGCATTGCCCGCTTGGAATTATTGCTGTCCGTGAGTTCTCGAATGCGACTTAGAACGGCTGGTATCATTTTCTCCCTTTCCGAAAAGTATGTCACAAAATCTGCGCTGAAAGCCGGTGGCATGACAAATTTTCCCATCATATCAGCCGTGAACGAAACTCGAAATTCCGCCTCCCAATCATCGCGTGTGATCCCCTCGGCAGCTTCCGCTTTTTGACCCATTTTTGTAAAATATTTCGAGCTAGTGGGCAGGAGACGCTGCCATTTCTCATTGGTCGGCATCCAATGAGGTCGTTTAGTTGCTGCACTTTGCGCAAATAACTCGCGACGTTTCGTGAGCACTCGTTGTTCTCTTGGAGTCAATTCGCGATCCCGCTGGACTGAACTTTGTCGCTCAAATAACTGAAATCGTTTTATCTTCATTTTCATAGCTTGGCGATCGGAATGTATTGGGCAGCAGAAGAAATAAGGATCAGCCGCAGCGTGTTCACCAATCGATTCGCTGGACGTGTTGGGCAACGAACCGACCAGCAAACCGGCTTTTTGGGCGCAAGTTATGTGATAATAGATTTTACACATACCAGCGTCGCATTTTGAGCAAATACCAGTCCTTGCCGCCAATCGATTTCCTTGTTTTTGACAGCCAGCGCAGGACTTGGAGCCAAACCTGTTGTACCCGACATCGAAGACGCAAACAGGAGATAGGCTTTCCAGGTTGCCGAACGAGCAGCCCGAGACGTATAATGCGCAGAGCAGATGAACCCAATGGCCACCGTAGTCCACTTTCTTGAATGCGCCACCCTTAATCGGACACAGCTCGCAGTGCAGATCGTTCGGTTTCAGGCCGGCAAGACACGGCTCGCAGAACCACGGTTCAGTTGACTCGGAACTCCCCAAACTTGCATCCGAACCACTGTCGTTGATACCGTAACAACCTTCGTGAACTGCTAAGCCGCAGTTGTCGCATTGCACCACCTCCGTGTCACCAAAATTGAAATTTAAGCACAAACAACAAATGGGCGTGTTGGCCGCGATGGAGTCGAGAACGTCGGCTTGGATGAGATCCTTGTGTTGCTCGCGAGGCGTAGACACACCGGAATTCTGTGCTCCTGTCAATTCCGCCACCTCTATCGAATTGCTGCTTTCTTGGCCATCGTCATCTTCGTCGTCATCATTTTCCTCCTCATCGGGACCTTGCTTGGAGGACTTTACTGGTTTCGTTTGTTCTTCATCGTTACTGTCTTCTTCTGAACTGGTGGCGCTATCGCTAACATTGCTTTCTTCACTGGAATCTTCGCTGTCATCATTGTTGCTACTATTGTCTGAAATGAGATCGTTAGTTGTGCTGGCATACCGATCGGGGATAAACAGAATCCTGATCTCCGTCAAAAATGCTGGAAGCCCATATATGGGAAGTAGAGCGAAAAGGGACTCACACAGCATAAAAGTGACTAATCAAATATACCCAACCAGGCATTTTTTAAATTGATGACTGCTCATGCATCAAACAGCCGCAATGAACTTTCGCTGAGTCAACAAAGTCATACTATCAAAACTCTTATGGCCATCCACGCACGTATGTTCAGTCTGCACAAGTAAAGCGTCCATTACACCCCTCATTCTTGGGGACACCGATCCTATCATTTGGCTATCCACGTGAGCATCGGATTCGACCCCACTACGTATATTAGTGATAGCGTACTCCATCTGAATTATGCACCTACTTCAATCAACCACCCGCGGGTAATCACTCCATGCACTCTGAGCATGCAGGAGCCCCAGCTACTCCCATGGCCATCACGTATAACGCATACAGTAGGGTAGTTCTTACTATCATTTTCTCGATTATCACGGAAATCATCGTCGTCGTCATCGTCTGACGCTCCGCCGATCAGTGCTCCAAACGAAGATAATTCTTCTCGGTTTACCACTCGAATCTGCCGTTTGCCAGGGGCACGATTGGCTAAAACATAGGCCATACGTATGTACACAGCGTATAGCCTACTACGCATACTCCCAAGGTACACTAACACTCATAGTACGCCCCTCAACTTACCTGACAAGAATGCCAAACTATCCCCGCTTGCCAAATCTTTGTCACCCATAGTCCGATTATCACCGAAAACCATCAACTTATGATTCAAAACACCAAATTGTACCAACTACACCAAACTGCTGCACGGCCGCTGCAGCCAATCGTAACACGAGGGAGTCCTCTCTCCATGGTTCTACGGAAGCGGCGCGGCGGTGCGCAACACTTTGCGCATCGCACTATGTCATAAGCAGTTCCGCTGCCTTCCACAAATCAGCGGGAGATTCAAACAAAAAAATCAATACGCAGATCGCGCGTTTCTTTCATCAAACATACATACTGACAGATAAGCTACTGAAAATCCTTTATTTAGCCCCAACTGCTCATTCAATAAACCCGTTAATCGCAAGAGCATAAAATTCAAGTCTACAAAACTGTCAATCCTATCTTATCACATGCAAGAGATATACACAATTCCAAAGAGCCCATTGCCAACACAAGCGAGTAGTGGAAAAATGCATAAAAAAGTCATAACACAAAGCCACCAGATTAGGAAACCTCATTTGGAACTCCGATTACTCGTAGGGTGTCCATTGACATTATGCACATTTAAAGGATTCGGTCCAGGAATGCTTTTGGAAATAGCAATATTCGTCCCCCGTCCAACGGGCGACAGACCCACCAGACCATTCACGGTGGAATCGATCTCATCGCTTCCATTCGGCAGACCAGCACGCAGACGCTGCACCGTGGCCAGCAGTGATTTTCGTTCCATCTCCAACGTTTCAACACGCGTCTCCAAGCTGCTGATCTTGCACTGAAATCGAACATGAACCTTGATCACTCACACGTTCTCAACCCCCGCCATTCCACTGCACCTGATACGAATTCAGAGCATCATTGGCCACATCCAGTTTCGCTTCCGCTTCCACCTTCGCTTTTTCTGCCCCCGCCAATTTGTGATGAGCTTGCTGCAGCTGTTCCAATAATTCCATATTCTGCAAAAGGAAACCACTTAGCATCCATACAATCCATACCTGACCAAACTAGTCTACCTGTCTTTTCAAGAATTTGTTCGCTGTATCCAATTTGGTCGCATCTAAAAGCGAGGCGGACGGTGCTGCAGGCGGCTTCCCACAGAGGGCAGTTGGCACAGGAGCGGGTGAGGCCAACACCTCCTCCTGCAACACGTGATATTCGACCTCGTACGCGAGCAGTTCACGACTGATATCCAATTCGAACACCTGAAACGACCGACTATAACAGACTCTCCGTCGATACCCCGCAGACCATACCTGATTGAACACTCGCTCCATCTGAATAATGCTCATCAAAGGCAAAGTCGTTTTCAGAAAATCGTTGATCGATTCGAAAGAATCACAATTCTTAATCAGTTCTTTATGATCACCCAATAGGACCAAGGCGATTTTGAATACCACATCCAATCCACCGGACAAAAAGACGAAATCTGAAAGCATTGTTCTGCATGTTCACTTTCAAAAGACCTGAATCTCCTCACCAAACACTCGAGCCACGAATCCCAGCGGAAATGCCGAAGCGAACAAGGTCAGGAACCAAGGTGCCGCGTACAAGGCTGGGATCTCGTGCTCCTCCAAATGATCGTGCAGGTCCTTGTGTCGGTCGTGCAGTAATCTCGACAACTGGTACATCTCGATCTGGAATCCAATACCCACCCTGAGTTCACGTCCATAGTAGCACTACCCAGTGTCCGACCAGGGCGGGTGTTTCAAAGCCACTGTGGTGCATTACGCGTCTGTGTCCAAATCCCGCTACAGCACGTATTATAAGCCCTTATTGCATACCAGCTCAACATCGCTGACTGGGTATCCAAGGTAGTGTAGACCCCCCTAAAAAGTTTTGGAAAAATTTTGTAAAGGGGGACCCTTCTCACTTTTTAGACCCCACTGTCCCGCCCGGCACCTTTACTGAGATTGACCCCCCCCCCCCTATTTTTATGACAAAAGAAAATTTTTTTACTTGGCGAAGACCAGCCTCCCCCAGCAAGGGTGTGCAGGTACCTTTGCTATTTTTGATTCCCTACCCCCACCCCCAAAAAAATTCCATTTTTTTGTAGTAAAGAAGACCCAATTTTTTGCCTTGGAAGGCCCAAACTAACTTTAAATTTTCGCAGAAAAAATTTAAATTTAAAAAATTTAATCTTTACAAGCAGCCAAAATGGGCCGCCATGTCGCCGACCCCGACCCCCTCCACCCCCTCCCCCCCCCCCCCCCGCAGACGAAGTCAGCGATGTTGTGCCAGCTGGAGTTGATTTGTCAGGTGTCCAGATAGAATATTCTCCACGTAGCAACACTACTTGTTCAAAATGGAAGGCAAGATTTGCACACACGATAAGTGACACCTTGGTAGACAAGCAGGATACTGTGAACCTTCCCATGTCGATAGTGGTTCGAGATAAGACAGAGGGTCCATATCAGACGACATCGGCGACAGGGTATGTGAGCGCACTGAACACCCTACTGATCGTGACCCCTTGAAAAACCTAAGACGATGGCTTCAGAAAAGTGCGCTTCTGTGAGGAACATAGCCTCAGACGCAAAAAATAAGAAAAATGCAAACATCCTGATCCCGAAAAATGTAATGCCGACCTATGTATCGTTACTCTGCACCTACTCATATGCAGCTTCCAGTTTTCATCAACGCTGACGTTACAGTCCAAGCGGAGAATCAGCCAATTCTGGAGACTGCTGGGGTAATGGTGCCACCAGAGTCGACAATACCGTAGCCCAGGCATTGTCTGAATCATCGGGAACCCAACCATGTTTTCCAGTACCTGCCCTCTTCCTCCACTCAATACTTCGCAGCCCCTTACCTGCAACGCCATCATGTCGGGTCGATACTGCCTCCTCCTAAAACAGGACACGGGCGTCAATCACTCTCATACCCAGCATAAATCACAGGCAAGGCTTACAGCTGCAGTCGATACATCATGTCGACCAACATCTCGAACGCCTCTTCCTCCTCCATCTGCAAACAAAGTGACCATCAAGACTCTCAGCATCAGGGAAGCCCGTGGACTTACGTGCAGAAGCAGTACCCCAGCCACGAAACTGAGCCTGAAAGTGAACAGGGCCTCGAGATTATCCCCCTTCTGGAACACAATTCCGCCTACCCTTGACAGTATCCAACCTCGCCATCAAAAAGTGAATAGGCTTTTAAAATGTTGAACAACGACAACTGGCCCGATCCCAAAGGCTGCGAAAAATAATTATGCGTGGGAAAGGTGCGACCTAAAGAACATAAACATCGTCCGAGTGACCGTAATCGACATACTCCCTTCAAGACTAATTATAGAAAACGGCCAAAGACTCACCCAAGTCTATCAAAATAGCATGCTGATATGACGTCAAGTCCTTCAACAAATCTCGATACTGATGCGAAGGCGGTGTCTCCATTTGCGCAAGTTTTCCTCGATCCAATAAATGTTGTGATAACAACAGCTTCCATACTTCAGAGCGCAAGTCCCGCGGCACACCTGCAAAAAAACGCATGACGCAAATACATTATGGACACAAAACAGGTCATACCAGCTTTGACGGCTTCTTCTATTTGAACACGGTCAAATCTCGTCGTATGCCTCTTCGGATTATTCAACATGGCTAACCAAATGGGCCGGACTTCCTCTTCGGAACAAGGAGTGATTTCTTCGTAGGTCAGTTTCAACTTCCGTAACTCGTCCGCTTCGTCTCCTAAGAAACCCATCAGCTCTCTCCAATCGCCATATCAGAGCATATGCACTCACCTTGTAATTTCTTTTGGTTCTCCAATCTCAAAGTCAAAATCTGTTCCATAATGGCCTTCTTCCACAACGATCTATAGAATGCAGGCTGCGTTGTATCGTCCGCACAACCAGTCGCTGAACTTTGAGTCGACACAACCGAGACTCCAGAACTTCGTCGAGACACAGGTGAAGCATCTACAACAATGTCTTATGCCCCATACCACATTGCAGTATGGACACAGCCCCCGTAACTCAGCGCACTGTGCCTCCCGTGCATTGTTTTCGTGCACCACACACGCCTTTTCTGCTCTATAAGAGTTCCTTCACGTACCATCTAAAACTGGTCCCAAACCGGCCACTGAATGACGACTAACGAACAGTCTCGGCGAAACGACGCGGCTGAAGATGGCCTGCCGCCACGACATACGACGTCCTCGCATGGCCGCCATATTGACCAACGAACTGTTCGTTCGATCATTAGCACTCCGATAATTGACCAAGGGCGTCGGACGGTCGTGTCTGCACGTAAGATATCAGCACATCCTGCAGATCCATTGTCACTATCAGATTAGGTTCGAGTCCCTCTCAGGGATAATTTTTACCGTTTTTTTAATGCAACTCTTTGCTATGCTGAAACTAACACACACGCGTCGGCCTCACGGCACCATTCCCTAACCACTCAGCTGAGCACATCGTAAACAGTCCCCTGCTTCTCAATCAACTCGCAACCAAGTGAAGGGGAGGGTTCGCCCCATCATGCACAAAACTGAAATCACATTGAGACCGCTGGCCGAGGTCAAACCACAAGAAACAGGGCTCCTATTCGTGGAAAAACCCAGACGGTTGCTTCCTCTTCATTAGTATTCATCACCCCGCCCAAGCTTGTGTCTAAACCAGCCCCGGCGTTAAAATCCCAAATGTAAACTCCCCGAAGCAGACAGCACAGACATGGTGTTTTGGTAGTCGATTTTAATCCCATTCCAAATCTCTCCATCAAAATCCGAAAATAAGCCTCGTCTACTTACACGACATGTTTCGATGAGGCCGTAGCTTGTCCACTGGCCGAGCCCGACAGCGCGAATACATCGCCCACAGTGGAACTACGCGGGCGAAACCGAATGTCGCCCTCGCTCCCTCTACGGCCCGGAGTCTCGAAATGAAATGTGGCTTGCGAACCAGTCATGGTCTCGGCTGGACTGAGGGGAGTGAGTGGCGATGATAATGCCTGAAAAAACAAAACTACTCCACTCGGACAATATCATAAGCCTTGACTAACTCAGTGATCTAATGAACAAGGTCAGTTATACGACTAAAGGGCATTAGAAAGCCGACGACGAAACAAGCTCAGTCGACGTGGCCGCATCTAACGACCCCCTTTCAGCTAATACACAAAGTCCCCTATGAGCCTCGTATTTCGCAATGACGTCAATGAAAACAACAATCCTTGCGTCGTTCGGGATTAATATAGTCCCGACTAATTACCTTGCCACGCTAAAGTAAGACTTATTCATCAGTATGCTCCCCCTACACAGTCTCCGCAAACCACGATAAGCTTTCCCCGACACGACTCGGCCGCCATGCTGCCTGTCAACTAGATAATCACAGGAACTAAGTTAGCACACGCACTTACCTGAGTCATTTCATGGCCGCTCGTTGTGTGTCCCCTTTGGTCACTCTCATCGCTGAACAGAATAATAACCGGCCGAGTCTCTGATTCGTCCGAACTCGGAACGCGAGGCTCCTCCTTCGAACTCAATCCACATCCAACTCCTTCATTATCGTTGCTATTGAATTTTTTCTGAATATAAAAAACACGAAATGCAGTCGCTCGCTTTGATTTCGTCATGACGGTAAGAAGTAAATTATATAACTTATTCCCATCAATCATTATTTCAATTCTAGCCCATGGTCCAAACGCACTGACCTAGTCTATAACTAAAGACCACTGCGGCGCAATCGCATCTAACAAATTAGCAACCTCTCGCTCTCCTCATTGTGTTCATAGCGACACGACAAGACATCGTATTTCCCCGATTAAACATTCGACAGTGCACATTTCTTTTCACCTCGCTGATCAAACTCTTTCACAGTTCAGAATAGATCTTCCGCTCCGTATGCTCAACTTCTCAACCAAGGATTATCCTCAGTCATCAGCTAAGTGATTCTCATGAACGACGATAACATTGCCAGACGGAAGCCATCGCAAGTCGGGCAAACATCATGCTTATAATCAGTTCTTTGACAAGCAAACAGTCTCAAACAAGCAAATCCTACGAGTGCATCCGCCCGAAGCCCTAGTCCCATATTATCCAGTCAAAATATCAAACATCCCATCCTATCACTAGAACCTACAGTAAGCACAACAATTTGGGACCATCCAGCCACGTGCAAGCCAACACATTTTTCAAGGTCTCAAGCACCAGTTCGCATTTCAGAGCCAGTTTCATTTGGGACAAACAATCGATCGACAAGGCGTTCTTTTCCAGAAATAAGACCAACCGTTAGTTAGTTACCCAGGCATCGGCGTGCACCCCGTCCCTCATCAAGCTCTCCCAAGATCAGCTGGAGCAGATGGGAACTTCATTTACAGCTAAATAAAATTATCAACGCTAGACGAAGCTAGGACTTGCTAGAACCCGGACGAACCTTGATTGCACTACTCTCAAATAATTAGTCAAGAAACGTACTTTAATAAAAGAATCCAAGGAACCACCGAACGCATTCCTCGCTCGATCACGCAACGAGACGAGTCTACTGCTCGCGGCTGAAAATCCTTGATACGACGTACTTTCTCCTTCCCGTTTTCCAACCATTCGTTTCTCTATTTTCGATGCCGCCGAGTTGTTGGTGCCTTCGATGCCGGTGAAACAAATCTAAACGGACAACGCAGTGCGGTCGCTACTATACCTTGCTTAGACCCGCTCGCCTTGACTACACTAATCCAATAAGCGAAAGCATTAGGCATAAGCACAAGAAACGGCCATCGCGTGCTCCCAAATAGACGACTCTGATCGTGAGACATACCCGTGCTTCTTGTTCGTTCACCGCCGGTCCTGCAGCTGCCGACGCCCCATTTCCACTGCCATTGAAAAGCTTGCCAACACTTCTCGAATGCAGCACTTGAGCACTTTCGCATACCGAACGAATAACCGACATCAACATAATATTCTTCCTTTGCACATTTTCTGAACGTGACCCCTACAAAAAACCATTATTCTTATACTCCCTCCACGACAATAGCAACCACTTTACTTTCATATCTTCCCCGTGCAGCCCGCCAGCCGAAGCATCCGCATTCTCATTAAATTCATTCCAAAGTTTCTAAAAAAATCAATACTTGTCAACAAAATAATCTAAAAGATAAATTGCCCCAAGTTTTCAAAGCAGAATATAAGAATCACTTTTTTCTACTAAATATCCTGATCTAAAAGCAAAGCTGGTTCACAGCCAAGCCGAATCTTCCAACCAGCCGCCCTCATTGCCATTATATGGCAGCACATAACAGCTTTCAGCCAGCCAAATGGACAGTCAGTATCGGGGCAAAGTCAGTCTCCGCTTCCGTCGGCTCATTATGAGAAGGCAAATAAACGCCACCGTTTTCAGGATTTCATTAAACCTTGCAATGACATACGATTCCGCCTCACCAAGCTCTCCTTACTGACCTAACCGAAACCGGATAGGCGCGCGAAAAGTGGACACAATTGAATTCCATAATAAAACAGCCATCCTATCTAATTTAGGGAATTCGAATGGACAAAACCAAATCTACCTTGTAACCGCTCCAAATCAGTTCTTGATGGCAAGGCGAAAGACGGTTGATCCGATTGACCACAGTGTCGTGCAGTTGTCTCGGGTGTAGTCCTGGAAGAGCACAGCTTTTTCAAACTAGCGAAGGTTTCCGGCTCGTGGCCTTGGCCGTCTGCCTATCATTTACTGACAAGTGACCCGTATAATGTGTCTCTTATGTTCGAGTGCGCATACCTGCATTTGAGACTGCATCAGCTCTTAGGTACCAGTAGCCAGGAGGCTAAACAAGCTTGGACACCCTTTCCCTCCAGACCCACTCTCCAGAACTGAGCACTTGCCAGACGGAATCAAGCCAATCTTACCATCGATATCCGAGCATAAGCACGAGTACTGATACAAGGGACATAGATCGCAGACGTGTTGTCGACCGCCGGCCGATACGTGGTCATTGAATGCGGCGGCGAAAGCAGTTCTCATAGCACGTATTGCTGCTGATGCCTATGTACACAAAATAAACGCAAAATTTTTCAATCAGCATAAAGAGAATGGAAATTCAAGTAAATGACAAACGTCCATCAGGAAGGAACCTAAGGGCGCGTCAGGCCAATAGTGCCCATAAAACGTGAATCAAACTAAGATATAAACTCGCACTCCCATTGCCCTCTTCCTCAAATGAAGCAGTCTACCTCTCATTCTAACCTTCCAGTGAACTTACAATGGGCTCGTCCTGGCACCGAATAACAAAACAATCCGACCGACCGCTCTGCCAGTGATCAGGACAAACGAAGGCGAAGTGGTTTGCGTACTTTGAGCCCTAAAAAACGACAAATATCCAAGCCATAAAAATTTAAAAAAGAGGATTCAAGAAAGCCAATATCCGACTCCTTAGGACAGAAGCAAAGAACATGAGGAGTCCCCGCAGAACAGCCATCTACCCCATGAGCAACATCCGCTGACTTCGTCTGCGGGGTGGGGGGTCTGATCTTTTTCCGGAGGGGGGGTGGGGGGGTGGGGGTCGGCGACTTGGCGGCCCATTTTGGTTGCTTGTAAAAATTGAATTTCTTAAATTTAAATTTAAAGTTAGTTTGGGCCTTCCGAGGCAAAACATTGGGTCTTTTTTACTACAAAAAATGAAATTTTTCTTTTGTGGGTGGGGTCAAAAATAGCAAAGGTACCTGGACAACCTCGCCGGGCGGGACAGGAGGGTCTTCGCCATGTAAAAAATTTTCTTCTGCCAAAGATAGTTTAAGGGGGGGGACAGTAAAGTTACCTGCGCACCCTTGCCGGGCGGGAAAGGGGGATATAAGAAATGAGAAGGGTCCCCCTTTACAAAATTTTTTGAAAACTTTGAAGGGGGGTCTTCGCTATGTAAAAAAATTTTCTTCTGCCAAAAAAAGTAGGGGGGTCAAACACAGTAAAGGTGGAGGGCACAGACTACGTGACCTGCACACCCTTGCCGGGCGGGACAGGGGGTCTAAAACATAAGAAGGGTCCCCCCTTCACAAAATTTTTCCAACATTTTTTAGGGTGCTCTTCGCCAAGTAAAAAAATTTTATTTTGCCAAAAATAGTAGGGGGGGTCAAGCACAGTAAAGGGCACAGACTACGTGACCTGCACACCCTTGCGGGGCGGGACAGGGGGGGTCTAAAAAATTAAAAGGGTCCCCCCTTTACAAGATTTTTCAAAAATTTTTTTGGGGGGAGGGTCTACACTACCTTGGATACCCAGTCAGCGATGTTGCATGAGACCATATCAATACCCTGCCCACCTGGATAACGTAGCTAATTTCCGTCAATTGTCTGCATAGGAGCTTCTGTTTATGATCCAGTGATATCAAACTGACATCGTGACGTCCGATTGACATCAGCATAGATCGATTTGAGCTGGCACGAATCTTCATCAAATCGGCTATCGTAGGCGAGGCCACAATTGACGTGCCGTGAATAGAAGGCTTCTTATGATAAGGCAGCCACGATGGGGAATGACCATCGTCGATAAATACGCTGTCCACTAAGGCTTCGACAACCAACGAAGAAGTACGACGACGACGGCTGACACTGGCAGAAATCTGTTGCGAGTCAAAATACTCATCCGACAATTGATCTTCGCTTTCAGCGTCAGAAAATCGAAGGTGAGCTAAAATGGATTCAGACAACTTCCATAATCATAAGGAATAAGAATGCTTACCTCTGACACTAGCAACATCTTGCGGACTCCGACCATCGCCCATCAATCGTTTCACCGAAGCAGCCACATACTGGCGAGCGCAAGTGGTCCTGTACTCCTCGTCATACTTCCTAGCAGCTTCGTCCACAACCGAACTGGAAGGCGCCGAACCATAAATTTCTACCCGACAAAGATAAAGCACTTCGAACTGCGATGCAAAAGAGTCAATTTTTTCAGTGCCCACAAATGAGTCAATCGCAGAAGAAAAGCACGGCGTTGAAGGCACGTTATTGATAGGCACCAATTTCAAAAAAGGATCTTTCGGCAATCCCGACGATGCGTCTAATGAGCAATTGGAACTGCACCTTTTCGACTGGCGCAACAATTTGACGATTTGACTCGCCTGAAAAATAGAAAACATAATCTTCAAAACGATCCGAGAATAAAGGATCTTACGTGATCTCCAGACCCGGCAAAAAAGACATGGCAAGTGTAGGGATAATCCGGATCAGTGCGAACCAAGTAGGCGAAACATCGGACGTCATCGGGCCATAGAAACAATTTCCAAATATAGGTCACATCGTGTTCCAACACTACTGAATCCGTGCATTCATTCTTTTTCTGTGCACCAACAATTTTTGATTTTCCATTGTTTACATCGCTTCGTATCGTCAATTCGATCTTTTCTTGCCCAAAAGGCAACAACTCTAACAATTCGCCAACAATCCACCGAAAAGCGGCGGCAGAGAAATTGAAGTCCAAAACTGCGAAGCCACAATAAATTGCATCGTAAGCCGACGAAACTTGTTCGTGGGAAGCGACAGGCATGGCTGAAACGGACAAGCAGTCTAGTCTGCAGAAATATTCTTCTTGTACTCTCTCCCGCCCACAACATTTCACGCCTTTTAGCTAGGCTTTCTAAAAAAGGACAACGTAAGCATAACATATGAATGAAAGCGCTTTGGTTAGCATGAAAGCGAAAAGTAGATAAAGACACAAAGAGAATATGGGGCAGTGTGCCAGCATGGCCAGCTGTTACCCTCCCGCTTCCTAGCAGACAACACTCCCGCCCACTTTACACTCCTCATTTCAGAGTTGAGCAAGTCAGTGACCCCTTGACCGAGCGGCGAGCGGTTGGTGTCCAAGGGCGCTACGATATGGCTCCAATCGAAATCAGTGCGACCGTGTTAAATGAGTCGCTGAACATGCTGATCATAGGCGTTTCAACGTTGGCGATATTGTCATCGATGGCCTTGTTGATAATTGTCTGCGCGTGCTGCCGTGGAAAGAATGAAGACGAGAAAAAGCCAGTTAGCGATCCGGATCAACGAACGCCGAAGTTTGGTGGTCTGGAACCTGAGTCACCCGCGCAATCGTAAGTGTTGATCGTTTGCAGCTACCCGACTTTAAGAGGATCGTCTGATTCAGGGCCAAAGCAGAGGCTCCGGCAGAGGCTCCCACTCCCGCATTGGAGGAAAAGGCGCAATCTAATCTCTTGTCCAACAAAGCTCCTCTTTCACCTCCTCGTCCACAACCAAAGGCACCAGTCAAGCAAGGTTTGAAGAAAGAACAAGCAAAAAAAATAACTGCTCCGAGCCCGAAAACGATGTCGAAGACAGCTCCTCAATCGTCGAAAATTCTGCCGCTCTATCCAGCCAACAAGTCGATCGTTGACGTGCACGACACTGGCGGATCGGTCGTCCTGCCCAGTGGAGGTGGTGCCGCGTATCCACCGTCCAAGACAGGAGAACCCACGTATCCTGCCAGCGAAGCCGTCGAATTTGAGAATCCAGCCTACGACACGATCGGGCCAGAATTCGACGATCCGTTCAAAGGGCAAAGTGATCAGAAACCGGTGCCATTCGTTGTGGCGCAATTGGTGCAGCCATCGTAAGTAACATTTCCTACGAAATAACCTCACTAATAAGAGAGCTTTCAGGAAAAGAACATCTGACAAAGACTCAACGGGCGGAATGCGGAGCGGTGGTAGGCCGTTATCTAAGCAACAAATGTGCACTGTCTCACAAACTATTTTAGGCAGCGTCGTGAACGCAGCGTCAACAACGGCTGTGCCGTCGAAGGTGTCCAAACCGCGTTCGTCCAAATCAAAGCCTGCCGTGAAAACTGGTTCCAGCGTGACACCTGTTCTTCAATCAACCACTTCCAAACCTGAAAGGGCCTCGAAAACGACCAAATGATGAAAGTTTTGATGTTTGTGATTGAAGAGTGGTATCGCGGATGCATTCGAATGTTTTTGCGAGACAAGCACTGGCAATGTCTTATGAACTCGTACGTTACTGTAGTCTATTCGATGGCCATTCCTGTTACAAAGTGTTATCGTAGTTTCTAATTTAAAATTCGAATTTCCCGCGTCACATTAACCTTCCACTCACCTGTGTGTCCGCTGTCGGTCTGCTGATTTTGCATAGTTTTGTTTTCCGAATTTAGAATCAATTCAGCTACGCATTTTGTGAGAATTCTGGCTACCAAATATGGCTGACGGTGGAATTGCGATGCAAGATAGTCCAAATGTGGAATGGACGGAAGAAAAAGGATTAAATTTATCTGATCGTAAGTCCAACAACTTGGCCTAATTTTTTCGGAAAAGAAATAAGACCAATTTTTTTCAGAACGTTTGCTCTCTGTCAAGCTTGGCCTACCCACCAATGAAACTCTTCAGCGCCCAGCAACCCCACCGAGTGTTGAACAGTTGCTGGAAGAGCGAGATGAAATGTGGCGTGAACATGGGCGATCTCTGTGCACTTTTATGGAACGGGAACACGGACGGTTATTGCGGGTTTTGCATCAAGAAATCCAACAATTACAACGAAAATGTGGAGGTAAGAGCAGGTAATTTTTTTTACAGGTTGGATACCCCTGCCAGAGTCTGGTTTCTAGATCTTACTATGGAATTGGCGGATGCTCTAATCATGGCTGATGGGATCGAAACGAAAAGTAGGTGTGCGTGTTTCGATTTTTTGATGTTTTTGGCAAGTCTACTGCGGGATAGGGCTCCCTTGTTCATGAATTTGTGGAGTGTACGTCCGTCGACGTCACAAGCAGTTCTGCCCATCTGATTGGGTTTATCGTGTGCGTCCAGGTGCGACCGGATATCCGGCCGGATCTTTGGGTGTGCCGTGGGACAAGTCGCCTGCCGCTAGGAACATTCGAAAGCTGGTGTTCCTACTTTGCAATTAACTCGCTCTAAATTAGGTTTTTGTGTCTAATGTGTGATGAAAGTTCAAAGCAACACTTACGATCAGAGTTGCAATCATTATCTAGCGCAATAGCTCAGTGTTATATAGAGCGGATGAAGTTACAATTTAGGACCTAATACCTTCAACATGCAGGTCTGGTCTCTTGGAAAATTTCAAATTCTGCAAGAATCCGCGAATCCCCTAATAATACTAAATTTTTGATGTTTCTGTCCGTTTATTTCCTGATGCTATCCTTTTCGGATGCAGAAAAATCATTCTCGCGAATGAGCCTTGTATGACTGGATTCACTCCACTCGTTGCATGAAAGCATCGATTCGGTCAAGTTGTACCCACATTAGTGAAATACTGTGCAATGCACAAATTCGGGTTTTTGCAAGTCACTTCGGTCTTTTAGTCGCCTACAGCACATGGGCTTTCTTTCTCGATAAATGACGTCTGTCAATGCGCTTTGTCTGTTTTGAGCACCCTTCAATGCGGCAGTTCGATTCACCAATTTTAGCGAGACCCCCCCCCCCCCCCAGTCGGTTAGGGGACCAGCCCATCATCTCAGTTATTAGTCGATGATGTCTAATTAGAAAGGGAGTTTTTGCCTTTAGTGAACTAGTGTATGTAGTATAAATCTTTCAGTCCTACCAAAATGACAAATCCCCTCAATATTATCTTCATTCCAGATCCTACTCAACTTGATGCGAGCAATACGAAATTAACGATTGAACACTTGCAACACGAACTGAATATGGCACATGACGAATTTGCGACTTTGTGTCAACTGAATGAAAACAAAGAACGGAAAATTTCTCAACTGGAAAGGCAATACAATGAAAATGAGAATCGTTACCGAGATGATGCTGATCGGAAGAGCAAGAAGATAAAGGAAATCACAACCGATTTAAATCAAAAAGCCGCAGTTATTACTCAAGTTATGACGCAGGTAAGGGAGGATGCTTGAATACTTGATATTTTATATTTTTTATACTTAATATTTTTTCACCCCTGGTCGTTCCCCATCGGACGATCAAATATTGCTTGGAAACAGGGGTTGCTGTGATACGTCTGGGTCCTTACTACTGGAGGGAGTGACTGGTGGAGCTTTTGCACCACGCTTAAAACTCGGGCAGCTAAGTCTAACGAGGTAGTCCATGGCTGAAACATCACCTCGACGGGTGGCACTCTCAGATATCAGCTTCGTGCAGAGCATCGAATGCCTGACGATTTTTTACATATGGTTATTCATTTATACTTAGGACTGACCCCCTCTGATCCAGGCTTGTTTTCAGCTCCATCAGCTTCGCTTACGAGAAGCCGTTGAAAAGCAGCGACGTCAGTTGGGTGAGCAACAGGCGAAACGTCGTCAAATGTCACTCGCATCCAACAAGACAATGGCTAATGCCTGGCTCCAAGACGCTGTAGCTCCCAGTCCTGATCCAGCACGCGAGCAAGTGCACCGTCCAGGAATGCTCACATCACCTGCCATCCGTCCATCCATCCTGCCGCCCATATTCTTATCTCCGCTTGTCCCAGCGTCTTCCGCGCTCATAAACATCGAAAAACCGGAAGCGAGGGGATCGAAACCATTTCGATCGTCATTTCGTCGACCCAGTCACAGTACCGAGCAGTAGGTGGCTGCCAGCTTTAATTAATGGGGATCTCACAGTCAGTGTGCATTGCACAGCGTGGTGTTTGCTGAGCTTACATTAGTCATTCATTCATTGTGATTCATTGCACTAATTTCACTTATGTGTCAAAAATACAAAAGTCAGAAGCGATCACCTTGTCCTTATTAAATACATTCACTTGCATTGACTGGATCGATCGGTAGAAAATAAGTGCACGTTAGTACGGGCGAGTACACCAACACCACCTCGATCACCATACCAATCGTGAAGACACCGTGGCTCGTAGATTCACTGCTTTCCGGCTTTTTCGGCGTCGGGCGCTTTCGGTTTCTTGACGCCCATAATTTTCTTCATTTGTTTGTCTTGGTCGCGAATCACGATATCGGCCTTATCAGTTTTCACAGCCAAGCGATCGATCACCTTGTTTTGATCCTCGATTTCCTCCGCTAGTCCGATACCTAGGTTTTTCAGACGCGATAAATTGGCAGCCATCAGATCTGCAATGAATGAGGACTGGTTTCAAACAGCAAAGTTAGGATGTGAGTAGCCGGCCCCTTCCCTCTCTGCTCCCAGAATATAGGTGATAATAAGCTGGTTCTACGCGAGACAGTATTTCAGGGCAGCTCGACTAATCGTAAGCCTATACTTGGGAGTCGCTGAAACGAAACCGGATTTGTATGACAATAGCACTATGACGTGTCGGCTACGCTAGGGTGGTGACACAGTGGAAGTATTGCCTATGGAGCATGATGTCATAGTCAGTCAGCTCACCTAGGTTCTCGTCGATTTCATCGTCCATAGCACCCCAGCGAGTGCCAGCCAAAGCCTGTTTACTGGATGCTGGTAGACTGCTTCCAGAAGGCGCTGGACCGCTTTTGTTGTAGGTGACGGTTTGGGTTTGCAACGTGGTTACTGTCGATTCCAATTTCGTAGTCGACTTGAAGTCATCATCGCTCGGTGATGGCGACGGTTTCGCAGCTGGTGTTTTCGAAAAATAATTCTTCACTCCGCCAAATATGCTTTTGATATTATTCAAATGCTTCTGCGATTGAGTCGTCGTATTTTGAATATGGTCCAAATTCTTTTCCGTTTTTCTTAACTTTTCGCCTTGAACAAGCAGGTTCTGAAAAGAAGGAATGCATTACACTTTGAATGACCTCGCACTACAATAAAGTATGTGTAGGTAGAGCCAGTGTACACCCCACTCGTCACTTGCAATTCACTCATAACACGTCCATGGCATAGAATAACTGGGTAACTGGATACAAGCTCTCGCTTACGCTCACCCACGTCGTGCAACATGATCCAAGAGCTGTCTAGTCAGTAGAATTTGAGACATCAAACACTGTAAAGGTCAATTACTCTACAAGATGCAAGACACCCGTGCCACTCACCTCCGCCGTACTGACACCAATCTGCTCAGATTCCTCCAAAGCTCGAAGACTGCGTCCAGTGCTCGCCAACGAATCCTGCATGATCGTTTCAATTTGGCGTTCATAAAAACTAAATTCTTCTTCTTGGGGAGATGACGCTTTCAAATTCGAGTAACCACCACCCGCGCCACCGCTCGCTTTCGGTTTATAAGCCGGATTGCTAAAGGCGGCATCATCAACATCGTCGTCGAAAGGATTTGTTGACATCTTTGTCGACTTGTAACTCGGGACGGCTGGAAATAAATGCACAATAAAGATTTCGATCCGAACCGACCGATATCCACTTCCTGAAATTTACTCAAAAATTATATTCAAAACAAAAACAAACAAGGCGCGCCCACGTAGCTAGTAGGATCACACTAAATAGCTAATCGCAAGTTCAGCATCTTATTGCTCGAAAATTCGACCGACTAAAACTCGAAACGATTTTGAAAACGACTTATCGAGATCATCGTTATTAGAAAAGACAAAATCCCATCCCACATCCGCATTATCCAAAGCACATTCCGTATCCGCATCGTCGATCCCAGCCTCGAAATTCCAACCTCGTTTCACGCGAGCCTTCTCCGAAGCTTCTACTCGAACCTTAAAAATGGGCACGGCGAATTTCTTCTCAAAATTCTCGACAAAATATTGAATATCCGCGGGCCGACGAATATCACTAACGATCCAAATTCTGGCACCGGACGATTCCATTGCTTCAGAAGTGGTTAAACGGCAGAAGTAAAACGGATCTTTTTGTCTGATTTCGTCACTCCACCGCACCATTTCTTGCCGATATGATTCCTTATACGGACTACTGTCCGATAATCGATCGAATGACAGCTGATGGAGACGAGCATATTCTTTTTTCAAAGGACCACTAATTCGCAGAATTACGGCCGTTGTTCCCGATCCCTGAGGCGAAATTTCCGACACCAACTTTTCCGCGAGGAAGTCCTTCCCCGATTTCCGTTTTCCCGAAATCAAAATGATCAAACCAGGAATGTGATCACCCATCTTATTACTTACGACCCCTCCCCCACGTAGATTCGACACGAATGGGGGACATCACGTGAGATGGGGACTCATCCGCCAAACTTTTACAGGCTCCCTTCCTCCAACCACTTTTGGCGGGAATTCAAAACATCAACCCACTCGGGCAAACCCAAACCGTTATGAACAAACATTTACTTCAAAACCATCAAACGGCTCAAAAACCATTATAATTCACGCGTGTTCAAAAGTATAGCAGTTCCTATTTTCGTTATACCACAGCGGTAACTGTCGATTTCGACCCCTGAAAACCAAACACACCCTCGTGACAGTTACGACAGTTGCGTCAGATGGCTTACTTGCGCAAACACTGGAACAAATGGTCCAAGGGGAATTCTTTATTTCCCTGTTCGGCCGATTGTATCTCCAAGAGGACGTCCAGTCGACTAATCACGAACTGCAGCTGTATGGACAGAGTGTAGTTCAAAGCAGACTTGGGTATACGACGAATGCATTCCATATTCACTGCCCGTGACAAATGCTGAAAGGGTATGTCAGTCAGCTGCTGATTATTACACTGCCCCCTACGCGCTGTCGAGGCTCGACTGGCAATCTTGAGGTACTCTGCATGGAGCGAGCCGGCAGCTGGGAGCAACACCCGTCAGGGTGATGTTTCAGCCGCGGGCTCTGCAGAGTCTTGATTGCCAGTTGAGCCTCTACACCACCCATTTAACACGACTGGGGTCCGTATTACAGGAGGGAGTGCTCGGTGGAGGTTTTGCGCCAAGCCCAAAAAGCCGGGCCATCCAACATTCAACCAAGTCTTCCAACCTAGTCCATAGTTGAAACATCACCCTCGCGGGTGACGCACCCAGCTGACGGTTCCGTGCAGAGTATCAATCGCCAGTCGAGCCTCTACAGCACATCATTGGTCTCCCACGTAGGCTTCACCTAAGACAAACAAGGCCACACTCCTCCTCTACCCATCCTCCCAATTCTTACCCACAAATCGGAGCACGTCTCAACGCTGAAGCTGACTCCTTTCCTGTTCAGCACAGGGCAAAAAACGGGCGCCGTGTAAGGATAATCGACTGGGACATAGATCAGGGCTGTCATCTTGGCTAAAACGGAATTGTGTTTCGACTACCATAATACCCAAAGTACACTACACTGCTCTTACCCGCATCACGCTCCACCGTGATGTTACAGAACCATCCCTCGTCAACGACATAGTCACGAAAGCTTTGCGAAGCTGGATGGCACTAGAAATATGATCAGCAGGATACTCACGCACAACCACAGGACAGTCAAAACCTACTACGAAGTCCTCGTGCGTCATCGACGACCATTGGCTCAAGCGCGAATGGATTCGCGATGGGAACCACGAAGACACCTCCTTCGGTGGGTACACGTTCAGAGCCTCTGCAACAGTAAGCATCGTACAATTAGCCCATCCCACCTTCAACCCACATACCGTAAGTAGCGAACTGCTCTTGTAAGGACAGCCGTGCGATCACCCTTCTTCGAATGCGTTGAAGGACCGTCTGGAAGAAGTGACACCCGTCCTCAGTGCCACTACGTTGGTCCATCGACGTCCCAACTTCGTCCGTCGAATTCTTGAAACCACTCTCCACGTCGTCCTCCTCACTCGATCGCGTCGACGGAAACACCAAGCCGCCCAATCGTTGAGCCCATTCGTACAAACGGCCAGTTACGTCCAGCTTGTATTTCAGATCAAGCCTAAACAAGCAACGCTGACTGCCGGATAAACACAGCACAAGTCACAATGAGCCAACAGCTTACTTGGAATAGTCCAATTTCATGGCCCCTGTCGGACTCGGACAAGTCAGTCCAGAATCCCCACTGAATAAATAGGCCAACATCGTGTCGTCCGATAAGAGATCACTGAAGTAAACACGGGCTCAAACATAGTTAGCAATCCACGATCACCATCTTACTTGGCTGTCGCAACCGCCCTCGGCACATCAGCCATCAATTCCAATCTCGATTTCACTCCGACAACGCCCAAATACTCGATGTAGAAGAATTTCAAATAAATCGTTGCTTTGCCTGCGCCAAGATATCATAACCAGTTCTCTCACAACTCGCTATGTACGGGGATGATGAGGGATAATTTGCATACATGCGACTGTACTTTAGGGCATCTTAGGGACACAAGCATGTACACAGGCACCTGTGGCCCATCACCTTTAGGCCAGCCGGGTTACCGCCTCCTGAGGCCCGACAGCCGACCAATCTCAAGGTGCGACGAGGGCGGTACCCCGGGGATCTTATCAGGTCACAGCAGCGGCCTCTGACTACTAGATCAACCTGACTGGAAAAGTCCCACTTGTGCCTATCTGCGGGCGCCCTGGCGGCTTGCCAGCACAGGTTGCGCTTGCTTAGTCGATCAACCCCGTGTTTACCCCTGACCACAGCATTGACCGACCCGACCTTAAGCCTGGATCCTCCATGACGCTCACCTTTATAGCTGGTCTTTAATTCCACATGCAGCGGAAACGGATCCAACGCATCCGGTTCCTGCTCTTGTACAATATCCGCTATGGATTTTCGCCGTTGCCGACCGCTTTTCGCTTGTGCATGATGCTGGCTTTCGTGCTTCTTATTGCTAGCTTCGGTGTCACTCTCCGAGTCGTCGCTGTCGTCATCGTCATCAACTGATTCTGAAACAAATGCACGCCGCATAATTATGTCCCTTACCCATTTGAGTGCATGTAAGTGCTTGGGTACGAGTAAAGTATGGTATGGTTTCACGGTAGGCACAAGCACGTGCATTACAGGAACAGGGTGCTAGCCTTGTTTTAATTATACGCCACTACAGACGCGCATCAGCCAACTTATTGATGCACCAAGAAAATCTTTCCTGCGAACCACGTTTCAGCGCCTGCCCCAGTACGCTTTCTGCTGCTTTGGGTCGCAGTAAAAACATGACACGGCGCGACCCACCACTTACTCTTTGGGACAGCCATTGATTGTAAGTTTCCATGCTTTCCTTTGTAAGTGCCACGGACTGCCCTCAGTCAACATACGACATCTCTCAGGTACGGCAAACAGTGCTTACCTTCATTGCGTTTGTCAGCAATCAGTTTCTTCACTCGATCAATATCGCCTTCGATGCTCACACCGAAGTGATGATCTATAACAGCAAGTCCAACCTGAACTTAAAGTCCGTCCCGACCCGTCCGGTCATCTTTCTCAAAGGCGAAGATTGACCGAGGTCGTGGGTGCCACGCAGTAACATTTATCACCCATTTTAATAAGCCAAGAACGACCCGAGGTCTCATGCCGACAGGCGGGCCTCCCCCCTCTTGGCCCGGCAGTGGTTTCCTGCAGAAGCCAGTTGGCCAAGACCCTTCCTCACCAAACACTTCCTTATACGCCACTGCTTGGATGTACAAATAGTACAAGCACGATGGTAAATACGCCGCGTATTGACGCTGCACCGCTTCCTTCTCGTACGGCATATCCAACGCTTCCTGCAGTGGCCTCGAAGCCTAGAAACAAGTCCTCTTTCATCTCGACCCCTGCAGGGCTTTGGCCATATGCCGTTTCATTTTTTATAAAGCTCACCTCCAACAGCGCCTCCAATTTCGGTTGCATCGTGCCCAACTGTCCTTGACTCGATTCGATCTGTTTCAAGAAATCGGTCTTTTCATTCTCAAGTTTCTCTAGCTCAGATTCCAATCTATAAACCAGCGAACACGCATGACGACCGCACATCCAAAAACCGAGGGGACGTTTCTTACTTTTTACGCGTTTCTAATTCCCAATTCAATCGTGCCAAACGCTGGGCGTGACTGTCGTGTTTTGTAACAGCCTAGAAAACCCATAATTTTGAATAAAGTCATCGATAATTAACAAAGATCTTCTTACCGGCTTTGTGATCGATTCCGGGGCCTCGTTATAAAATTGATCAACGGGGATCATTTCGATATCTTCGTGATCAGATCTGAAACCATCTGGCAATGAACGCTTCAGAAACAAAATACATCCAAACAATCGCTTACTTGAACTCCAAACACTTCTCCACTTCCTTCTCGATGTGCGATACCTCGTACAACAGATTTTGCAGTTGCAAATACTGTTCCTCCACTTTTTGCCGTTCCTAGACAACGACGATCCAAGTGCTCAAACATCCCCATCGCATCACGCACTGACAGCCCCCCCCCGTACAAGTCTACTCACCTCCCCCACTCGATCCTTAATCTTCTTATTCCGAAACTGCGACAGCCGATTCAACCGCCTTAATCCCATAATATTCACCAAAATATCCATTTTCAATCGCTCCAACTTTTCGCCATCGTCCACGGATTCCTTTTTAGCTTCTTCGCGAAACACTGCCAGCAAGACTAACAACTTTTCGGTCGTACGATGGAACAACTCAGCGTCCTCTTCGGCTGTGCTTTTCTCCGTCAACGCGTCCTCTATCGCGAAGAAGTCCTAAATAGAACCACAGTCGCGCCTAGTCAAGAGGAGGGATTGAAAAATATGAGCCCCGAGCGTAAGTCCAATGTCCTATTATATTCATTTTGCTTATATTTCATGATTCCAATCTGATTTTTGCCCCATCCTGGTTGTTTCAGAGACGGTCGATTTTTGGTCCGTTTCTGGGTTTGTTAGTTGACCCTATCTTGCCATCGACTAGGGTCCATCCGAGATGAATGCCAGGCAAGTTATTCGCCACTGGACAATGTCGGCAGTGACCCGCGGGTAACCATACCCAGCCCGTGAGAGACCCCCATAAGGCCTCTTCTTGTCCTGTAGGTATGTAGGGTGAGTCACCAACCACCAGGCGTGCAAGGAGCAGAGAGAACATCACCGCCTTCCCAAACGGCCAGAGTTAAACCCAGGGCCCGTGGCCACCTCTGCCAAGCAAAATGTGCCAGACGCCTCTGACCGCAACACCATTCCTTCTATGTAAACTCGTTAATCCACTCCTTACCTTAGTACCAATCGCAATGGCAGAGTCTTGCGGGGTCGGACTGGCCTGCTTCTTCTCCTTTTCCGTTGATGGTGGTTTCTCCAACTTCTTCTTGGGTGCCATTTCCTCGATCTAAATTAGAATCATATAACCACATCACTTCGCACTTCCCCAAATTCGGTATCAATGATACAAACTTTCATTCTCACAAATACAGTCGTAAGTACAAAAATGCAATTTTATTCCCAAATGGGACATATACATGGAATAAAACCCAAGTAGAAGGCCCCGACATGAAGGGATTATACGAAGCACCGTACATAGAATAAGAGGCACTAAAACAAAAATAACATTGCCAGAATCTTGCCGTCTTCACAATCCATCAAACAGCGCTACTCGAGCCTTGGTCGAACCGGCGCCAGACTGAAAAAGCAAAAAAATTGTTATAATCAGCACCAATCAAATCAGATCGAAAAAAGGTCAGCAACATAAAACCCTACACAAGCTAGAGATCCCAAGCTCTCGTTATGAACTGAAAACATGCCAAACACTTGCATTTAACTCTTACATCACTCCGGCCGACAGAGTCAAGAGTCTAAAGAGCGGAAAGATTATGGAAAGTTTTCAAGTGTAGAAAGCAAGCCGAAACGACGATCTTAAAGACAATCAAACAGCGCACTCACTTTTCTCAGAGTCGAATATTTATCCTCGCCTTGGGTCAGCGTTTCTTGATACAAGCGATCAATATCCGTCTGACGATCCTCCAACTTCAGTCCATCAATTTCTGATCGCAACTCGCTCAGTTGTTCTTGCAGATGCTTGCTTTTCTGCAAGTATTCCGCCCTGAAACAAGGTTCTTAATCAGCAGCTGAGATACTGTACGAATACCGCCCAGACGCCTCACCGTTCCTTCTCGATCTCTGCCGACAGAGATTGCAAATCGCGTTCGGCTAATGTGTCCGAAACGAAGGGGTATGGCCGACCGAAATCACCCCCAGCGTTTGCATAGGCAGCCGCGTTGTAGGCCATCGAACCCGACAAATCGTAGCCATTGTACACGGGCTGAAAAAAAACCCAATCAGACAGGCTGAATTCAGCAATGATTCTGCTCACCATGTACGAATTTCCCATTAATTCGAATAATTTATCTTTGGCCATTTTCTCCGCTTGTTTGGCTTTCATCAAATCTTCTTTCAATTTCTCCGCTTCCTTTCCCCTAAATAGGAAAACCAAGTTATGTGTATCTGGGGAACCAAAACCTATTTTCAGGCATTACCGCTTTTCCGACTCTTCCAAAATTCGAGAAGCGATCAGCTCAGCTTCACGAGCTTTGCACTCCATCAGAATTTTCGCCTCTTCTGTCTAGAAAAATAATTCATTAAAACTTTCCTTAAAACATTACAAACTTACTTTTAACGCAGAAATTCGAATTTTTTGTATTTCCGCTTCTGCAGCCGATGCTCTTTCGGCCAGCGACAGCGCTTCTTCCTCAGCAATTCGTGCTTTTTCCGCAAGCAAATCGGCAGTTTCTTCGCTCCGTCTCTAAAATAAAAACAAAAAGAAAAAGTTAGAATCTAAACAATTTTAAAATTCGAGCTAGTGACTAATTTACCAATGCTTCTTGCGCAGCCATTACTTGCTCTTGCAATTGGAACACTTCTTGTTGAAGCCTTTCTTTCTCGCGCTCTAGCTGAGCACACAGCTGCTGCTCTTTTTCGTACCGATGACGATCGCTCTATAAAAACTAATTTTGATAGTATCCACAAAAACTAGGCCCTTCAGACTTACTTGCCGCCTCAGTCGTTCCTCTTTGGCTTGACTTTTCATTTGTTGCACTTCAAGAGAATCGGGTTGCCGCCGACGAAGATACAAATTATGGCTGCCAATACACAAATCCAAAATCTAAAACGGTCTTTGACTTACTTAAAAAATAATATACGCATTAAAAAATAATGTGACTCACAACTTTATTCACGGCCGCGTTTTGAGACCAAAAAGCCACCACGGAGCCGCAACTTAATTTGTCAGAAGTTTGGATTATGAACTAAAAAGAGGGAGAGCATACCAAATAGTCAACTTGATTGGCACCGCATACCTTTTTGTCCTTGAAAGATATATTCCTTATCTCGCTCCAGGCAAACGATGCCTTCGGTGCTAGCTTGTTGTTCTTGTCGTAAATGTTGATTCCCAGGGCAGTCACGCCCAACCATAGATCCGATTCTTTCTTGTTCTAAAAAATTAGCTACTGCAGAAACGATACGTGCACATGCTTATCGCACTTACATAAATGGGGAAATAATGGATGCCGTACATGTCCAAATCCTGAGCGATTCGCAAGTATTCCAATTCCGCTTCTTCCCTAAGCCAAACAAAATTCATTGATTGGGTTAGAGTAAGCCTCGTGCCCCTCCCCCCCCCCCCGGAAAGAAGCATACCTTGTCATTCCCTTATTGTTCATCCACCAAGTCTTGATTCGATCTTCCCACATTTCAGGCGTCATTTGGTACTGATCAATGACTCTTTGCGGCAGCAGATCCTCCACTGACAGCATACCAGGTTTATAAATTGATTCGTCGAAATCTCCGAACTAGAAATACATTTTTAATGACATTTCACCACTCTAAATTTCAAGAGAATGTACCTTTGCCTGTATTGCATACGAAGCGAGCAGCACAGATGCTTCCGGTGGACAATAAACGTCCATATTGACGATGAACTGCTTCACTTGCAAATAAAAATAATGTTGCGTAATATCTTGAATTAATTCCTCCGATACATCCTCGGGATAATACTTGACCAAAAAGAAAAAATGGTAACCGTTCTCAGCTTTCTTGATGCCCTGCGTCAGGACCTGCAACTCGAATATAACAGTGTAACGCCAATTTAGAAAAGAGCCATTTAAATATTACCTTCTTTTCAAACGATAACCAATCATAATAGCCCTTTTCCGTCGTGAACTGCAGGCCGAAATACCAAATTTCGCGGAGCCCTACGGTTCGACAAACTAAGTCGAATAAATCGCGTCCGCTAGCTTTGCACTGAAAGAATACAGTTCTAGGAACAATATAAAAACGAACTATGTCGTATTTACGTCTAAACTGAATTCGAGCTCCGCATCCATCGTCGTCACTCGCACATCCACGCATTTGTCCGACTTTTTCTTCAAGGGGACTCTTTCACTTGGAACTGACCACATGATTGCGTTTCAAGCTGAAAATACACGAGACGGCTGTTGGAAGGAAGGGAATTCGCACGACGAATTGATGAAGAAAATAAGATGACTATGCTGGAGTCTCCTATAGCTAGCTAGGTGATACGAACTTAGTGGTCACCCCTAGGCTGTCGAGCAGTAACTTGAAATCGCAGAGAAGGAATCTAGGTCACCGTACCTGGGCCTACTGAACTGTACCTACGTATTAGGTGCAAAGAGGTAACAGAAAGACTTCATTCACACAGTAGGCAAATTCCGAAAACCAAGTTACGCAACTTTGGTACCCCTTCTAGCCGAGTCCCATCAAAAACATAGGTCTATAGTATCTAAATTGGATTATTCGTAGCTCTATCCAGAAGAGCTGCCAAAATACATAACTGCTACAAAACGAATGCCACCAAAAAGACAAAAACCACTCACTGTTCCACCGACTCGAATGGAAATATAGTCACTTCATTGATCACATTACCCAAATGCCACGACACCCTTCACACTTTATCAATGCTCGAAGAATCTATCTGCTGGCCTAATAATCGAAATCGAAATAAAGTCCAGTTCAGCCCAGCTAATTACCCCAAAGCCCCAAGCAGGTATGACTACTGTAGCGCACAGCGGCGTAGGGTCAGCCGCTTATGACATCACCGCGCAAATTCAAAACGTGTCCTAAATTCATGCTGGTCAGTCCAAATACATGTTGTCATTTGAAAGCGGATGCATCTCCCTACTCATTGCTCGCATTAAGACTTTACATGCATGCAGTACATTCAGCATTCGGCAGTGGCCGGTAAGTGCACTCTTCCACCCCTGCTACACTGCTCACACCTCACATTCACATCACTCACGATCAGTGTTTCCACTCGTCCCTGCACGAGCAATGGTTACAACAACTGATCTAAGGTTTGATCCAGCATCTAAAAATGTGTCCAATGACACGCCTGTAGGACCCTCCCCCCCCCCCCAAGTGCAGTATTCCCATCATCCAATCAGTTTTTCACTACACGAGACCCATGCCCCCAAAATCACGCTTACTGCAAGTGACCATTACTTGAACTACCCTCATCACTTGTCGGCCACCCCAATTTGGCGGGAAAGGCCACCTTGTAGCACTGCCTGCTCATGAACAGACCGCCCACCTCATTCCAGCTGGTTTCTTGCACAACCTGGTTTTTTGTCTTGACGTCAGAAGCAGAGCACACCGGATGAATAAGTTACTATTACTGAATGAAGAAAACATTCCATCAGCAGATCTTTCAAGTAAGCCATGCAGTCATTGGCGATCTAGACACGAATTGCCAGAAACCCTTTGAGAAAACAGTAGAAGACACACGCATCTTATCCAAAACACGATCCACAAAGGAAAAAACTACAGCTAGGTTTTACGTGTTCCCTCGTTTGCCTGTGAGCACACGCAGCTTGTTCAGGCCAATATGGGCCCTAAGATAACCGCGAAGTTGACCTGAAACACGAGAAATCGAATTTCCAAGCGTGAAAACAAGATAGAATCACATACCTTGTCACGAGGCTTGAACTACGAGTGATTATTCTGATGCGACATTGAAGCAGCTCCTGAAACAAGTGAACATGCTCAACACGTACAATTACCACGACTGAGCACACGAGTCGACCCTCGCCGACCAGTTACACCGCCAGTGCTGCACCAGATGGCCAAACCAAGTTGGTCCAGGGAATAAATGCCCAAAACGAACTCAAACCATCCGTGAGTTCTAATGCAAATTAAACAGTGCAAAACTAAAAGCACGACACTACAGTACCTTGACCAGAAGCTGCGCTGACGGCTGCTCCACCAGGCACAAACGGCGTAACAGAGGCAGAACGTAACATGGTCGAATGAATGCTAGCCGTCCCGTGCGCGAGATGGTGTTGTACTGCGGCTACAAGAGAATCACCCCGCTTTGACCAACTAAGCAAGAAACCAAAACGAAGCCAGACAAAACTTAAAAGTTTGACTAGGGAGTTAGTAAGTTCGGAAGGACGAGCAACAGACTGCTCGAAACCTGAAATAACTTTCCATACCTTGCTGTGCAGCGGCGGCTGCAGCGATGTGATCCGGAGAGACATACTGCGGTTGAGCTGGGTAACCATAATGAACGCCAGCCGGATTATGAATGTGAACAGTTCCCGGGGCCATGCCAGTTTGATATTGAGGAGCCATGAAATTCGGGGCTATGAAAACCACAGGACCCGGATAAGCCCCAGGTGCAGTCGGATACTGAGGCGACTGAGGAGTCGGTGCAGATGGCGGATACGGTATCACAGGAGTAGCGTTCATCGAGCTCGCTCCGCTCACATTGCCTACATTCGGAGGCGGTGGGCCAGTGGCAGGACTCTGATTCGTTGGTTGAGATGGCTGCTGCTGAGACGTCGGTGGGGTCTGCGAATGATTATTGCCATTGTTTGGCTGTTGGGTGTACTGAGGCGCAGGAGGAGCTTGTTGATGCATTCCAGATTGCACCGAACCGGCTTGCTGATACGGACCACCGCCTTGAACCACCGGCGAAACAGCTGCTGAATCAAAGAGAAACAATGTCAGTCAGGACGCTTACACAATTTAACTACCCTAGCAAGCTACAGGCACCAAGCTCCTGAAATCTCACATTCCAATACTTACCATAGAACTGCGCCTGCGAATGTTCGCTATTGCCTGGTCCTTGCGGCAACACGTACTGCGGCGCTATCATGCGACTGGCATTCACTACGTACTAGATAGTAAAAGTCGTAAATGTACAGAGATGCCAGACAGGTGCAGCAAGAGAAACTCACTGGAGGATTCTGCGTAAAAGCGGCGCCAGCAGGTATGATTGAATGCGGTTGGCTCGTTTGATGAATGCCAGCGTTATAAAACGCGTATGGAGGAGCTCCAGGTTGAGGATAGGGACCAGCCATGATCGGCGGACCAGTAGCGGCTGCTACAGCTGCAAACAGAGATGTAGCGCCGACGATGACAGCGTCCCTCATTTCAGACAGACAATGCTTACCTGGTCTAGGCCGAAGAGCCACCACCGGCTGGCTTCCTTGTAAGGACATCGTCGTGTAAACTGGCGTGGGTCCAGGAACGATTTGAACGGGCATTGTGGCCGACGAATGCGCTTGTTGAGAATATGCGCCTTGCGCATAAAGAGCTGGATTCGGCCCTGGTCCGCCAGGCGGCACACTGCCATAAACGGCGTTAGCTGACATCGGAGTTTGAACCATCATTGGCGTCTGAGGTGGACTTTGTACGGATGGTGGGTAGCTACCGAGCGGTTGACTTGGTACAACGGGCACCATCGGCGGAGCTGCGGCAGTCGAAGGTGGCCGAAACTGCTGTGTACGAAAGACGAGCAAATCTCAGAATACATACAATGAAAAATAGACCTAGCTAGCTTACCTGAGGACGAAATTCCGCTGCCTCGGGATTTAGTTTAGATTTCTTGATCGACCTTAAGCGGACAGAAACCATGCAAAGCAGATCTTTGTTAGTTGTTCATAGACTTACTCAGTGGTGGACTCGTTGCTGCGCTGTTCATGCTCGTGTTGTTGATGTTGTATTTGTTGTGGCGGAAGTTGCTGTTGATGAGGAGTTTGAGCAGACGGCGGCTGAGCCATGGTCGGAGGCGGAGGCTGACTCATCACCATTGGCTGCATTTGCGGCACATGGCCAGGAATCGGTTGCATCTTTGGTGCTATCGTCGGCAGTCCTCCACCATTACCACTCTGTCCCGCTTGCATGACCATCATGGGTGGATGATTGGGTCGTTGAGGCTGCTGATGGGGGTGAGGGGCATTCGAAAAATCAGGTGCAGAATGCTGTTGCGACATCGACGGATGGGGCGGTTGTTGAACTTGCTGCTGCTGATACATGGCTTCGCTAGCAGCCATCATTCTCGGCGGAACTTCAGGACGCATCATTGGTGGTGGCATCGCTTGCGTTTGAGCTTGGCCAGGAGAAATTTGCAGCGGAGGTTTTGACTGATTCTGATTTTGGTGATGATGTTGATGTTGCTGATGATGCGGCGGCGGACCCGTTTGATGACCGCCTATCGCGTAAGTCGAACCACCCTGGCTTTTCAGGTCGGGACTGCGCCGTTGCTGTTGCTGCGGTGGAGGCATAGACATCGACGGCGGTGGTAACTGCGGCTGAGTGGGCGACGACTGCGGAGGCAATCTGGATGGCTGACCTGACGACGAAGCAGCGGCTGAGACGACAGACGAACCGGCAGCTCCAGATCCTTGCGTCATACTTGGAATGCCACTTGGCGCATTGGATGTCAAATGAAAGTCACGATGGAATTTCTTTAATTCTTCTTCCACTGAAACAAAAGTAACTTCGCGGTGAATGATTTTCAGAATGAATAAAAAAACCGCTACTTTTATTGTTTCTTTTGTTTCCATTGTGCGGAAGGCCTTCCATATTTGGACGCGATGGAACCATTGTCACTGATCTCGGCATCTGAGGACCTGAAGGAATTTGCGGCGGAAGCGGATAGGAACCGTGATTTTCCCGCACATCTTGCCTCTTGGGGCCTTTAGCGCGCTCCCACTCATTCGGTCCTACAACAACGGTATTATGATAGAGAGCAGACAGCACCAAATGAATTATCGAACCTGGCCCAGTCGGGGATCGCTCGTGAGAAGTTTGAGCCACCATTGGATGATGATGTTGCGGATGCTGTTGCTGACCAAACCGATTAAGCGGTCGTTGCTGATAGTAGCTAGTGCTAACTGAATGCGGCCCACCGTCGCCATATTCTCTGGGTGGCCCACGACCAGCGCCACGGACATCGCCGCCACCTTGATTGCGAATTGCTGTCTGATATTGAGCACCACTTCCACCCCCGCGACGACCGCCCCGATTCGTACGCTCGTTTGTTCTTTCATTCATTGGTCGTTTGTTTGGCGGTACGTACCTGTAGTAAAACCAAAATATGCTGGACTGGCAAGTAAGCAACAAACATCAGCCGTAACTCACCGATTGCTAGCACCAGGAGGAACCGCCGTCGTTGGCGTCGTAGCTGTACTATTATTAGCACTGCTACTGCCACTTTTCACCACGATATCTCTCTCTTCGTCGTCGTTCTCCAAATCCGCAGCCCTTTTCGATGCCGGATTGCGCTCGATCTCGCGGGCCAACTCCCCTGCTTTCCTCGCCCTTTCTTGATCGATTTCACTGTTTGGATCAATGTTCAGCTCAGCCCTGCAAAACAATTCACGGCTAAATTAGACAATAAATGGTCGGCGAACCGGCTTACGTATGATACAACTTCTCATCGTAGTCGGATTTGATTGCAAATCGTTCTTGATTCACCGAGAACATGTCTTCAACGGACCAGCCGTCGCTCTGCAAATAAAGCACAATGCAACTTTCAAATCACCTTGATCTACACGTGACTTACAAGTGGTCCATTATGCTCCGAAGCGAAATGATCATCCTCTCCTCCAGCATCTGGTTCCCAGGGCTCTAATACGCGTGCCGTATCAATGGCCCCGTTGTTCGCACGACTAATGTCAGCATCCGTTGCGAAACCGCCTGAATCAACGAGTGTCATACGGAATACCGATGAACACACCGGACATACTTTTCACAACTGTTTCCAAATCTGGCACACCTTCCATACGAATGATGTCCTCCTTTTTAAATATCATTTTCTCGTTTACCATACTCTGACGCGGAAGCTCATCTTCTTTGCCCAGCTCCACCTCGTGAACCACTTCCAATGCAATGTCATACTGAAATAAAGAACAGCGTTGGGTCATCAAAAGGCAAACATTCTCGTGTGATACGGAAGGTAATTTGCTCGCGTTAGCCGCACAGAATCCAACTACACTGAATCAACAGAAAGAGCAAACTCACACACCCCTGCAAAAACCTGGCGAATTACGACCAGATAGGCAACGGAGCCTTCACTTATTCTTGGCTATTTCAGAAAAGCAGACACCGTCCTGTATCGAACCAATTCATTTCAATGCTTTTATATGCTAGGAGCGGGTACAGTACTGTACATAGAGACCTGCCCGTGATACTTTTTTATCGGGTTTTCCAGACAAGTGCACACGCACAGTTACGACAATCAGAACCGATCTACTTACATCCGGAGAAAATGCTTTGAACACGCCTTCGTAATACTTGTTTTCTTTTGTATGAACTCTCACCAGCGTTCCCTAAAAGGAGTCGCAACGTGAAACGGCTCTATGAACTGATCAGTCGACTTACCATCAAGGAGATCACAACTGGCAAAACTTTCGCGCTCGGCTGGCCGCTAATGTACTCCTGATAAAATTGTTCCACAAAATAAAAATTAATTCGACAAGCATTGAAGCCAAAACCAGTGCAAACTTACCGTGTTCATCGAAGAAGAATCGAGTCCGCCGCTGTATCGGCTGGCCTGTTTGGTCGTCATTTTTATTTGAACGCCAACCATAAAATCCGACTTTCCAATGCGAGTTTCAAACGGTACTTTGTTAAAAAGTTATGTTTGCCGTTTTCAAAATTGCAAAATCGAGTATTGAAGCCAAATCGTTCCTAATAAGGTAACGACTCTAAAACGGCTGTCCAGTCTAGAGCAAAACTTGAGGCTAATGTCTACTTGCTGCACAAGCGTGAGATTAGACAGCCAAAAATGATATAAGCAGTTGAAGAATGTACTTTTGCAATGAGTGCGCGACAGTTACTTCCGCCGCTCCGATGACTGTTTCATCAAAAATGGACATCACGGCCTGAAGATGAGAGAAAAGAATTTGATTAATTCCTGAAACGGCAAGAGTCTGAGGAATAAATAAAGGTGCAGTATGATGCTGTTGGTTTTTCAGCGCTAGGAGTGCTCAAGGAATGTAACCATGACCTACGTTTTAGTCTTGAGGTTAGTTTTCGTTCCGCAGTTTGTTTGATGAGTTTTAGCTATAGTGATACGTACGAACTAAACCCTGTGTGTGCCAACTGCTCTTATAATCTGCGAACATCTTATAACGAATTACTCATATTCCAGCTCTGTAGCGGAGAAGAGTTGTGATAACATAAAATGTCGTTATCGTCCAGTATCGAATTTGAGTCGAGGACCCGTCCACCAAATCGAACCAATGCTTCTGACACTTCCGAACCGTTCTTCGTCGAAAGCCGTTCAAGGGCGCAGCCTCCGAGAATCCGATATCCGACCCCAGATTACGATCAAGATAATTCCGAGACACCTGGTGCTGTTTTTTCCGACTCAGCGCATGAGGAGTCAATGCGCGTCTTCGCTGCAACCAAGTCAATCTCGGAAGAAAACTGTTTCACCCAAGCGCCTTTCATCTATTCATCTCATCGAACTTCATCGCCTTTGTCAGCACCAGTTGATTCACGCGTTTCCGGATCCACAACGGCCACGACAGTCACTCACTCAAGTGTGCCTTTTTCCCGCGGGGCGTCTTCGTTGGTCGGCGAAGACTATGCGGACAGGAAACGCGACAGCACCTCCAATGGGGCTGCTCTGGCAGTCGGTGAAGACGATGACATTGACCAAGACGATGAAGACGAGTTTGTGGTGGTGGCCAAGCCCGAAGTTGCTGCCGATACTCGTGAACCGGATCGATTTGGATTCTTAGGTGGATCTGGAAAGTATGTTTAAATTATCCTCTCTTACAACCCTCTCCACTTTGTTTTAAGCTACCTTAGGGAGGTGACGATTCCAGTTGAAGTTTTTCGTCGACGTGAATCTAAATGGTTGGCCATGTTGGGAAACTGGCAATTTTTCATGACCAAGCGATTCGACAAGGTAGATTCCGTCTACTGATGAATAAATGCATAAGTGGGTGATCTGATGCATATCCTTCAAGGTACGGGCGAGATGTCGCAAAGGAATTCCCTCATCCCTAAGACCTCGTGCCTGGAAATACTTGTGCGGAGCTCAGTTTTTTATGACAAGCAGCAAGACGAAGCACATATTTGAAGTGAGTGCTTTTTGCTACAAGAATTTATAAAAATGGTCCAACTTTTCTTGTTGCAGACATTGGACAAGCACCCTGGCGATCCGCACTGGAATTCTGAAATCTTGAAAGATCTGAATCGACAATTCCCCAATCACGAAATGTTTTCGCAAGCAACGCCATACGGGAAATTTGGGTGAGGATATGATTTTGTATTTTCTTCAGTATTGTTCATTTGCCATTTTCAGTCAAGAAGATCTTTTTCGAGTGCTAAAGGCGTGGACATTGTTGCATCCCGAGGAAGGCTATTGCCAGGCACAAGCGCCCATAGCTGCCGCTCTCCTCATGCACATGCCGGCTCACGAGGCGTTTTATTGCTTTGCTCAAATTTGTCAGAAGTACCTGCCAGGTTACTACAGTCCTGGTTTGGTAAGTGCGTGTCATGGTTGGCTTGTAAGAGCTTGCACATGATGGTACCCATTTCAGGAGGTGATCCAGCTGGACGGCGATATTCTGTTTGGCTTGTTGAAAAAGCATTCCTATTCCAGTTACAAGCATTTGGTATGATTTAATTTTTTGCTTTTAATTCTCCTTTTCATTTTTTATTTTAGAAAAAGCAAAATATCGATCCCGTGCTTTACATGGTCGAATGGTTTATGTGCATATTTTGTCGCACGCTGCCGTGGCCTTGCGTTTTGCGTGTATTGGACATGTTCTTTTGCGAAGGTAGGTGGATTCTAATGTTTGCAGAAGTACACCCTCGAATGCGTTCCATTTTAGGGGTGAAGATTTTGTTTAAAGTTGGCGTCTTTCTGTTCAAATACGGATTAAGCTCGAGAGAACAACTCAATGCTTGTCCCTCCATGTATGAAACTATCGAGCGGTTACGTCATTTGCCGATTGAGAAATTAAACGAGGAGTATTTGGTGCAAAAGGTAAGACCAGTCCTGGAATACCTGTGCATACCTCCGTCAACCTGTTTCCCCTTTAGGTGTCTGAAATGAACATCAGCGACGAAGATTTAGAACGCGTGCATTATAAACAAGTCAAGGCGCGGAATAAGAAACAGAAGCAACAAAGAAGTCATGTGACCATATAAGGTGGTAGATATTTGGCGCTCTGATATTCCTCAGTGTGTGTGTGCTTTTATTTATTTACGGCCAATGAGCTATATTGCCTGCTTCGTGCTTTTTTAAAAGGTGTTGTGACCTCTCGCATGTTGGAAGTGGTAGAATAAAGGATAACGAAGGCTAGCTACTTACACTCACAAAGATCACTCAAGAGCTACATACAAATACAAACCTGTGTGAGCGTCATTAGCACCTAATTGGCTGTTCTTTGCCCTTCAATTCTGCCTTTGATTCAGTGGCTTCAATCGAACCAGTGATTCCACTGGCAGTCTTCCGTCCATCGTTTCTCGCAGTCCCAGCACCAATCGAAGCTGCATTGAGCGCACGTCATGTGATTGCATCCATCGTTCTTTTCTGTCGGAGCTCGGCAACTTGGACACGCTTTTGTCGTCCAATGAATAGTAACATAGCTCTTCATTTCGTCCGAGGTCGAACTCGATACTTCTGGTGGGCGAATAGCTGCCGTAGTCAAAACTGGTTGCCTTGTGATCCCCAATGTGGCGCAATGGCACTCGGATGCGCTGGCACGACAATAATAGCAAAATGCTAGACCGCATTTCGGACACAGTATGAGCTTTCGGGAATCAGAGTTGCTCTCGGGAAGCCCATTTTCTTGTGGTCTCTGCGCAGGTCCCACGTCAGCGATAAAAGCTTCGCCGCAGTCCACTTTTGGGCAGTATAATCCGCCTTCTCCTAACAAAAAAATCTCCGCCGCCAACCGATGATATTTATCGTACAATTCAGGATCCCCCAGCAATCGAAAGTGATGACCGTCCGTAATGTAGCCATCTCGACAGCGTGGCTCGGAGCACGGTAGAGTGTAGCCATAAGTTGGATGCATCAAGAAACTACGTCGTTCCAATTTTTCCGTTGCATAGGCGATGAAACAATCGAGACATGTGGCGTGAGCAGCCTCGCACGAGAAGACGACCATTCGCGTGTTTTCCTCGTCTTCGCTACAAATCGAGCATGGATGACCACTGCCGTCTCTTCGCAGAGGTTTGACTTGTGGCAAAGCGACTACTCCTTCTTCGTTCGAACACTGACCACACTTAAAATAGAACTCTGCAGCGGGAAACGGCGCGTTCGACTCGACGGACATATTCGAATGACACCCGTGTTCCAAACACTGGCGTTTTATGGCACCTCTTGTCAAAATATCGTTCCACGAATTCGGCTCCTTTTTCACTAACACCGCCTGCGACCTGCACATTGAGCACCGTACTCGCAGTTTGCCCGGATTCAATGCCCTGCAATAATTCTTGCAATATATGAAAAATCGACTTCGCCAATGCCGTGGTGGTTCAACATCATGACCCCCTCTGTCCGACTGATCACTATTTTCGTCGATCGACACGTCAGCGATCAAAGCGTTCAAGAATGTCGATGGGCCTAATTCTAAATCACCCACTCGTTGTTCATCGTTTGATAAAAATTGACCAGAAAAAACCAGTCGAATCGAATTTGAGTTTTTCAACTTCAATCTATTGGCGATTTGCTTCTTGACATCACCGATGGTTTCGTCGACGTTCGCGAGCCGGATCGAAAAATTACGACAATTCAAATCAGAGTTTCCAATTATCTTTACGTTTATTTCCATAATGAGAAATATCTGTACCTAGACAGATCGACTGATGGATAGATATCGACATACATATCGATAGATATCCAGATTGATAGACAGGCATCTGCGAACATTCCCGCAATCTCATTGGTTGACTCCGCCCCTTCGCACTTTTGGCACGATGATGTGCGAATGCTTATAACATTTTTATTCTGCTCCCATGTGCGCTCTAAAAAATTTTTGTCGTCCTCCAACCATTTCTTGCACTTTGTTGGTGAATTTGTTCGGTTTAGTAGTTTTATTTTATGTAAAAGTCCTTATATTTCAAAATGTCGGGAAATTGCGACGCGATGCAACTACGTCAAGATGACGTCGTCAAGTTTTTGGTTTGTCAAACTCACGTTGGCGCCAGGAATGTGGACTTCCAAATGGAACAATACGTCTATCAAAGAAAGAACGATGGTAGGCTTCATTTTTATTTGATTCGCAATGTTTCGCTTAATTTTTGCTTAGAGCGATTTTAATTTGGTTCCCTTTATTTTCAGGTATTTACATCATTAATTTGAAAAAAACTTGGGAAAAGATCTTGTTGGCGGCTCGCGCTATCGCCGCGGTTGAAAATCCGGCGGACGTTTGCGTCATATCTGCCAGGCCGTACGGACAACGCGCTATTTTGAAGTTCGCAACGCATATTGGCGCCACTCCGATCGCCGGTCGATTTACCCCAGGTATGACTGCTGGTCGCATTTCGTAAGCGGGCTTGTATAAAACACCTGGTGTGGACTCGTGTGCTGTAGGTACGTAGGACTATCAGGTAAGTACTTGCATGCATTCAGCAAAGTTGCCTTATAAAGAAAGGGTTCCCATGAATAGGTCGGTGTTAACGCTCATGCTCATGCTACATCACTAAACGATTATGCGCTCGAGGCCTCTTAAGCGGGGCTTGAGGGTTGATGCAAGTCTTCCCCGATGCCTATTGAGACAGCTACTGTCAAACTGCATGACATCCTATTTCATTCCTTTCCCCGCCCTCCATCTGCATTTCTTTTTGCTGTTTCAGGAACGTTCACGAATCAAATCCAAAAAGCTTTTCGCGAGCCTCGGCTGTTGGTCGTTTGCGATCCTCGCACTGATCATCAAGCCATTACGGAAGCTAGCTATGTCAACATCCCCGTAATCGCATTCTGCAATACCGATTCGCCTCTGAAGTTGGTCGATATCGCTATTCCTGGCAACAACAAGGTGCGTACGTCTTTCGCTAATATCTTCTGTAACATCAAAACAAGACCCGCCCCTTTAGGGAGTGAAATCCGTCGGACTACTTTGGTGGATGTTGGCTCGTGAGATCTTGATTCTCCGCGGTCACACCAGTCGCGAAATGGGATTTCGAACGGCAGAAAACAAAGAAGTTATGGTCGATTTGTATTTCTACCGCGATCCGGAAGAAGTTCGTTTACGTTAATTATCAGTACTGTCTTTTTTTTACCTACCATTTCCTGCTTAGATCGAAAAAGAAGAGCAAGTTGACAAGACCAAGGATGTAATCGAACCCGGAGATGATCGTTGGGGTGGCACTGCGGATACGGGAGCTCCTGGTGCCGTTCCCGACGTAAGTGATTTTAGCTCAGTGACAGGCGATATTTCTAAAGCGGGTGATCCTCCTGTGTACATCACATTCACCCAAATGCTGATTTATGATGGCGGACTTGTCTTGTTTTCAGTGGCCCGGCGAGCCGACGACTGCTGTGCCACCGATAGCCGATTATTCAGCTACGCCAGTCATCCAAAACTGGGCTCAAGAAACGGAAGCTGAATGGGCTGCGTCGGCTAATCCACAAGCAACCGAATGGGGCGGCGGTGGTAATGACGCCTGGTCGTGAGTCGTAATATGACGGAGTGATGTTGGTGTGAAGGCGGATAGATGTCAATGTCGCATGATTTTGATTGTTGAAACGAGGTTGACGTTGATGAATATATTAAACAGTTGAGGATTCTGAAAAAGGCTACTAATAATTGCGGACCATGAATATTTCTATTTGCACGCAGAATGATGAGCTTCCAAAATGACTCCTGCGCTGCACGTGAGATGTCTTTAGACATCACATCTGAGGACATGGACGTCTCGTGCTGAATAGCTCTTATTGGAAGTTGATTTATTTTGGCAAACTAATCGAAAGTGTTAGCTGTGGGCGCTGCATCTGACTGGTGTGAATCAAGTGATAATGTGCCGATCATGCACAGTCCGTCTATGAGGGATAGTAATAGCAGCAGTAGAGCAAGTTCGTTTAGGTATTCTTGTGGGGCTGAGCAGAGAATAGTAGTTGTCAAGAGTGACCTCGACAACAGTGCTTGTTTTCCTCCAGCGATTTCAAATCGCCAAGTGGGTCATTGGGCGGAAGCAGGGGCTCAGCTGCTCACTAAAAAGGATATTTATAACGCAGGTGACTGGGAATAGTTTGAGGTCGTCTGAAAAAGGTGAAGTGAAGAGTGGTTTGTGGCAGCTATGCAAAGTGATATCCAGGAGTACAGACTTCGGTAGTTAATAGTGCACTCGTTAGTCGTTCGCTCAATCAAAGGCGAGCTCTGGCTGTTGGGAGAAGATAGGAAGAATTAAACTTATTTCCAAACCTTTCTGTTCTCACAAACGAGAAAATCTAGACTAGCCAGAGCGCTAGCAGTAATGAGCTAGGATGGCTCAGGATGACGGGCAGAGAGAGGTTTATATACTGTACGTGTGCGGGTGTCGCCATCAGCCATGGTTGATAATTGGAATACGTGAATCTCACGAGAGTGAAGGATATCGCATTTTGTTGAAAGCCTGCTCCGCGTAAGAAGCTACAGTGCTAGACAGGCCCTGCTTGCCTGAGACTAGCAATCCACTAAAAGCACTTGTATTGGGCAGTACCAATAACTGCTGACTGCTACCCACTGACCACTGACTCCACAACAATATGACAACAGCATTGGTACAGTGGCATACAATGCCCTATGGCAGGACGGAGATCTTGTTCGGGGGTTTTCCAGGCTCTAGGTTTTCGGCCCGAACTGATACAAGTTCGCACTGGAGCTGTTACCCCGTTTGATTTCTAGTGCGAACTGCCTTTGGTTTTGCGAAATCGAGCAGGAAAACTGAGCAGTGGAGTCGAGACCCTGACTCCTGAGTATTGTCTAACCCGAATTTGCGAGCGCGAGATCAGGATTTCGAATCAGGGTCTTCATTCTTGACGCTCTTTGGCATCTCATGACTTTGTGTGGGTTAATATATACCTGGTTAGTCGCGCAACACGCAGCATTGAGATAAAGTTGTATGTCGCCTGTATGCAGTCATGTAGCTCAGTGGCCGTTCAAACTTGGCGTGGAGGAGGGAAGAGTGCGAGTTCGGCCTCACAATCTCATCCTTTGTTCAATGTGAGTCTTCTTGTGTTTCATCAGATCCATCCTGAGGCTTTCCTTTTGGGTGGAACTTCTGCCTGTTTTCGCCTTTAGGCCAGCCGTCAAACCTTTAAAGCAAAGCTGTCCGGGCACACACAGCAGCGCCCCTCTGAGTGTCTCCACTAGGAGCACCTCAACACGAGGGAATCCTGGTCCGACACCGACTTCCTCGGGCTGGCTCTTTCGGTGTTCGACAGCCGAGACGGTCTCCTCGTTTGACTTCCATCTCTTCCCCTCGGAGCACCCCTCGGCGGTGCTGCGAGAGTCACCTACAGCCTGGTGTGCACGGTCAGGGAGGGTTTATGGTTCGCAAACCGATCTCCATCACCGGGGATCCAGCCCGGAACGAGCCCAACCGCTCTCTATACCTTGCAATGCGGGTAGACGAACGCCGAACCGCACTGCACCACTGCAGCTCCCACGGCATTCCTGGTTACTGCGTGATGGATGCACTGACTGTGAGTGTTAGAGTTTGTGATAACTCACTTTTCGGAAATAATATGGCCGTTTTTCGCTTTTTTTATTGCTATATTTTATTTATGTAGACACATTTATTACTATATTCTGCAATTGCTGTTTGGTAGTAGCCCCACGTCAATGGGACCAAAACCAGCCTCGACTGAATTAAAAAACCAGTATTCTGGACCCAATGAAACTGTACTAATGCCTTTTGGTAAAAGTTGCCAAAATTATATTATGCAAGCCAATTTTGGACGCCTAAAACTTTGAATTTTTGACAGATCATTCTCAAGATATTGACCTTTAAAATAGCCTTTTTGCTTTTCTAGACATGGTTAGCTGATCTGATGAGCCTGATGATTTCGGGTAACGCCAATGGTACTCGTCCGTACTCTGCCTCACTTCGTGCAGGAACTAAAAGGAGGAACGATTTCAGAACAGGTCATTTTCTAGAGTAGATGCCCGAAATGGCACCTACTTGCATTTCCGCATTTCGACATAAAACACGTTTGACAACTTGGAAGGACAGATCATGTAGGCAGTGTGCAGTCATGACTTTCCTAATGCCTACTGTATCTGCCATAGTCGATTTGTGCAAGTGTCGTGGCGGTCGGTCGGCTGTGACGCGAGCCTCTGAGCATCGAATGCGAGAAAAATGGACGTTGCGTTCAAAGGATGGGCTCAACTGGTGCCGCTGGGCGATGGAATCGAAGAAGGTCCTCTCTCGCCGCTGATGTTCCCGCTGGACAAGGAGAAGCGCTACATGATCGGAAGCAAGTGAGTGAGCACTTTCCGGCGACTTTCATGGTTTTTATGAAAATCGTTTCGAGTTCTCAGCGACTCGGACTCGATCAGCTTGCTCCTTCCGGGCGCCGACGCTGAAGGATCGAAACTGTCAATCGAGGCTGGTCTGATCGTGACGGATAAAGGGGAGGTGAGCACAGAATCCTCGAGTGCGTTCTTTCCATTCATCTTCGACTACTAATGAGCCTTTCAGGTGTTTTTGGACCAGCCGGAAGGGAACAGCGAGAGCGTCACCATCAACGGCGTCCCTATTCGAAAGACAGTGCGAGGCCCGTTGGCATTCGATACGACGATAGGCTTCGGCCCGTGGCTCTACTTGTTCACGCCATCCAAAGGTTCGTTGACTTCAGTTGGACCACGACCCAACTGGTTAGAGCTGGAAGGGACGAGCCTCTTTTAGGCCCGTTCACTGACCAGAACCTCGCGAAAATGATGGAAGTGTTTCGCTGTCATGTGTGCAAGACCAGTGTCGAGGCGACGTACATCCTGGCCTGTGGTCACAACCTCTGCACCCGTTGTCGCCGAGAAGCAGTATCGCAACCGACGCCCGGTCTCTTCTTGCGTCGACGCCCGACCGACCCGACTCAGTCTCAAGAAACGAATCCGGCGACGCGATCCCAAATCCAGCCAGGCGGACGTGGCGGCATTCAGACGGTCATCCAGTGCAGCACTTGTCAGACTCGTGTCAGGCCAGCCGTCGCATCGTCGGCTATTTTGTCAGCTACAGTGAGTTGGGTAAGAAATTGTGGCCACGCGATCTTTGATTTTATCGTTTGTTGCAGACATCGAAGCTGGCGGTCGAGTTTGACGGAGTGGACGGCTGGCGACCGTTGTGCGATGGATGCCAGAACGGGCGTGGTCTGATCAATGCGAGAGACTACGACTTCTGCGAGACGTGCCAGCAAATGCTCTGCGCTATCTGCCTTCTTCAAGGGCATCGGGCCCACAAACTGAAAGCACGCCTGGAACGGCAGAGGGATCTGGACCGTGTCGATCAAAAGCTGGAAGCGATGAGTAGGAAGCTGGCAGTCTTGGAAAAAGAGCAGGCGGTAAGTGGTTCAAGAAGCATCATTTTTTGTCCCTGAATTTCCAAACTTTTCAGGAAATTTCGTCGTCGTCGGATGTGACGAATATTCTGAACGCGGGCCACTGCCAAGGCAATGCCATGATCCAAGAACTGCACTCGATCGGGCAGAATCTGATGCAATGCCGACAGCAGCTCGCCCTCATCAAGCGGCGGAAACGGGCGTTGGCGCGCGGCTGGGACGAAACGAGCGAAGAAATGATGGCCACATTCCAGGGACTCGCTGATCGGGTTCAAGAACTGCAACGGCGCGTCGAGCGACTGCGAAACTGCGAGGTCTCGTTGACGTTAAGCACCATCGGGAGCTCGGACGAAGAAAGCACCGCCATGTCCGCAACCCCATCGACCAACGGATCGGTCGTGGAAGAGTGATCTGTCTGCCGCGGGGAAGAACATGCTGGTGGCAATGTGGGTTGTGTTGGTGGTGTCTACTTCGGGTTTTGCGGCGGGTGCTGGATCCTGTTGGTTATAACTATGAAAACGAGAATGATACAAAAAAAGTTTATTCGAAGCGAAACATAAGAGCATACGTTTGGACAATCTCACTCCATGTGCAAGTAGAGTGCGCTCCGGTATAAAACACAATGAAGTGATTGCGTGACGCGAGCAAAATAAAACAGTAGCATGGCCATAGCGTTGGCAGGAGAGTCTCGCTGTCTCAGACAGGATCCCTCTTACCCCCCCCCCCCCCCACAACTATTCCTTTTTTGGTTGGCACATCCAAGTCATCTCGTCTTATGGTTAGTACTGATTTATTCGACTGTTTGAACTGTCCACAAGTTATGAATAATGCCCCACCTCGATGCGGATATCGCTGGTGCAGCCAATTCCAGCTGACTTTTCGGTCGATTTTGGTCGATTGAGGGCACTGTTTGCCGCAATTACGCCTTTTACAAAGTCGTTTGCTGACGTCTTGGTTTGAGCCCACGCGCGAATAAGAAGATTACTGCTCCATGAAAGAGAAATAACGACTGTTCTTTTGGACAGTTCGGCGGTATAATGTTTTGAAATGTTCACGGTGTATCGTTCACGCTTTTGACCGCCTTTCGTGCCATTAATGAATTGGTGGCGCGCGGCGGGGTTCGAGTGTAAGACGCGCGTCAAGTGTAGTTTCTTTATTAACAAGGACGAATTGGAAGAATTTAGGACTGAGCCACCAACGGGGAGATCAAGGTTAAAGGAACGTAAAAGAGCCGAGAGCGCCAATGAGTTACCAGTGTCCCCATTCGAGCGCCCTCTATAGTCGCCCACAATACACCAGTCAGCCCGTCGACGCGCACAGGCCTGCTCGAAATCGCAATTCGGCATCGACCATCTCCAAGTCGACCCATTCGGTAATTTATCGCATCGAGCGTGTGCACGACTGGCGGAGGTCGACACGGATATCAGACTGGTAACATTGGTTACTTCGAACCCTGAAATCACAATACATCCTCAAGTTTTTCCAGATTGTCAGCCCGAACTTATATTGGTCATTGCTATGTTCTTTTTGAAAGGCGCTCAGTGCTGCCTTATGATTTTGTAACAGTCCTTACTCGATCCACTGTCTTACTGTCATTTGTTTACCGACGCTATCGAAGGCGCCTTCGTTTGACGGTTCTTTATCGTATATTAGCCAAGTTATTGTCGCTAGCTGCGTTGAGAGAATTGAGCATCTGCTGGCGCTGAGGATGTTTAGACTGCTGGTCATCGGCACATTGCTGCTCGCTGTGAATTGCCATTGGACTGGACATTATCGTTATCAAAAGGGTATGTACAAAATGTTATGCTCAGTTACCCCGCGGTGTAATCGGGAAAGCTTGGTTGCTTTCATGGGTCCAATTCGACGGGCTTGCCCATACCTATGTACAGCATGTCTCAATTGGCCTTGGTCAAAATGGACCTAAACAAAATTCCCCTGGTCCCATATAGTCGATTGCGCCCTTGAGCGAGAGGACACGAAGGTCAAGGTAATTGTGCATACCCTCCAGAAAGGGCGTGGGAGAAGAGAGAATGTAACCAATGGACCCTCTTTGGCTTATGGCACTCAGAAAATAATATACTACACCCATTTTGGTATGTGCTCTAAAAGAAGAGGTCAAACACCATGGAAAACGTTTATGGGATGAGAAAGGAGAGAATGGCAGGAATCTCCCAAAACTTCTTTGTCCATCGAGTCACATCGCATTTGACCTAACACTAAGCACAATGCGAATGCATATTTTGCGCTATGTTGTTTGTGCTATGTTGCAGCTTCGTGTTTTCCAGCTCTATCCCGACCAAAGCGGCAGTCCGATTCTGGAGGACCCGCCCAGATCGATTTGAACATCACAGTGCCATTCATATTCAGTGCTCGTTTGTATCCCTACGGTGAGGACAAGGGGGACAAGGCACTCGAGCCCTTCTCCAAGACTCAAGCATTTGTTATCAAACACGAGCTCACATTCCTAACAGAGAATGTGACCGTGCTTTACGTAAGGCTTCTTACGGTATGTTGTGACCTGTCTGACTTAAGAGCATGTGTTCTTGTAGGTAAGCAGAGACGGAGCAGTTGGACTCGGTCAGGATGTGGAGAATGCTACGCCGAACCAATTTCCAAATGCACCCAAAATGGTGGCTGCATTTTGGTCTGAGACCAGCTTGGGCGATACAGGTCGCGTGTATTATCGAGAGACGGAAGGTGGGTGTTTGATGCACAATATGGTTTTGACTGTGTCATTATGTTGGCTTGCTGTAATCTTGCACGGGCTGCTGGCGACAGTTGACGATCGCGTGTATGCGCTCTTCTCGTCCGGTCACCTTTGCCGTGAAAATGACTCCTAGTGTATGTTTGGAGGGACACTAGTGCCAACCTAGATTGCGCGAGGCCAGGAATTAGGTCAGTTGCCATATAGTCATAGTCGTATCGTACCAGAGGTGACGATCGGTCGAGAGTCGAGAATGCTATACGTAGTCATGATGGCGTTTATTTTCGCGTTCTCCCATTATTTGTCAATTCGCTTCTCGTTTACGACGTGCCCTTAGTTGGCGGCGCCGACATGCTCGCCCCAGCGACCGTATTCTTCTCGTTCAATCATTGCTACCCTAGACACATTTTCGCCTCATTCCTACTGTGCACGAATTCCCCCGTCCAACGGTGCCTTCCGTTACAACCCAGCGTCAACGCTGGGGTCAGTTTTTGTCACTGGCACATGTCACGCACGATCTTAGAATGGGGGTTGAAGAAAAAGTTGTTCTTATCGCACAATTTGGCGCTGATTCGCTCTGTAGACCGATATGACATGATACAGGTTAACAACACACCATTTCTTTCAAAGCCTGTGCCAAATTTTTTGGTTGTACTAATCATAAATCAGCGATCGACCTGAGACATCTCGTTACAGAACTCAGTTTTTGTAAGCGTAACAGCCAGCCATAATCAAATTTGGGCTGTGTCGGCTCCTGCACAAGTAGGCCTTCAGCATGCGAGACAAGTGAATTGCCATAGGCATGACCCTGGTGAATGGTGTCATATAGTATGGAAAAAGCATGACGCGCGTTGAGCAACCAGCTGCCAGTGTTCTTATGGCTTCAGTGCAGCTGTAACCCGTGCTCATCCTAAGCTGGCGGTGTGCCATCGATAGGCACGAGCGGATTCAGCGTATCGGATCGATGTTTCGCCACTCAATGATTGCCAGGAGTCAGAGACCGCTGCTGCTTTGATTGTGAGCTTTATGCTAAGTGAGTAAGCTCCCCGCGGCATCGTCCACGCCACACTTAGGATTCGCAGCGCTGCTGATCCAATAACAATAAGCCTTATTCGTCTGGTCTTGATTTCCACATGACAACATTGTTTTTTTCAGACGAAAACGTTTTGGCCCTGGCCGCGAGTGAAGTACAGATTCAATATCACTACGGTCCTGATTTCAAGCCCAAGTCCGTCTTTGTTGTCACATGGGAGAATGTGGCGCCCGCTGATGCTCAAAACGACTTGCCAAACGCCGTATGCCTTGCTGACCTCTTGACTTTGAGCCTTTTTTATACTTTATGTTGCAGGATCGCAATGTTTTCCAATTGGCTCTGATTTTGAGCAACAACGGCACCTTCGCACATTTGATTTACAGTAAACTCAAGTGGCATAACAATGCAATTGTAAGCGTGATGTTCCTATACTGTAGGTGCTGTGCTGGTAGGCACATAAAAGCTGACCGATTGTTTAGGCTGGATTCAACGACGGGCCACAGGGTCACCACTCTTTCAATATGCCTGGCTCTGGTACTGCCGACGTAGTGAAGTTGGCTAACGACAGTGACATTGGAATCCCTGGCGAATGGTTGTTCAAACTAGACGGCTCCGAGATACACCTTTGTGGACCCGGCTTCAAGGGGCTCGAATGTGTTAACAGTAAGTCATAGAGCATTGCATTGAGACACACGATAGTGTTGCCTGTTTCAGGATGCGAGAGTGGAGAGTTCTCTTACGACTGCAGCCGTCAATGCCACTGCTCTGGTAGTGGGGTCTGCAACGTGGTCAATGGCGTGTGTCCGACATTTGAATGCGCCCCTGGTTGGACCAACGCTCCATACTGCGATCTGGGTAAGTTCAGGATCCCTTTAGGCTTGAGCTTTGTTCTAACAATCACAGTTATTTATTTTGGTTCGCTTTTGTTCTGATTTGCTCACTTTGCTTTTCGCTATTTTGCTAAGACACCGACGAATGTGCGACTGACATTCCCTGCTTGGACGACATACTGCGGCCAGACTGCGTTAACACCATGGGCTCTTATGTTTGCACTTGCCTTACCGGATACGATAACACTAGTGGCCTCTGCCTCTGTAACTACATTTGCCTTTGTCCTCTGCTGACATTACCTAATGCGTGGCCCTTCCTTGTAGCAGCGGGCGGTGTTGACAAGGCGGAACCGCTAGTGGACCCACAAACCGTGGTCATCGACCCGTCGCCCCGAGTTCTTGTTCCTACTCTCGTGACTCGAGGAGGTGCCCCGTCTCCGGTGCTGTCTCAAGTACCAACCACTAGACCCAGCACAGTGGCTTCCATTCCTCCCACCACACAAGCAGCTCCAATTCCTTTGGCTGTGCAGCCGAAATTGACTGTCAATTCTCCACCCTTGGCGGCGGCAATTGCTGCAATCGGGTCGAAGTCGTCGCGACCTGCCCAGTCACCTGCATCAGCATCAAGTACAAAGATTTACCCTGCCATTAATAAATTATCGACATCTTCAACTCGCACCACTCGAACTACTACTACCACCACGACCGAACCGACAACAGTACTGACTTCTGAAGCAGAAACAGTAAGTAGATGCCCGATGTGGCTTTGTAACCCCGCCTTTTATGTCCCACGCGTTAAGTTGCAGTGCCACCCAATTCTATGCCGCCATCAGGCGCTAACTGTGCCTGGCTTTTTTCAGGTCGAAATAGTGCCACTTACACAGGCGGTCTCTGCTCGGCCACCAGCACCCATCCTTCCTCCCAATATTCCATTCTTCACTACGACAACAATCGAAACTCCGAACAACGGACGCCTACCTCCCTGCGATTTGCGCTGTGGTGATCACGCCCATTGTGAATTGGCACAAAATAAACCGCGCTGTGTGTGCAATAAGGGATGGTCCGGTGACGGCCATTACTGTGTTGGTAAGTTGGCGATCAATAATTGACACCATTGAATTTGACGTCATTCATTTTGCAGACGTGAACGAATGCTTTTTGGAAAATGCATGCAATGGCAATGCCAGATGCCAGAATACTCCAGGTGAGGTCTGTCGCTCTGAAGAAAACGATATGATATATCTGAGATTCGGGGAGCAGAGGGATCAAAGCAAGATAAACAGTATTGCCCCGTGGAAGACTGCAAGTGCAGTCATTTCCAGCATCACCCATAGGGGAGGAGTCTTTTAGCAAACTGGGCTCAAGTGTAGCCCAGCTCATCATAATAACCATTCCTTGCAGGCAGCTACTCATGTCTGTGCGAACCTGGATTCAAGTCAGATGGCAAGCAATGCGTTGGTAAGCATGCTCTGGCAGTGCCCCACTCTCGAGCGAGCATCTTGTATCTTTCAGACGTTGATGAGTGCAAGGATGGACTCGTGCAATGCCCTGGCGGCAATACATCCATGTGTGTGAACACGGTAAAGTCCTTTGCATTCGACCTGATGACCAGTTTCCACTCGCTGTCCACTTCAGCACGGTTCCTATGAGTGCCGCTGTCGACCGGGCTATAATGGCAATCCAGTTAGTGTGCTGGGCTGCATTGATATCAATGAGTGTTTGATTCCGGAATTCTACTGCGGACCAAGCGCTGGTAAACAGACGAATGACATGGCAAAACCGCCTTTTCTTAAAAATCCTCTCTTTTCAGAGTGCGAAAACTTCATTGGCTCATTCCGGTGCCAGTGCCATCAAGGATATGAGAAGAATTCTGACACTAATGAGTGTGATGGTAAAAGTTACAAAGCAGAGCTTGCCATGGAAGCCTTCATGTTCGTTCCGATTTCAGACGTAGACGAATGTTTGAAAGCGCCCTGCAGCCGTGCAGCAGTTTGCCATAACACGGTAAGGCAGGATAATCCCAGTCCCTCTGTGTTTGCTGTGTGAGAGTTCACTTTCAGGGTGGCTCCTTCGTGTGTACTTGTCTGGAAGGATACACCGGGGATGGTTTCAGTTGCGAAGGTAACAGTTAATACAAGTTTTTGAAAAAATATGACGAGAGCCAGTGTGCACTTCAGAAACCATTCTATATCCGTTCAATCGGGTAGAAGACCAGCGTTTGCCTCAACAAAAGAATGCAGTTATCGAGTACTCTTTGTCCAAACCAGTCAAGGTTCTGGGCAAGGCATACGATCGCCTTTACGTTTCTGCCAATGGAATGATTTCATTTGACGAGCCTACTAGGCAGTTTAGCGAATTGACTTTGAGAGAAATGCGTCGCGTTGCTCTGGTGCCTTTGTATCAGAGAGCCGATCTGACCAAGGGTGGAAGTGTCTACGTTAAGGAGACCACAGATTATAGTTCCCTAGTTCGAGGAAGTTTGAACGTCCAGGAGGATTTCCACGAAGCGAACTTCCAAGCTAAGTCGATCATTGTGATTACATTCGAGGACGTCATGGATGTTTCGGCCACCGAAGATTCAGTAAACGTGAATCAGTACCCATTTGCTTGCGGTGCTGACTGACTTTTGAATTTGTAGAAACGGAATACTTTCCAAACGGTGATCACCAATGGCGACATGGGTACCTATGTGTCGTTTATTTATGATCGTGTTATGAACCCCCAAGGACAGGTATGCCAGTCCTTCGCAACCATACACATGTGACTTGCCAGGTCGAAGGCAGCCTCATTGCAGATGGGCATAGTGGCGCCTGAACCTCCGAAAAGTGTGGTCGCCCCTATGTCAGGCATCAATGCCACGCAGCTGAAAGAGACCAGCAATATGTGAGTGCCTAGCTCTTCTTCCCGATATTTATAGATTCAATTTTATCGGATATTTTCAGTGGAATCCCAGGCAAGTGGATGTACCGCATCGACCAGCGTCAAATTGTTCAATGCCCGTCCGGCCTTCTCGGTCCACCGTACTGCTTGACAGGTAGGTGTACACAGTCTATCATTCTCATGGTACACGCACTGACGCTTGGCTTCGTTGAGTTGCCAGTTTTAAGACCCTAATTTTTACCCCTTTATCCATAATACTCTTCATTGACAACAGCTAGTGTTATGTTGTTTTTATTTTTTCGATCACCAGATCTTTCGTCTTTTGGTTTTCTCATATCTCGCTTATCTCTTTTCTGCTCACGCACCACAACTCTCACGTGCACTTTGACTTTGACGAAGCGTGCTTCTATTTCTCTCTTTTCTATCGCACGCACAGACTGTAGTGCAGGATATTGGGGCCAGAACTGCGAGCAAGTCTGCCATTGCGCAGACGGCGTGCCATGCGATTTTAAGACCGGCTATTGTTCGAATCACGTTTGCATCGCCGGATTCACTGGTGATAACTGTTACGCAGGTAAAACTATGGTCTTCTTGAGCCAGAGCATGACCGCTTTGTTTTCGCTTTCGCTACTCTGCCTTCTGTCATGTGTTCTTGCTGGATTGTAGTTACTGTATGTACTATGCCTACTATACATGTATGTTGTGCGTCTAGATGCCAACCCCACAACTTCAGCATACTCATGCTTTTCGCGAATAGGATCGCGTTTTCGCATGTGAATGAGCCGCATGTTTTAGACTTGGATGAATGCGCCACCAGACAACATCGATGCCACTATCAAGCTTACTGTAAGTGAACACATAACTATCGCTGAGACAGGGTTCTGATTGGCATGGCATACTCTCACTGTGATCTCGATGTTAGCTCGATTACTGCACCACATACTGGTGAACGTGCATAGGTAGCAAGTTGAGCTGTCACGTCAGCACAGCCGACACGCTAAAACCCCAAGTCACAACCGAATTCTTTGTAGGCACGAACACCGTTGGATCCTACGAATGCAAATGCTACGCAGGGTATCAAGGCGATGGTTTTCATTGTTTCGGTAAGGATCAGATTCAAAAATCCCCGCCCGAATCTAAATTTTTTTGACCAGCAGCGTGCGCGCAATGCTCTTTCTGCTCTAAAACACTTTTCTGCATCATTTCACAGAAGCTACATCTTGTTACGCGGCTGGCAATGCCTGCGGAGCGAATGCCACGTGTGTTGTCTCGTCTGACGGTGGCGTGAACGGCTCATCGGTTGCCAGTTGCGTTTGCAACCATGGATTCTTCGGTGATGGCATCGACTGTTTTCCACTCGCTACTGGTACCTATCATTTTGCTTTCTTGACCACGTCTTGATACTCTTGAGTCAAAGCTGAAGTTGGTGTGGTTTATAGATTAAGGCCACCAGGTCTTTTCAACTTGACTCTCATTTTCTTGCTTCTATGCTTCTTTGCTATGCATGTCTTTTCTCTGTTAGACGCCTCTGACTCGACCACGCTAGCTGTCAGTAATGCCACGGCTGAGCCCATCTTCCCACCACTTCAACCACTCCCTCTGCCAGAATCAGACGACACGGAATCAATTGTTTTTGAAGATCCTCGCTACGCCTACTCTCTAAACTTCTCATCGATCCACCAATCGAATCAATCATCAACTGCTGACACGTCCACACAGACTACAGGAGCGGTCACTTCTGCTTCTGAACCGCCTTCTTCACTGCCTATTTCTTTGAATGCACTGCCGACACCGTTGCCACCGCCTTTCATCGACATTATACCCCAGACAGCACGAGCTCCTTTGAGCGAGCCCATTTATCCACTTCCTGACACTCCAGGCCACAGTTCGTCTCTTCCCGAAAACACAGTGGACACGGAACAGATGCCCTCCCAATCAGAGTCAACGACATTCCTGTCTGCGTCCAATGTTCCCATCACTGTCACGGCGGATGGAACCAACGCTGATCAGAACTCAATCACAGAACCCGCATGGACACTGCTAGAGGACGCGTCCACTCAGCAAACTAGCGCGGGTAAGAAGTCTCCTATGCTGTACTTATTTTGGTCCATTGATCATAAGTTGAGTGGACCAATCTGGCAAACCATCCCTACAATAGATTGCCGTTTTTTAGTTCATTTGGACTTGGACAACTCAGCAGCCTCCGCCTCAAGTGACTCTTCGTCCTCTAACTGTAAGCAATTTGAGCCCTTTGCTTTTCCCATGCTTTTCTCACCACCAGCGATTTTAGTGTTAGTGATTATTGTGCCCGCTGTTCTGTGCGGCGTTTGGCTCATTCTTATCATTGTGCTTATGGCGGTATGTATGAGACGAAAGTAAGTATTTCGAGTTCATATCCACACTGAGCCGGCTCAGATAGGACACCCTTTGTAGGAAACATAAGCAGATGGACAAATTCGGTCTTGGCTACTACTTGCCAGCAGGCAACGCCAGCAAGGATTCGACGTTGACAGCAGGCAGTTATGCAGCTTACGGGTCGCAGTGGGCCATACCTAGGCCGGCATATGGCTATTACGAAGTAAGTGGCTAGTGGGACAGAAGGGTGCACGCACGGGTCTAGAAAGCATTGTTTGAGTGACAAGGGCTAGAAGCGATGAGCTTATCGATGAGCGGAAATAACCCGCAACGTCCCCGGGTCCTCCGATTCAAGGGATTTGCTGTGCCAGTAGTGATATAGAAAAGGAACTCCTTGGTCACTATTGGCATGGTCACATTTGGCCGCTGGTTCGATTCCTGCTGTTTTTCTTTCTTGACACGGCCATGTTTTCAGGGCGCTTATTACCCAGCCGACGCGTATGCTGCATATAAATACTGAAGAATGCGTGCGTTTAGATTTTCCTCTTATCTTACTATTCCGCATTAGTTATAATTTTTTTGTTTATTGTAGTGAAGCAGGTATTTGATTTGTTGTTTTGTGTCGAGTAAGAGAAGGAAATGTGCAATTTTAGTGGTGCAATGCCATTTCTTGCCATTGTAAAAAGTTTAATGCCAAAAATATGGCGACTGCTGACTTTGCTACCAGGACCTCATTAGTACATAAATGCGGCATGCTGTACGGAGGGATACAGTCCAACAAGATCTTGCCAATCAGGATGATTACTGCGCTGCCCCCTTTTTAGCTCTGCGATCGGAAGTCCATCGGCAGAGCAACTACAAGGCGTTTACATTTGTTGGATTTCGCTTTTTGCCTGAAAATCTTTATGGTCCGAAAATATTTTCTGTCTGCAAAACCCATATGTACAGTATTTGGGATGCTGGCACACACAACAGACCCGTCACCATGCGCGCATCAGAGTGAATGCACTAGACCCAAGGCGTCGAGCCGCGCAAACTCACGACATTCTCTTCCTTCACAACTCCTCCCCCGTATCGATTCTGGGGAAAAATTCTACCCCGCCCCGACAATGCATCCTAGCCAATATTTTTGTGAATTTTACGGTAATTCAATGATAATAACTTTACCTTTTCTTAGTCGTCACAAAGCACAGACTCATATGGTATTGGAGTACAAGGCCAGCACGGGTTTATGGCTCACGAACCGACCTCCATCTCTGGGATTTGAGCTCATGGCGAGCCTAGCTGATCGCTGCCTGGCAATACGGCAGACGAATAGGAACTGGCAAGTGCCCGTGAGCTCTTATCAGCAGTGCTTTGTTTCTATGCCTTGTTCTCCACTCCAAAATAAGGGGCTGCATCATTATGCGAATTGTACATAGCTCTGATACTGAAACAACCCTGTTTTATTTGCGTCCCTGACAGGCTGCCCATCCCGACTCGTATGGGTGAACTCAATAACTACCAGCTTCGTGACGAATCTGGATTGAAGGAAATGAGCCCTTTTGGGTTTTCTTACAAGCTGTCGCAAAAACCCTTAAAATCACTAGAAAGTCCCAAAAAATCACCAAGGGGTTCGAGAATCCCCAAAAGGTGCACAAATGCCACGCCTGGCAGCACTAAATGGAAGAACACTTTCTTGCTGATCTTCTTGTCGTTTGGTGTGCGCTTCTCAGCGGTAAGGCGTGAGTCAGCCGTATGCAAGCTTAGCGAGGGACTTACAAGATAAATGCCGCAGTAGGCCAGTCCGCTCTGCGCTTACAGCTGCCGTTCCAAGCGGGTCTTTCGAGAGGACTGGGAAAGTGCAGTGGTACAGGGTCATGTTCAAGAAAAGGTGTACGGGCCGAATGACACTAGACACCATTTACCAAATGCCATGACGTTTAAATACGACGACCATTGTCCATTTTTTTCACAAAGTAACTATGTCTGAAGGCACATGTCCACCCGCTTTGAGTTTTCATTGCTTTTTTAGGTCAGCTTTCGTCGCACAGCAGACATGGAAGACACTCGTCAAAGGAGACACAAAGCGAAATGCATTGCGACACATGACGCGTAGTCTGATCACCGCTTCATTCTCTTCGCCGATTGTTCATCCGATCTTGCTGATGTGACTTTCGATGTCTGCGGCCGCGCGCTGATGGAACTCTTTCAGGGCTTCGAGGAGAGCTTTGGCGGCCTGACGCTGTTTATCCCTGTGTTCCGAGATTTTCGCCACCATTTCCTCCACCGTAGCTTTTTGCTCTTCGAACTTTCGGGTCGCCTCATCCGCTTTGGCCTAACGGGGAAAAGCGCGCAATCATTATGAGATACAAATGTCAGGAGCTCCCTCCTCGTTCTGTTCCTCGTAGCGGCCCGTCATACCTGCAGATCGGGTTTCGCGTTGCCCTTCAGTTTCATCTTCGCACCATCCATGTCAGTCGCCGCATTTTCCAGATTCTTCTTTTCTTTCTTCAGCGTCTCGTTGAAGTTGTGGGTTTCTTTGAGTAACGCGTACGATTCTGCTTCGACCTTCTGCAGCAACACGCGTTCAGCTTTTCCGACAGACATGCAGATCTCCCCAGCCTGCAGCAGCCCCCTAAAAAACCCATTTACAGAATCTTCAGCTGCATAGCACTTCACTAATCGTAAGCATGACGATCTTGCACGATTCCAAGGTGGCTTCTGCCCCAAAATAGAAAATTTCCTTACGCAGCCTCTGGTTTCTCCGTTCCGTACTTGGCGGCGGCTTGTTTGATGAGGGCACCCAAGGCTTCCGTTTTCGTCGTTTTGCTCATTCCTCCGACGCTCGGCAGGGCTTCTCTGGCGGCGGCTTGAATCTTGTCACCGAACGTCGACGTTTCGTCGAATTGGCGCAGGTTTTCCTTGAGAGCGGGGTCGATTTGCGTCTTTTCGGCATCAGTGACGGCCTGCTTCAGCTTCGTAGCGAGTCGATTGAACGCCATTTCACTGGAAAGATGGAACTGACTGAGCACCCGCACGGCCGACCGCCAACAGGACTGGATCGTAGAATGATCGGGCGGACCAAGCGCGGGAAGAACATAGCAAGTGTAAAGTGACGCTACACACCACACACTGCTTTTTAAAAGGCTCTCCTCAGCTTGTGGTGTCCCCCACCCAGTCATAATCTACACTTGTACGCAGCCCATGAGAAATCGCAAAATCGGCGCAGAAATTACTTCCCTCGTTTTATTGCTATAAAGCATTGGCTAGCCAACAGCTCTTTACACCAGTTTGGTTTAAGAAGATCTACTGTACCATGAGCCAGAACTCTGATAAAAGATAAATAACAACAATAATTATTTGAATTTCCCGCTCTAATTTGATGCTCAGGCTAAGTTCTGATGACGTCACCAGACTTCGCGCCATTTGACTTTTCATTGTGTGGTTTTCGCTCGCTGGTGACTGGCAGTTTTCCCGCCAAACTTGTTCGACTTGAGTCAAGAAAAGTGCCTACCAAATACTTGCCGCTCGCTGTATGTAAAAATGAAACGAACATTATCTCCCGTCTCGCCTTCCTTAAATGCAAAACGCAAACGGATGAAGGAAAATAATGGAAGTCTGAAATTAACGTTCGCAGATCAAACATCGGCTACCGTTGACGGAATGACGAAAAGTTTAAAAGAAATGAGCTTGCGGTTGTATCGTCAACGTAATGACCTAATAAAAAAGGTATTTAAAACGATCTACTTTTTATGGCTAGTTTTTTAGGTAGTAGGCCTAGTGTTTACGAGACTTTGTACATAGCCCAAAGTGTCGTACAGTCGACCTCGGATAATTGCGAAGTCCGTATAATTGCAACAAGTCCCATTCCCCGATTTTTAAGCTATATGTAGTATCTTTTACGTGTATTTCAACCTCAGATAATTGCAACTTTGTCTAGGGTAATAGCAACTGATTTTGGTTGCGATTATACGAGGTCGACTGTACTGTGCAATCGAATGTACGAATAGCAGTCCTAGTGATTGAGATTGGTAGATATGTAGAAAGCCGTGCCTGTACACAGTGTGATTTTGTAGAGGCTCGACTGGCAATCGATACTCCGCGCGGAGCTTTGTTCTCACCCGTCAGGGTGACGTGTCAGGCGTGTACTAGGTCGGAAGGCTTGTTAGGCTGCCCTGGGTTTTTGGACCCAGTCGTATTACAATTTGCAATTTGTAGAAAAAAGACGTCGATCGCATAAACGTTGGACGGGAGAAATTAAAAGCGGAAAAGGCGCATTTTCTCCAAGAATTGCATGGCAAAAATGCAAGTCTGGCGGATGCAAAAGATCGTTCGAGAGAAGTCTACAAAAAGTAATTCCTCGTTTTTCGGCGAACGTCTGCGTAGATTATGTTTGGTGTTCTTAGGATTTCTTCTCAAAATGCAAAAGCAGCGCATATTTTAATCGTGAAATCGCAATTAGATCAAAGAATCTTGGAGGGTACGTGCGCAGCTTTGTTAGTCTTTGGATGGCTTTTGTATCAACATTGTTGTTAAGTTTGATTCACTTGTAGAGAAGAAAATCGTCGATGCGAAGGTCATTGAATTCAATGAGATTGCTGCGCGTTCGGAAAAAGCTGCGAGTGATGCTGTACGAATGAAGGAAAAGGTTCATACCGACTTGGAGAACTCCCAGCAAAAATGTAGGCTTCTGTTTCTGTTCCAGTTAATTATAAACTAAAATCTGGACGCTTTTCAGTGACGTCTGCGGAAGCGGAATACGAAAGTTTGCAGCATCGGCATCAATCAGATATTGACGAGCGCCGTCGAGAAGTACGTTTTTGCTTTTTTTATATTACCGCTATCGATCAGGTCGAACAATTGTCTGGTGTCCTACGCTATTTCAAATTTAAAATGGCGGAAAACTTTTATGTAAGCAAATAGCCCTTCCCAGCTTTGAACCTTGCCCCATCTTGTTTGTACTGTATTTTAGCTGTTGTTACTATCACCAGATATCTACAGCATGAATGAACCTGAAGTCAGTTGATTTCTGTCTTTAGTGGAACGAAGTGACTGATCTCTTGGAGACGGTCCGTCGAAAATCCGAGTCTTTACGAGGAGACCTCGAAAACGCTCAAAAGCAGATCGAAGAAGTGAAAGCTGCTATTCCTTGCAGCAAAGATCAAGTAACGAAACTGAACGATGAGGCGAATGAGTTTGAAGCAAGACTTGGTATGAGACTTTGAACCTGCTATTAGTCACTTTAGATCTAGAACGCTAATCTTCTGATGTCACACTGGCCTTAGTAACAGTATTAGTCCAGGCGAATGAAGACAAATGCTGTCATTATAGAACGCGAGAAGCAGTATGCCGACGGCGTAGAAAGACTAGCGGCTGTTACAAACGAATTGGAATGTTCAAAATTACAATTGGAACGTATGAACAATGAGTTGCATGGGAAGGTATGGGGCGCATGCCAGGGATCTTGGTGGGCTTTCCAAAAGTGTGTAAATCGGCCGGCCATGTTTTTAAAGGGCCGTTGTACGAGTGTTCCCTCCCCAATGGAAGGGGAACAGCATCCGAAACCTAGCCCCTGGCAAAAGGGTCTGAAATTTTTTGTCTGGCGGTCGGCCGCGCCATAAATCAGCGCAGGGATCAGGATTTCCCTGGCTTTCCCATGGGGTTCACTTACTTTAGGCTCATCCAGACCCTTTTTTCAAAATGTCACATTACTTTTAAAAAATTTTTTCCTTACGAAATTGACAATTTTTAAGCCTGGGATTCGGCCAGTTTTAAAAGGTCAGGTCGCCCCCCCCCCCCCAGTTTCGGATGCTGGAGGGGGAATTTTTGAGTTTCTGAAATTCCAGAGTTTCTTAATTTCATGTATGTAAATAGCCCCAACAGCGACTGATCCGGCCCATCCGCTTTAAAAGATAAAATACTTTTGGATAGGGATAACCTCTTTGGCACCGCGCCCTTACCAGCCTGTCCTGTTTTCTTGCTGTCATTGCATATTGAACCGCTCCGCCGAAGGACACAAGAGAACGAACCAGGGCTCACAGCGGGATTAAATACCAATTTGGAAGAAGCGAATTCTTGATCATGCCATTCCTCACTGTGGGACGAATGTGTATGTCACACATTATCATTTCTCTGCAGATCTAGCCTAGAAAATTTAAATTGCCGATCCGGCTAGATCGGTCGATGCTGAATAGATTCTTCTCAGCCTTGAACCTTGCCCCATCTTGTTCGTACTATTATTGGTAGACCTATTTCTGAACTGTACCTTGAATGTACTGTAGTAATCTGGAGCATCCATGCTTCCAGATCATTGAAGCGCAAGTAGGACTACAGAACGCGGAAAGAGAGCTGACGGAGGAGGAAAACGCCCTGAATCAGCTGGAAGCACGGGCGGAAATCGAAAAGAACCACCAAGAGGAGAAAGTAAAAATGTGAATTTTGAAAATCAAATGCTACATCGTTTTCGTTTTGAGGCTGCGTTTTTGCGAGCTTCGTTGGAATCTGCTAGGTCTGCATTGATCAAGTTTGAAGAGGACGCAAAATTAGAGGAAGAACAACGAAAGGCAGAATGGAATCAGAAAGAGGTATAAGTCTGCTTTGGGCTTTTCCTAAATCCAGGTAAGTTAGCAGAATTTGATTTTAGAAAGATCGTCAAAAAAAGTATGAATCGCAACAGAATCAACTGGATCAACTAAAACTCGAGTTCGAGCAATTGTCTGGAATGGTATGAGATATAAATATTGAATAAATTTGATTTACTTTTTGGCGGACTAGTCTGTTATTTCTGGTTATTACAGACCGTCATTTCTGAGCCATTCAATGTTGATTCGTCTGAAATCAAAGAATTCATGGCAAAACAGCGCGATGAACTGGTAAACTTATTTTAATAACGGTTTTTGACGTTCGAATTATTTATGTTTGTACCGACAGGGACGTGTGTCTTTCGAAATCGATGAATTACTAAGAAAACGAGCGTCAGAGGCTGCTTCGAAGAACGAAAATAAGCAACCGGCGGCAATGTCTGCCAAAGGCTCGAAGGTGCTATCACAGCAACCTTTTACTCCGCGTCCATCGGAGAAGCCAGCCAATATCCGCGCTGAAAAGACTGTCACGAAGCATGTGACGTTCAAGGTAAGTTGGTGTTTTGGGAGATGTCTTGTCCTGACACATCGAGGGTCGATGGTATGGCTCCTCTAGAAAACATTATAATAGGGTGTAAAGTGATTTTGCCAACTTATAGCAAGTGACTAGCTCATCCCATGTTTTCATTGTAGGGCACACCAACGATACATGATGCGCCTTCCAGTCAAATGTACGCAAGTCAACAACCAATTGTGTCCGCTCAACCGACGGTGTCAGTTGGCTCCAAAACGGTTCCAATTATGCCAAATTCGCGTGTGCCTGTAAATTCTTGTCCAAAGACACCGACATCTGTGGCGAAGACGCGGTTAGCAGCGTCCATTCAAAAGGCTGCTCCTGTAATTCCAATTATACCTGTCCAAACTTCGTCGCCGAAAACGCCACCGTCGTCGGGTAGAGTACAGCGTAAGAAATTTCTATGTTTATTACACTGTATGGTACTGCATGTAAGGCACATTTATGTGGGGGTGTAGTGAGATTTGAGGTACCAAGCGCGTGATCGCGAGAGATAAGGTGTTAATTTCTTGAGAAACCTGCAAAATTTATCAGGAGAGTTCTGCAAGCGGAATGACTTAGGAGACTGCACAAGCAGGAAACTGGATTCGCACACAGTAGCTGGCTGACACCTGGAATGACACACTCCTAGACCTTTAAAAAATACTCACACTTGTACCATTGGCTCTGAGAAAGCTTTGTTTTTAGTCCCTCCAGTTACCCCAAATCCAAGAATGTTTCTGTCGACGCGCACGAGTAGCCAGCGGTCCGATTCCTCCGACAGGTAGCTCATTATTTTTTACTCGTATGGATCATGCTTTACTCTCCCTGTCTTTATCGTAGCGTGCTGGACATTCCTCAAACGCAAGTTCTGTTGCGTAAACCAGCTGAACGCAATCAAAGAAAGGAGTCACCCGATATTCTGGGCATATTTTAAATGACATCGATCAAGGCGCCCCGAATATCCCTTTCGGTTTTTTCGTGAATTGCCGTGTGATCATGGGGACATTGACTTTGATTCGAATGATTTCGATGGATTTGTTTTTCTGGAATGTTGCAAATTCGGTTTCTGATTCTTTCCCATTAGCCGTGGACGATAATTTTGATTTCTGTTATTGATTTCAGGTAGCTTCAGGCTTATTTAAGAATTTGGATTTTTTCTGATTAAAACTGTGTACGTTGAGCCTGTTCGCCCCCCCCCCCTCCCCCGGTGCCCCCCGTACGAGGTACTTCAATACCTACATTGAAACTTAGAACTAGAAGTCCTTGACTTAACAGCTTATTTCAGCTAAAAATGTGTCCTGGTCCCTGTTATCTGGTGGTGGTTGTCCCTTCCCTGAAGAGGATATTCAAAAACTACGAGTAAATTGTCGCAAGCCGACCATGCCGTCAGCTCTTGCCGGAGTAAGAAATGGCGGGGAGGGTCGCAAATTTGTTACTCCCTTCCGCTCAGTAGCAGGCCTAGCCCGTACACGAGCGAGACCAAGTAATGGGAGGCCGTGATAGCGCAATGACTGCATTAGCAAAGGAGCGCGCCCAAGCTGACTCTGAGAATGGACATGTGACGGGGTAAGTTTGTGCTGACGAATCAGGTACCCCACTCAGCATTAGGCACATCAGGAACCCTCGATGCCTCAAATTGTGGCGGGGCTGCAGGTTTACCCAGAAGCAGGAGTCTCCAAGTCATTCGCCCTCCTGCATGCTAGACTCGTGGCCGCGTGCGGTCGTGCGTGGGTGGCGTGAACCAGTGAGCTACTACTGTATGTACGGTCATCTGGATCGAGCTTGCACTCTAGTTATCTTTTATCAGTGTAGGTGCTCCTTTCTGGCATGTGTGATATTCACCCAGTACAGGTGGGGTATCTGCAGGCACCGTCGCCCATAAAGTAACAGCGAATAGCAACCTACGCCGACTTGGGGACACGCCTACAACGGACTTGCCGCACAAGAAACTCAAGCAAAACAATGTAATGATATGGGAAAAATTGGCGGTGGACTGTAATTCGCACCTCGTATGTTGGTGTTCCACCTCCGACTTGCTACATGGCACGTCCGCAGTGAGTGATCGTACCTGCATAGACCCATGTCGATACCTCCGCCGTACTGACGGTGGGTACCACATTTGCTGGATATGATCTGGGCGCAGGGGTGGGCTAAACACGGGAGTGTAGCCACGTGAGTGGAACGGGTCCTACACGTGCCATGTGGCAAGTCAGAGGAGGACCAATAACGCACGAGGTGCGGGATAGAAAAAGCTAAGCCGAAGTGAAATATGATTCTTGTTTGTATCCGTCCATATGTCAAGCTGTATGGCTTGGCTACGGGATCCTACTGTAACTTTCCATTTGTAGACCCGTATCCTCAGAGCACCGCATGATTTCTCGCCACGTCTGCCCACTGACAAGCAGATAGGTCTGGCCCACCTCCACATGGCAGCGCTAAGCAAAGTCTCGGAATTAACACATTACACTGCAGCGCTTTACGATACTTTACCTGGATCTACAACGAAAGATGTTCTTATTCAGTCAAATGCAGGCACGTGACGCGAGCGGTCGGGTCGACAAAATGGGCTGCTGTCAGTCGGATGAAAAGCATGACGGTCGTCGAGGTGGTGAAAATCAGGAACGAAGTGATGGGCGTGGTGATGGTGATGTTGATCGTCGAGACAAGAGAGGGAATAAAAATCGAAGTCACAAGACTCGCAGCGACAAAGAAGTGGGAGGTAAGTCCGATGCATCTGTAATGAAACTGGGTTACATCTGCTAATTCTCTGCCAGCAATGTTTGTGGCACTGTTCGATTACGACCCCGACAGCCCTGCTGAGTTGCCACTGCAAAAGGGCGATCGCGTCGAGCTATTGAGTAAAGAGTGAGTTGACGATCGCATTTTCTATGTGATGTTTTCCTGATTTTATGTTTCAGACCCGACAACTTCCTGTTCGTCCGCCAAGCGAAACTGAACGGAATTCGAGGCTACGTCCCTGCGGAGTTCCTGATCCGAGAAAGTAAACAGCGTTCAAGCCGGTAAGGCCAGTGCTGCTTTCGTTGGTTATTTTCCAATGTACCGCGTTTTTTTAGTACCTCGACGAGGCGACCGCCGAAGCGTCCGCTGCCCGAAGATATGCGCGATCGATGGCGCGAAATTCCTCGAAGCCAGCTGGCGATGAAAGCAACGCTGGGCGAAGGTCGATTCGGAGAAGTGCAACTGGGTAAGGTAGCCATCGGACGAATTTGATTTGCCGTGTACGAACTTTTTTCAGCCACGTGGCACCACCCTGATGGCTACGACCTGACAGTCGTCACCAAGCACTTGAAAGATCTCTCGCTGAACGACAAGAAACTACTGCTCAACGAGGCTGGCACCATGAAAGACTTGCGTCACGAGAACGTGGTCAAGCTGTACGGAGTGGTGAGCGCGGACGAGCCGTGTTACATCGTCACGGAGTTCGTCAAGGATGGATCGTTGCAAGACTACCTCAGGAAGAGACAACAGTTGCGGATGCCCCCTCTCTCCGCATCTTCTCTGGTCGGAATTTGCGTTCAGGTAGAGTCGATCCCCAGTTTTTCCTACGATCTCCACGTTTTATCACGCTTTCAGATCGCACGGGGCATGGCCTACTTGGCGAGCAAGCGACTGGTGCATCGCGATCTGGCCGCCCGAAACGTGCTGATCGATGTAAAGACGGAATCGCCGTTCTCGTGCGTGGCGAAGGTTGCCGATTTTGGTCTCACGCGCTCTCTCAACAAGGACTACGTCTACAGGATGAGACGTGAGATGCTTACAATTAGTTCAGTACGCCAGGTCGTAGGTTAACTTGGAAGTGATCTTTTCAGATGAAACGTACATCGCGACGAGGTGGCTGGCGCCTGAAGGATTCGACACCGTCTTCTCCAGTGAGTGTCGAGTCTGCAGGGCACTTTTTCGGAGATGACATTGATTATTTACAGCCGAGACGGATATATGGGCGTTTGGGGTGACGATGGGCGAAATCTTCTGCGATGGAGAAGACCCTTGGGGAAGTAAGCTCGAGAGGTCTCTGTCTCGGATCCACGTTTTCTAGAGTGACATTTTAGACTTGGAGGAAGGACTTGTGCGAAAGCGCATTCTGTCGGGACGTGGACCTGAGAGGCCGCCCGCAATGCCCTCCTCCGTCTACGATATTATGAAGCGATGTTGCCAGAGAGATCCCAAGCGTCGACCCAAGTTCTCACGCCTGGTTTCTGAGTTGGAGGCTTGGAGTGGATGACGGGCGAAGCGAAGGAGCTCTTTTCTGAGTCGTTTTTCTGCTCTCATGTGTGCTCTTGATTTGTGCGATGCGCTGCTTGAGCTCGGTGTTGTCCATGCTACGAAGCAACATGGGAAGGCTCTGGTTCTGTTTCAAGTTTTAGCTGCCAACAGTTCTAAAAACAGTCAGTAAACGCCGCATAGTACAGGCTGACTGTAAAAGCATAAATTTTGTAACATGCCCACTCGTCATTTTCGATTCCTGACTCGAACAGCATTCCCGAACTGGCATTCTAGACCACCCAAACTGGATCTAGTCATCCATTATTGGTTTATGCAACACGAAGCGACAGCTTTGTAAAGGACAAATTGGACAACTAATTTTCCTCTGCCTCCACCATCTGCGTTCCCAATTCGAATTCGGTCGACGATGCCAGTTCCCAAAGCGACTGTTCTTTGGGCTAGTCACACCGAGTCTACTCGTAACGAAGAGGGTGTAATTTTTGTGATAGCTCGTTATTGAAGATGAGATGAAGAGCCAGAATGCCACACTCTGGGAGTCTCTATCTCGCCAATAACGAGTCCTCTGTGGTCATCTGTTCACGGCCAGTGTACCCGCCCTGCGTTCTTATGTCAAGCCATTCAAATTTGGAAAAGAAGATATCGAAAACGCCATTTCAGCGTGGCATCCGGAGTCAAAAGCTTTTAGATAGGAGACGCAACAGTGCAGTTTTGGATTTGATTGGCCCGCATCCAACGAGAGTCCATTTTGGGACATAGCATGGAGTGTCCCCTAGGCCTCCGTCCACCCTACTTGTCTCCTTGGTAAATTTTTCAAGTCGAGAAATATTGTCATACGTTAACAAAGGAGCACTTCGAAAATGAGTGAGTACTCGGTCGACAACCCGACTGGTCAAGGCATGTCCTGTATCGACCATACGTTTTCCTCATAGAAATGCAAGTCCGATTCTGAAGACTAGTGTTGTTGAAAGGGAACCTAGAACTAGGCTGTTCTGACTCGACCTTTTGCCTTTGACATTCAAATGTTGGAAGTTGGTTAGCACACTTTCGGTGTCCTCTAATGAATCTTGGTCCAGTCCACTTCACCACCTCGCCACAATATGGATGAGTGTACAAACCCTTGTTCCGCCCCAATTAGCATATCGTTTTTGCGTGCCCTCGTTGCGCGCAATAGGATCGCCAATGAAATCTAAGTATCCCATGTCGAGTGGGTGCACCCTTTGATCATTGATGACATGATTGAAAGCGCGAACTTTTTACCCATATCCCTGTCCGTAAACTATGGTTCTTGGCAAAGGGTGTAGACTAGTTCACTACTCCGTGCCCCGTACCAACTTCAAATTCAAGTATGGTCAAATTAAAATTTATATTCTTGGATTCTCCGTTAGGGCATGGACGCAGATGGTCTGCTGCCGAGGGTGATATAGTTGGCGCCTTGTATGTACATATGGAATTGGTTATTGACAGGTGGAGGCCGTATTTTTGTTTACGACCGTTCTCGCCTTGGTTGTCGTAGCGACTAGGTTTTTGAAACGATGACGAGGAATCAACTAAGAGACTCGGACAGGACAGACGGTTGTGTTTTCAACGGGTGACAAACGTCGATAAGTCCTTGTTTTCCTTTCACTATTTAGTGTCAGCTGCAAGGCGTCAAGGGGGTGCTCCCGGACGGGCTGGCTTCAAGAGTAAGAGGAGATTGGCGATGGTCAGCACCATAAGCAGGGTGTGTATCAATAATTGCATAGATTCTCATCGGCGTGAGGCGACGACGCGAGACAGAGCGCGTTCTCTCTTTTTGTCACATCGATGATACATTACGACGATGACTCGTCCTTGAGATTGAAAGATACGCTCGCTTCGGCCATATACGGCTCCTTTGCTGCTTAGCCGCTATGGACGGAACGAGAAATTGGAGGAACGCCTGTGCTCCGTTTTCATCATGAAACGCGTAATGTAAGGACCAGCGGGGTAATTATGCTTGGGGACGTGTTGGAGGAAATCGAATAGGACCCCGCGAGGTTATTGCCACCCGTCTTCAATCTCAGTCCCACCACTAACTAATTTGCCGAGCGAGGCACGCCCGAGGCTGTTGAAAACCAATGCCCGTTGCGTGATTCGAGTCGGATATATTCAACTGAACAACTTCATTTTGAAGGATTTCTAAATATATCCTATCTGTTTCGATAATATTGTTTTGGATTAGCATTCCAAAGATCACTTTTCATTTTGACAAGTGTTAGTTGGCAAACTCTGTCAGACTACTTTGTCAGGTAAGACGAGTGATGAGCGCGGCCTCCCTCCCTCCCTAAAAGGCAGTGCACTGGCCTGGACAAGAGGGTGGGGTGTGTCAACAAATAAAGGCACGCTTCACTTTTGCGGGGGGGGGAGGTCCATTTACTGGCTCTGGTGCATGATGGCTCGTTGGGGAGAGTTTATTATTTTCTCTAAAGCATAACTTGAATTGGCTCGTTTCCCCGCTCTTTCTTTTGGCTGCCTACTAAGACTTTTTGAATGGGCCATGTCAGATTGTTGTAGTACTCGTATAAAAAGGCGCAAGCAACAGGCGTCGTTGGCTCGTCTAGTTTTGAGTAACTATGCTATACTCGAGGTTGGAAGATCATTCTCGGAGGGGGTCGGCCTGAGAATGTATTTACAAGCTGGAGAGAAAGAGAAAGCAGATGCCAAAATGCTCGTGCTGCCAGCTGGGCAACGAGTTAGTAAAAGGTTGGTTTTGGGCAAGAAAAACGTCATTCGACGACGCCTTTGCTCCAAATGTCTCCAAGTTTCGAGAGAGGGGAGTAGGAATGGATGGTACACGTGCTGCTATCGGTGAGGGAAATGTTGAGGAAGGAAGACTCGTTCGTCAACCGACTCCCTTCTCAAGAAGTCTTTTCCCCTGTCGTTAGCTTTTACTTCTTATGCTTTTTCAAAACTGCCGATGCAGCGCTTCTTTCCGGTGCGGTGCACTCGTGTTACTTGATCAGAGGATAAGCCATCTCCGCGTCTGGCCTCACTCGGTCGGCGCGTTGAAGGAAGGAAGGCGACGAGCCACCGACTTCTTCCCTCGAGACGCATTTCACTTTCTTATCGAACTTGGTTGGACAGCCGCCCCTTCAACTCGATTTCCTCTCGTTGCCTGCTCCTCGGACCAAAACGAGGAGACTAGCCTGCTAAACCGGAGCTACGGATTGTCCGATCGTGCAACAGTGCGCGGATGGCGCTAATGACCGCGCTCCGTTGTTTTCTAAGCTTGTGCGAATCGGCTTTCTAATTAACTTTCCATCGATTATTCTTCGTTTGCTTTCATTTTGCGCCCATACGCAAGAGTGCGTAATCGTAGTAGTTGTTGCGGCGGCTAGGCTCAAGGCGGTTGTAAATATTAGTATGCGTTTTCGAGGCCCTGCTCTCGATAGCGAGGCACATTTGGCCGGCGACGTCGACCGGATGCGATTCCTTCGTGGTGCAGCATGCGGAAGCGAGTGTCTGGCTGTCTAGGGCGTCCGAGGGGGCCAGTTGTCTGGACGATGGCCTCCGAGTCGAGTGTGTTGTGTCGCGACGCGAAAGCAGCAGGAAACTGATCCCCGTGACATCGGGCACTGGACACACGCTGTAGTGTCATCCTCGCTCTTTTTCTGCCCATTTATGGGAATGTGGGAAATTGAAATTGTATTTTTGAAATTACCCATCCTAGTCACGCCTCGCGCTGGTTGCTGGCTTGCCTGGTCGTACGAGCGTGTCGGTCACTCCCACGACCTTGGCCGGGCTCGCTGCAGGTGTGTTGTCATTTCATCGTTTATGGAAACCCGTGGTTATTCATTTCTTCACATGGCAGGGGTGCAAGGTTACGTGTTCGGTCCCCTCGGAGGTGGATTGGGAAGGAAGCTCGTGCACATTCCTCTCCTCGAGGCCCATATGAGAGAACGCAGGTGGCCGCCCTCCGATCCAGAGTCTCGTTAAAAATACAGGCGATGCTCGAGCCGTGCTAGTAAATAGATGTATAAATTATAGGCAGCGAGTGAGAGATATTATAGGGCTGCTCGTATTATTGAATACCTTGGCCTTTTACGGCCAAATCGACCCGTGTCCCTCGCATGCTGTCTCAACACTTTTCTTCTTCGCCGCCCTTCTCGCACGACGATCCGCAGTCGGCGACCTACTTTAACCTTGATTACGAGCAATAGTCCTTTATTAGAAGAAAAGACCACCAAATGGCGCTCTCTGTTCGCCTTGTGGTCGCCTAAAACTCGGACCACGATACCAACAGGCCGCGATGATGGAATCGCTTCGAAAAGTGAATGTCGCTCGAGGCAAAACGAGACTTCCCTTTTTGATCGACGTCCCGTACCTGCGCGGGCGAATGGTTTCTGAATGACGTGTTTTCACTCGGCACACACTCGTAGAAGTCCTGTCGTGTCGTTCCTATTTAACCCTGATAGTCGTCGTTCACTTTTTAGTGCCCATTATGGATATGCAGATTCTTTCATGCCCGGGGGCAAGGGGGATGTTGCGAGAGGTTTAGTTATTGAAAATGCTACTCGATGTCATCAACAAGAGTTTATTTGTAAACTTGTCCCGGACCACTCACAATGAGCGTGTTTCTTGGATGTCATACATTTTTGAAATTTCGAGTTCTCGAGCTAGTAAATAAGTTTCGTCAGCAGCTTTAGTGAAATTGCCTCTTTAGAAGCGGGAGTGGGTAAGTGCCCAAAAAACGGCAATTGCCTGGGCGATCACTGAAAAGTAGGCTGTTTGCGGCCGAGTTCCCATTTGGCATCGTGGCCTATGTTCGAGGCGGCGACCCTCGAAAATTTTTCTGTTTGATCACTGACCGAGGAAACGGTCGGCTGCGAATACAAACGCTGTTTCAATATGATCACGGGAGCCGAGGTAGACATTAGGTACTGTACGCGTGAGAACATCGCCTCCTCCCCCGCACACTGGTGACACTGATGCAAGTGACGGCGTGTCGGTTGTGGGAGGTCGGGTCGACGGCCAGCGGCGGTCATTATCGGACACGCGTTCCATGCCCGTCGTCCATTGTTACCACGTTCACGCCAATTACGGTGCCAATCTTGTACACTGGCAGTGCTAATTTTTTCTTCGTTTTTCCTGACCATGGAGCGAACACCCGTAAAAGCTCTCATCCGCTTCGACGTGCTCGAACCTTTTCTTCCTTTTATGTCTTTTGTCTCTTTCACGTTTCACCGCTTTTTGCCTATAATTTTTTTCTGCACGGCTCCGAAATGGTCGTAGCGCATAATGATGCTCGCTTTAGCGGTTTTTCTGCCATTCCTCTCCGAGCCCCCACCTTTTAGCCTGCGCGAGAGATTGTGTTTGCAGAGGACGCCGAATCGCCTTTGCCCCTTTGGCGGACACTCTGCCACGTCTGAGATGCCGAAAAGCTTTTACAGAAATCTCAAAAACGCGACACGCACGTGGGCTGCTCCTCTTTTGATACATATAAAATGGGGAGCAGACAAGTTCATTTTGAAAGAGCAGCCATGGATGGCGGAGGAACGAGTACGAGCAGCCAAGGTGAATCCGTTACTGTTGACAAATTTCCCCTCCTAAAAGCGATGCCGTCTTTCCCCTCCAGTCGCCAAAGTCTTCTGCTTCGAGTCTGTGTTTAGACTAACTAAGACCTCTGTTTAAGCGGCTTATGGACTGGCGGGGTTTTGATAGAACGAGCGACGGGTTTATCGTTGACTCGTTTTAGCCCTTTTTTAAATTCGTTTCCCTCGTTCGCATCCGATGTGTCAGCCCGAACAACGTTTTTTATGCGCGCAGCTTTGAGCCTATGCTTTGTCTATAAGCTATCTTATCGTAGAGACTGGGTGATCGAAAATTGAGTTAGAGATAGTGAAGGGTCTTGGTCGTCTCCATGTCGTTTTGAGGTTGCTTGGATATTCGACGCGTTTTTGAGAGAAGATTGGTTGTTGCGCGCACGGTTTTTACTCGATCTAGTCTCGTTCATAGGACAGACATGGAAAATCTTGTTTGCTATTACATGGCCCAGGCACCGGGGGGATTTCATTAAAATTGCCCGCTTCACCGCCGTCCACCTCACCGAAAAGGAGCGGCGGCTAGGGCTACATCCGCTCGTCCATCTCCCTCCTCCGCTCCGAGACCAGTAAAGCATACATTTTATTTTGTATGTTGGCGCTGACTGCTGCTTCGTGATTAAATTATGCCAAGTGCCTTGGTTTGTTATCGAGAACGGCATATGGACTGGTGTGGCAGTGAAAACAGCTACGTTGTGTAGGCCAGCATGGGAGCTAATCTCGGCTCGTTTTTCTAGTCGACCACTCTGCTAACAGGCAATGATTTTTAAAATTTGTCAAAGCCGTCCATTCGGCTTAGCTGTTAGCGCATTTCAAATGATTCACTCACTCCCTCAGCAGCAAGAATTTTGTAACGATTTTGTCGCATTTACGCTCCGTTCGTCTGCTCTATTTCCTCTTACGGTAGCTTAGCTTTTGCCTTTTGGCTGGCGTGCTACCGTCGAACCGTGACGCCTGATTCGCCGTAGCTAGAGCGTAACAGTTCGGAGTTGGAGCAGAAAACTGTATGGAATTTTTGCTTTTTAGGGAATCTCTTGGATCATGAAGTGCCCTACTCGAGGCAAACGATTCTACTGCCGTGAGTGGGTGTTCAGCAAACTGTTGAGCGCTGTCGATTCGGCTTCATCTTCTTGTATGACATTGTCGAATGCACCTCTATCTTCGACGTCCACGAGACCCACTTCGTCAACTTCGTCGTCCAAGTCGATTACTGCTGACGAAAGTGGGAATAATGGCACGGTGGTCATCGTCGGGGCACCTGGTTCTGGCAAGACCGCCGTGTGTAGCGAGATCGTCTGGCCTACCGTAGTCATATCTCGTCAATCCGAGCTGAACGCTCGTCTAGTTGCCTGCCATTTTTGTCGATTAGACGATGCTGGGACTTTATCAGTCAGTGGATTTTTATGTTCGTTGGTAAGGCAATTGATCGAGAGTCCTCATTTGCCCGATTTCAAAGATCGTTTATTAAATGAGCCAAAACGACGAGCTTGGTTATCGTCGGCGTCTGGTTACGATCAAGAAAGCAATGTGGATGTTTGCGATGGAGGTAAAGCGATCAGAGCGGAGCAGTTCCCGAAGGAAGCTTTTAAGAAAACCATTTTGGAACCATTGAACGAGTCTACGCCGCCCAAAGACAGTTTGCTCTTGCTGGTTGACTTGTCTCACGACGATTCGTGCGCTGGCGCTGATTACGTATGCGCTAGTTCGGGCGTCGTCGAGCTGTTGGCCGCGTTCCGTCGTCAATTACCGAAATGGATAACGCTGGTGATCACGACTCGGAGACAATGCCGTTTCGTAGCGCGTGCATTTCACGGATGTCGACGAATCGTATTGGATGATTTGCGACGATCGTGCGTTGTTCGTGACGTGCAGCAATATATCCTGCATCGGCTGGACGAAGACGAGCCCTTACGTTTGCAGTTAAATATGGAAACGGCAGAAATGCTCAATCGATTGCACATCAAAAGCAATGGATGCATTTTGTATTTGGAATTAGTCTTGGACGGTGTGTGCGATGGATTTACGGCGTTGAGCGAATCTCAGCATATACCCAGTACGTTGAACGGACTCTATTTATGGCTTTGTCAACGCCTATTTCCTCGAAAACATTATTTTTCAAAGATTCAACCCATTTTCGATGTCATGCTGGCCACAAAACGGCCATTGACGGCTGATGAATTGTTTCAATGCGTTCGGACGTCGGATGTGGCCGTGCCAGTGGACGAGTTCTTGGAAAGGATGAAATCGGTTAGTCGATTACTGTGGGTCGACGAGGAGAGATGTACATTCTTTCACCACAGTTTTGCCGAATGGTTATTGGACGTAAAATATGCAACTCAAAAGTACCTCTGCGATAAAGCTGCCGGTCATAGTTATTTGGCCATGTGGTACTCGGCTCGAGGACCCGAATTGTCGTTGAATGAATGCGTGGATTTCGCTTATCATTTGAGGTAAGATTCTCTGCCTAAAGGGCATCGGTGCTGTTCGGGGAGAGGGACGAAACCATGACGGTAGCTGATAGGCCAGTGACCGGTCCAATGTGGGCCGAATGAGTCTCGTGGGGGTAGCAACAATGATCTATGAGGCCTCTTACGACCGTCAGCCACTGACACTTTCATCTGCTCTTTTAGTAAAATGAGAATCAAACCGCCACTGGACGAGTCGCATTTGCCGCTTTGGCTGGTACAAAGTGGCGCACCGGTCCAAAGACTGGTATTAGCCAATTTCGCCTACGACGAACCCACGACGCGTCTCCTTATCGATGCAGGTGCTGATTTCGTTTCCTTGGATTTCCGTCGACAAAGTCAGCTGTCACCGACCTCGGCCTGCGTGGATGACGAGAACGACGAGGAACAGAGCTTTTCGGTGGAAGAAGCGCAGGAAACTGGATATCGGGTTCGGCAGTCGATGGAACGCGATATTGTTGACAAGGTGGATCACGAATTAGGCGGAGACAATAATCGCTTAAGCGGTAACGGTGGAACCGATTTCGTCAGTGATGAAGCATTACTGGCCGACGACACGGCCGTGGACGCCGAAGGTCGTACGTGTTTGCATAACGCGTCATCGGACGGGCGGGTGACCTTGGTCAAATCGCTGCTATCTCGAGGTGCATTCTGCGATGTGGAAGATCATAATGGAGATACCCCCCTTGTATTGGCCTCGAGACACGGCCACGCGACTGTATGCGAACTGTTACTGGAATCGGGTGCTGATGCTAATCACATGAATCGAGAAGGGTGGACCGCGCTACGTTCTGCCGCCTGGGGTGGACACTTAGGCGTTATCGAGACATTGCTTCGGTACGATGTCGCCGTCGATTGTTGCTCGAGTGACGGTCGTTCAGCCTTGCGGGCAGCAGCTTGGGGTGGCCACGATGATTGTGTCCGAATCCTGCTCTCCGTCGGTGCCGAGCCGAACAAGCAAGACGCCGATGGACGTACGGCCTTGATGGCGGCGGCGTACATGGGGCACATGGAAGTGGTGGGGATTCTGTTACAAGCGGGCGCCGATCCGAACACAAAAGACCGTGATGGACGAACGGCATTGAGCGTGGCTGCCGTGTGCTCATCAGCCACGCCAGTTGATCACGTGGGCGTTGCTAGGCTGCTACTCGATCAAGGCTGTCTGGTCGATTGCGCCGACCGTAATGGCAAGACTCCTCTCCAGTGCTCGGCGTCCGAAGGTAACGAACCAATGTGTCGTCTGTTACTCGAGCGAGGTGCTGATGTCGACCACACCGACGCCAATCAATGCACACCACTTTTGGCTGCTGCCGCTGTCGGGCATGGATCAATAGTTCAGCTTCTGTTACAATATGGTGCCGATATCGATTCGATAGATGCGGATGGAAGGACTGTGTTGACTGTGGCGGCTGCCCACGGAAGCTGCAATGTGGTGCGAATGCTATTGGAGAAAGGATTGGATGAAATGCATAAGGACAATGCGGGTGAGTAAATAGTTAGCAGACTCGCGACAGCGGACCAGGTCTACCCTCTTTATCGATGGATTCTTGTAGAATTGCATGCACAAGTGTGTTTCTTACTTCAGGGTGGATACCGTTGCATCACGCCGCCTTCGAAGGCCATCCAGAAGTGTGTCGCTTACTCTGTGAATACAACACGAAAACGGTGCATGTAATTGACAACGAGGGAAGGTACGTCATGTTCTTCTTGACCCTACAGCCAGTCACGCCAGTTATAGTTGACCAGTCCTCCCTTGCTTGCACTTTCCATGGGTGGCCCCTCTGCGGTCAACAGTTCAAGACGGGTGAATGGCTGCAAGTTTCCTTCTTTATTTGCAGGCACCCATTGCTATTGGCCGTTGAAGAGGGTCAGACGGAAGTGGCTCGCTGTTTAATCGAGTACGGGGCCAATGTAAATAAACCGTCGTTGGATGGCCAGACATCCTTACGAATAGCAGCTGTGGCCGGTAATAAACCCCTGTGTCATCTGTTGATCTCTCGTGGCGCCGATGTGGATTACAACGATTTGGATGGCCGGTCCACTCTATACGCGTTGATCTTCGAAAGGCAGCTGGAAATGGCCGAGCACTTACTCAGTTTCGGTACCAGAGTGGACAATCGGGACCCGCAAGGACGGACGCCGTTGCACGTTGCGGCCTGGCAGGGCGATTTGGCCGCTGTTGAATTGTTGATCAAATACGGAGCCGATTTTGACGCCAAGGACAATGAAGAAAGTAAGTTTACTTTGGCTATCTGCTAGAAAGGGTCATTGGACGGGGTTTCCTTTCCTCGAGAGGGGCATCGTGAAGGAAAATGCAGCAGCAGCGACATTGACAGCCCATGCACTCTTTTAGATACCCCGTTGATGTTGGCCGTTTGGCGAGGGCACGCGTCTGTGGTCAAATGCTTGCTGGCCCATCGAGTGGACGTGAATGCGGCGGCTTCGTCGGAACAAGGCGGCGCCTCGGCGCTCAGTATCGCTGCTCAAGAAGGAAGAGAAGATATTGTCAAGTTGTTGCTTCAGCACAATGCCGATCCCGAGCATGCGGATCGATACGGACGGACTCCATCCATGGTTGCTCAAAAGGCTGGAAAGGAGAAGATTGTAGCTCTGCTCAACGATTTTCAACAAAATTCAGCAGCCGCCGCCGCCAGCCTTTTGATGCCAAATGGAGCGGCGACGAATACGACTCTGAGTGGTTCGTCCGGGGAAACCAAGGCCAGCAGCGGATACATGTCCTTGTCGCAGGCCCTCTGCAGTTCGCTGGAATCGCCATTCGCCACGGTCAGTTTCGCACATCCGGCATCGCCATCGAACACGGTCGGCGGCGGGGTACCAGGACAAGTTTCGTCATCGGCCGCAAGCAAAGTGGAAAAACGAAATGCATTATGCAGTTTACGCTCGGCTGGCCGAATGACTGGTGGCTCCTCGTCGAACAAGTCAACGCTGAGCAGTACGTGCGGAAGCCCCGATGACGACTTTTCTCGTCGCCTATTGGAACATTCAGTGCCCAAATCTATGATCGGGGGACGTTCCAGGCCGTCGTCGGTTCACATCACGGCTGCCTTGCAATCGACGGGCTCTAAAACGGGTGACCACAACGAGGGGGATGGTGATAACGAGACTCCGACAACGACTTCGATCCTGGACGCCTTGTCCGCTTTGTTGATTGGCCCTTCGTCCGAGCGAGGAAATAGCACAAAAGAAGTTCTGGAACGTAGTCGTGAACAGTCGGAAGAGAAAAACGACTCGTCGATTGCGTCGAGTCAGAATCGACCATCCGAAACATCGGCTATCGAGAGAGCGAACAGAGGCGGCGACGATGGTGGTCAAAGCGTGGAATCAGATTCAAACACGGACAGTCGCCACTCCCGCCCACGCATCGTGACGAACCCTAACTTCAGGCAGCCGTCGTCTTTGAGTTGTGCTCGCCATACAGCCAGTGACAACAAACGATATCTGCAGGATGAATGTGATCGAAGAGTCTTCTCGGGTGTTGATGATCGATCATTCGGACGATCGATCGTTGTGACCGATCGAAGGAAGGAAATGATATCTGGCTCATATCGAGACACCAATGGCCGTCTCCAATGCTCGAATGAAGTTATGGTCAAGAAGGAAACGCAGCTTTGATATACGCAATAATGTATATTGATTGGTTGTGCTTACCAGAGCAAGTGATCGGATCTAGTGGTTGACCTTTCGCGCTTTTCTCGTTTCTTTCAATTCTGTGTGTTTAGACGCCTTTGCTTTGCTAGGTAGATATTTATTGCGAGCTAGATTCTGGCCAAATGTTCAGTTCTTTGCTTCTGATGATTTGCCCATGTTTATGTCAGTGTAGCCTATGACGATGCGAGGTGGCATGTTGTAACAGCACCAAAGCCCCACAGGCAACCGGTATATTATTCCCCAAAGCAGTCGCAGTCTTCTTTACTCTCTTCTCCGTCGAAAACATTGTCAGCGCTCACAGGGTGTACCCACATGCTCCCACTGCCGAGGCCGAATTCTCCAATGTCTCAGCTAACGAATAACCTTCTCCATTCCTCCCAGCCCTGACTGTGCTGCCTCATCGAGTAGAATTCAGAATATAAATGCATTTCAGCAACTCAAGCTCACTTCACCAAGCAACCATGATGCCCTCTTCCCCTAGCTCCCCGACAAACATGATGAGCTTTACTGTGTGTGAAGCAGTTCCACAAGGCAAGCCACGCGAACCAAATTTGTTGCAAACGAACTCGAGAAGAGAAGGCAACCAAACAACTTTGCGAGTAGTACCACCATAGCATACTTGGTACCATCCTAATAATAGCGACATCACTTCTTTAATATCATTCCTGGCGCCATCGCTTTCAGCTTGAACTTTTGCACCTATAAAGAAGACCAAGTAGGGTTCTCGCGCAGATGCAGGACGCTAATTGTGACCCAATCACGCTTACCTTCTTGGCAACAGTGCGAGGGAAATCTTTTACGAATAAAATGTAGTGCGGCTCGTTTAACTGAAACAAATCTTGCAGTCATCTCGCGGTTACTAAATGACGAGCAGCAGTACCTTCTCTTCCTTGCACATTTCAATCAAATCTCGTCTGATCTTGTCCTCTTGCAAGCCTTCCTTTTCCTTCAGCACCACGAAAGCGCATATCTTCTCGCCACATTCAGCGTCTTTCACGCCAACCACCTAAAAATCTCCGCTTTAAAATGCCTGAACACAATCAACAATGTTCTTCTCTACCTGGGCACCAATGACGCTAGCGTAAGTGGACAATTTTCGTTCGATCAATACAGGAAATACTGGCTTTTTCTTGTAGAAAATGACGTCGTTGGCATATCCCATCAAGGTGATGTAGCCCTCTGCGTCCATAATCCCGACATCTCTGAAAACAATCATTTTATGCTTCATTCTAAAAATCTCTACTGAATCACTCACCCAGTCCGAATCCACCCGTCTTGGACAGCACTACTACTCATTTCATTGTCCTTGTAATAGCCCAGAAACTTGCTATTTCCAATAGGTTTAATGTAAAGTTCGCCCGGCTGACCAACTTTAGCTATGGCACCGCTAAAATCAATTATTTTGGCCTGAAATACAAGTAACGATAATAATACTCATTTCCCCTACTCAGGACTGAAAGACAACAAAACCCAGCATACCTCGTGATGCGGAGCCACCTGGCCCGCAGTTCTAATTAACTTGTCCGGTCTTCCTTCCGTCGGGAACATCACTGGCATGGTGCCCGTCTCGGTGAGAGCTAGGCCAACCTGAAACTCCATTATTTTCCTAAAGTTCAAGTTACAAATTAATTGAAACCCTACCGTGACATCTCCGATCTTCGTTCCCTTCTGCATAGCCGCAATCAGGTCGGACGGGACGTGATCAAAGATTAGACAAACTAAAAACAGGTCTCGCGAATAAAGCGTATTGTCTGACATTCCATACGCACATACCCGCACTCAGTGACTCGATCTTGAATTTCTTCGTAGCTGGCAGCCGAAGCATCAGATGCAAGGCGATCGGATTCGACAACAAACACGTGCACCTGAAACGAGACCACCGACCTCATTAGCTGAGAAGCCCCGCAATCTGACCAAGTCCTTACTTCTCGTCTTGCATTGCTTGGAAGATGGATGGCGGGCCGGGTGCTGGGTAAACCACTTTGGCGCCTAGGACAGCCGTAGACATTACAGCCAAACACAATACTGGTCCTCGGAAAACTGGCATCGCGCAGCAAAGAGCTTCTCCCTGAAATAAAAGCATAAATTCGAATTGCCAAACGGCGAACAGAAGCAGATCTTGCATACCCGTTGATCCAAATACAGGCGTTTTCCAGCCACTTTAGCTGCGTTCACCACTTGAAAGTGAGAAAGCATTGCAGCTTTTGCCTCTCCAGTTGTAGCCTGAAACGAAAAGGTTCCATCACATCCATATGTCTTCCCACCCAAAGTTGACCAATAATCCAGCGAGACTTGACAGTACTCACAATCAAGCCACTTCTTATGGTTGTGTCTGGAAAATTTGGGACTCACTTTCCGGCAAAAGCAACTAGCAGTACAGGCCCTGCTTATGTTTCCTCACGATCAGGTAAAAGTTAAAAAGTCCCAATTTTTCCAGACTTACCAATAAAATGCATTGATGACATGCATCATCACACTAACGAGGAGCTGCAGTCTGCCAACACTCTGACTCTGTTAGACATGCAAATATACTTACTGACGCTATCCAACGTCCAATGTTAAAAAACGCATGCAACAAACGGCAACCGGAACTATAAAACTCGCTACGATGAATACCGATGTGAATTGAATACTGGCCAAATCGTCCGGCTTGATTTGCTCCGAGACGGATGCCAACTTGTCTTGGTTCTCAACTTTTGATCCAACCATGAATAAATAAGATAATTTGTAGCAGCCGCTAAAACAACACGTACAAGTGAATGTGGAGAAAATGAAGAATTAAGAGATAAGGGAGTATTCAGAAACCACACAAACATCTCACGATCAGCCCCATCCAGTCGAGTAACCCACTTACGCATAAGTCATTTCCTCCTCGGCTATAATCACGTGAGTCAATTTGGGCAATGCTCGACTTTCCAAATGGCCCAAAGCACTATCCTTGATTTCGGGGGCGACCTTACGCAGGATCTCGTAGCAATTTCCCGGGCTTACAGTCGGAAAACATATCACTGCTTTGCAATCGGCCTAAAAACCGAGACTCACATCTATTTGAAACTGAACACTAAAAATCCATACCAATTTCATATGCGACAATACCACGTCGGGTCCGAATGAATGATTCATATTCGAATAGACTAATCCAGCCTTGGCGCACGAGTAGACGGCCATGATCAAATGCGCGTGATTGGCGCCCCACAGCATAACGTGATCGCCGGGTGACAATCCCAATCCCAACAAACCAGCCGCCAGCACGTCCACTTCTCGCTTCAGTTGCGTGAATGTATAACGCAGATTCTCGTCCGGAAATACAGCCGCATCTTGCAGACCGAGCTGACGACAACTCGCATCGAAGGCTTGCCCGATCGTCAAGTTGACCGAAGGATCGTTCGTACATCCTTTCACGTAACTCGTATCACCAGACGGCTTCGAATTGCTCATGGTTGACCAAACCTACGACAAGCCCACATAGACCAAACCAGCAAAGCCCCCAGCCTCGATATCACCTGAGTCGACAGCTAGCACCAAACATCACTCCACACTCAATCAGCGAAATTTACTGAACATGACATAAAGTATAGTACTGTCGCTCGGAACCTACACGCGCTAATTACACATCTTAAAAAGAACCGACCAAGTAACGATGCTAAAACCACGCAACCCACCACAACCTGAAGCGACCAAGATGCATATTATGCAGGAATGGTGAGGATATGTCTCATGTACATTGCTTGGGAATACTGCACGCATACGAGCAATGACTCACAATACAACACCCAAAATTATAGTGCAGACTACATAGCAGGCCGCAATATTATACAGACGTAACTGGCATAGCAGCAGCCGCGCCATGCTCTGATCCCTCCAACGACCTCCGATGAACATCCGTCTGACCAGGTCGCCGATTCATCACAACCCTCCGACTACACTCGCCCTCCATCGCCGGATTTGAACCGCTCGTTGTTCCATTTTGCTCGTTGTTTTTAGGCCCTCGTTTTGCCTTTCTCCTCGCCTTCATCATAAGCTTCTTCAGCTTCTTCTTGCACAGCTTGCCCTTGGTTTCTCGTTCTGCAGGATTACTACACGAAGCTCCTCCAACATCGCCGCTCGTTTCTGGTCTCGACGGGCGTGACCGACGATCCACAGTAGCCGAAGCCTGATGCTGAGCAGCAGCTTGCATATGATGGGGCGTGGCCAGCGCAAGACCCACTTGATAACTTGCGGAGCTCGTCAAAAGCACCTCAGACCTTGGACGAATTTCATTGCTGCTCAGAGACCCACGCTCTTCCGAAAGACCGCTATCGCACTGAGAACACGAACAGCAATCGTCGTCCTCCAAATTCGCCTCATCGACACGCAACGATTCTCGGCTGCTGCTCAGTGAAGACGCCGAAGAAGACGATGACAAACTGGAAGAAGAATAAGTGGTCGTTGATCGTGCTTCTGCTTCGTCGTCGTCCGGGTAATCCGAAGTGCGACTATGCCTACCAGCTCCAACCATAAGCGTTGACGGCGGGCGATGGCCACTTTGCGAAGCGCTTCTACGAATCGTTGAGACATCGTGCACTGCCTGACGATACGTAGGCGGCGGTTCAGCAGGCGCCGTCGCCCGCGGTGGTGCCCTCGCCAATGCTTCTGGAGCTCTCGGTAGTGTGACAGCGGCGTTATAAGGCGGAGGCCCTACGGCTATGACCGCTGCTTGATCCGCAGAAGACATAATTCGAGGAAGTGCTGCGGAGAACAAACCACTCTCGGCCGCATCAATCGAATGCCTCCCATCTCCAACATGAGAACAGGCAGAACCGTGACGGAATGATTGCAGTCCTGAAACATCACCAATCAGCGTTTCTCATTAATTCCTTGCTTAGCCACCCCAGCTGAATGGAAACCACCACAATATGCGTGACCCAATGACTCGCAATGACAGAAAAAGGTCGCCTTACTTCTCAACGTAATCAACAGCCGCTTCCGCCGCATTCGATGCAAGGTGAATAGCACTAAGGAAATGACCAAGAATAGGGCCACCGTCAACGCGCCCAACTTCATATTCAGGCTGCTCTGATCATTCGGCCTTTCTAAAAGAAAAGCGTTCGTGAACTAGAAATGTTTCTTCACCAGTACTGGCCAAGAACTGGTCCCAAATTTGAACTTACCAACAACCACGGCTGGCACGCAAACATCGCAACAATGCAGTGGATCTCTTTTGATATACCCTTCGCACTTGTCTGGAGGCGCACATGATATCTGCAACAGAAAACACCCTGGTCAGCCCTGGAATTCTGTAAAACAGCCTACGATAAGCTGGTAATACCCGTATTAGTTAAACAAGGCAAACATGCATTTCTCCACAGCAATACCTTGAGTCAACCAGTTTACACCTACCCGAGCTCTTAAACAATCCCCCTCCTGGTTTAATCATCTAATCATCTTACCTGTTTGCACATAAACTCGGCGTTGCTACACAAGCACAACGTGCACGGATCGGCGTAATAATATTCTCCGATGGGCACGATTTTCTGACGCTTCGAATCCAAACAAGCCGTAATACTATCACCAACCGTTCCCCTATTGCCACCGGTCACCGTCTGACCGTCACTTGTTCCGTTGTTCATATTAAAAGCTAATGCCTGACCCACGAACGCCGCCGCTACCCTGTCGGCCTCCTTCTCCGCCAAATCTAACATTGTCCAAATGCAGATGTGTCCTTCGATTAGTTCATCACGAATGCCAACCTGGAAAATATAAAACCAGCACATAAGTTACAGCATCAAAACATGCCCATTTCAAGATGTACACTTTTGAATTGAACTAGGACTGAACCACCTAATAGGCGCCATAGAGAATAGTAATCAAGAATACAGGGGATGCAGCGCCAAATAGAATTGCCGAGATCCCAAATATTACGCAGATAGGTAACTACGGGCCCAGCAGTGCGTGTACTTCGGACATGCCGGAATATTCGAGAATGAACGTAGGTAGGGTGGCTGGAAAGAGGGTCACTCACATTGACAAAACGCGCGCAGCACAAACGAACCGAGGGTATGCGAGAGCGACAACGGAGGAAGAACAAGGGCGTGCGGACACCGCCCGACCGAATCGGACCACGCTGGCACGAAGAGAATTTCTACGACAACATCATCGGCGCACGATCGGCAACCATAACAAACAAGGCTGTTAACGATTCGCTGTAACCATGAGATCATTTTTTTCTCATAGGGTCTAGCGTGATTTACATCTTCATATTGCCTCGACACCAGACTAGACGCGTAAAAACCAAATGCGCAACAACTTCGGCGGGAATCGAACCCGATTCCAGCGTTCAATGCACGAATAAACTGCCAAAGACATGGCACATCCAATGCATAGACTTGAATCATACGAGCGCACCCAGTCAAAATTGTAGCAACTGCAAAAGGAACTCCCTCCGCCTTCGTTTGGATAATATCAAGCTATGGATCGAATAAAAATCTTGAAAAATCAAAGACACCGATAAGCATGCGAAATTATGTAAACGGTCCAGAAATGAATCAGCCAGCAAGAAGACGCATTGGGTTTCGCGTGTATGCTCGAGCGAGTCCCGTATGGAGCCCCCGCTCGAATGGGTGGATGACGCCAGCTTGTCAAAACCAAGACCCGCTGACCAACAACGGCACCACAACCCGATATCGCCACGCGCGGGAGTAGGCACTAAATTTCATCCTTCTCAGAATAGTTGAGAATGGGTATCGCGTCGAGAAACGGAAACTAGTTGTTGATGTTTACTCACGGGAGCCTTCGAACAGCCAGTGGCGAAATATTCGCGTGTATAGCTGAACACTGTTGCCCACCAAGGCGGACCGAGAATACTCAGCAAGCAGACAAGGTTTTCCAACCATTTGACACGAACTGGCTTCTGTTCGTCAGCCAGCCAGCCTGCTTCGCAAATTACCTCCGCTCGAACGAATCTAGGTTGAGAAAGTAAAATTACGAGTTCCGCAGTTCGACAAAGCTATCTTTATGCATCTGGCTGGCGGCAGACACCAAAACCAGCCTCGCTTGCGTTCTAGAACCAATAGATAGTAAAAAGCTTTGAAAACACGAGAAAAAAACAGAGCACTGAGGTAGAAGTCGTAATAGACCACACCAAAAATCTATTTACAAACGATCGATAGATCGAACAAAAATAAGTGCTCGCGACAAGTGACAAAAAATGATCTAAATTTGCAGCCTACTCTTCATTCAAGCAAGCCCCACCTACGGAAAACAAAAACTGTTCTGAGAGCGTGAACACTAATTTTCTGCACCTTCACGTACAATACGTACTTATTTCACTAGGTATCCAATAAAATTCCTACCGTCCTGTTTCTGTAATGTGCAAGGTGCAAGGCTGCCTCGCATGTTGAACAAGACAAAAATGCGGCGGCAAAATGTTAGAAAGCTCAACTAGATTTTTCAAAATAACTGGGATGACCCTAACGCTGATGTCTGCAAGTTAGTTGTGTTCATACTTGTAACATTCCATTCTTCATCGGGATAGGTACAAAATCCATCTCTTGATAAGAATCCACTTTTTATAACCTATGAAAGATTTAGGGACCTACAAATTATGGCTATTTACCTTTTTCGCTCTCTAGTCGATTGCGTAGTCGAGCTACGGGTTTCACTTCTAGGCAACTTCCACTAAAAAACGATGGCCAAAGAATGTGAAAAATAAGAACCACAGAAATCAATACAATCAAGAAAATTTTAACATCGTAACATAAACTCATAAACTGTAAACACCTCGTGCTGCTTCCTGTTTCCGGTTGGTGGGTCGGTAGCCAGCGCACATGTGGGAAATTGTGCCACCTTTTAGCCGTAAGAGCGCGAAATTTGAAAATTTACTTGTGGTGGCCAATATATGTGTGGTACATACAGTAGCCAATGTTCATGTGGATATCCATAGCTAAGTATAATCACAGTCGAGTCCGCTTACTATTACCAGCTCCTGACGGAAAGAAAATGTGACAATATCCGGACTGTTACTAAAATCGAAGTACACTCTGAAATGGCCAAAAATTTACTTTAGCTCCTTTTATCACTATTTCGTATCATTTTCATGTAATCCAAACCTTTTAAAAGACGCAACGCTTTTTCGAAAGTTTTTGTAATCAAAGATATCAAAATTATCAGGACCAGTCAAATTAAACCTGAAGCATAAAGGTGCCATGCCTCAAAATGTACGCGTTTTCTTGCGAGAAACCCTACTTTTCGACGAGGGGCAAGTGCACAGACGTGTATCGCCATGGTTCGTTTCATACTTTTGCCCGAGCCACGACCAACAATGCTATGGACGTGAAAGGTGCTTTGAGCGTCGATGCGCCACATTCGACGAATACGCAAGGATCGACGAAGCCAGACGCCGTCAGCAAATCGAACACCAAGAATTGAGACCGCAGCAGCCACAATGTCCGAATCAGTGTACCCCTGCGCCTATCACCAGTCAAGAGCCAGATTCAGAGGAAGACGATCAAGAAGAGCACGTCTCTCCAGATGACGAATACCAGAGGCGATTTGCCGAGTATAACAGGCAGGTGGCCGAACGAGAGAGATAATTCGAGGAGCAGCAGTGGCAGATGGAGGAAGAACGAAGACGACAAGAGATAGCCGAGAACCAAAGAAGTGGAGCGACGAAGGCGCCAAGAACAGGAAGAACAAGGTCGACGTCAGGAACAAGAGGAGCAACGGAGAAGACAGCAACAGGAATAAGAGACTCACTTGTCAGCAGTGAATCCGAGAACAGGAAGAAGCCAGACGGAGGGAAACCGGACATCAGAATCGTCTGCGAGAGCAGTAGGAACGAAAAGAAGAAGAAGCTGCCCAAAACAGGCTTTGCGAAAAAATGCTGCGAGGCAACTCATCTCATTGATAGTTAGGGCTTACGTCCCTTTAGCGACAGGCCACCTTTGCATACTATTCCTTCCGTTGGCGTTTCTGCCAATCTCCCCTGTTAAAGCACAAAACGGTATTGCTTGCTATAAGGCGAAAACAAGTGCCGCTAGAAACCATGCTTTCCTCAGAAAGGAGATTGCTTGTGTCCAGTAGAACTGGCAATTACCAAGTGTAAAGCTGCCCCTGCTTTACACTATCGCCCAGAAACACTCTATTCACATCGTCACTGTTTCCCATCCTCGAGCTGCCTGCACAGTCATTTGAAGCTCTGTCTCTGAGCCTCATTTGAAGCTCTCCTCTGAGCTCGGTCGTGTCTTCAAATCGCTCTCCAATCCCGTACAAAAGCGCGAATCGTCAACGTGTGAGAAATGTCAGCAAAACCCGCCCCAGCTCGCTCGGCGAAACATCCCGGCTCGGCAAAACATTCCAGCTCGGTCCAGTTCGGACACTGGACAAGCCGGTAAAGAAGAGCCGCCCATGATCCTGCAAGTCGATCCCGTCGAGCTGATCCTGCACGACAACGCCTCCACGGTTACCACTCATTTGGACAAGGATCAGGCCAGCTTGTGCCAGCAGGTATGATGCCCCTTTCTCTTTTATGTCTCCCTGACCTCGTCCATTTACAGCTGCCCGCCATACACGTGCGAAGGCTCGACGAGGAGTTCGCTCTGCTCAACATCCTCGCCAAGATCATCGAAGCTTTGCACAGGGCCAACGACGAATTGTCGGAGGCCATCGTCCTGCGAGCCATGGCCAAGAACTTCATCACCCCCGAGACGCAAGGCAAGTTGGCCAGCGGTGTCCCCATCCAACCGCAGAAGCCGGACGAGTTCAGGACGGCCGAGTTCGCCCAAGCCATGAAAGCTCTCAACCAAAAGGTAAGCGCACTGTGCAGCATCTTCAGGGCCTCCAGTCTGGGCGTTCAGGTACCCTGGTCGTGGTGTCCAAAAAAAGAGACGGATTCGGTACCCTGATTTCGCAAACCTGATCCCGTTACTCTTTTAGTACCATGACGATCCAGCGAAACGTTATGCCCTCGGCTGCGTGGCTGCAGCAGCCCACCAACGTCCGGTGACTGGCACTGACGTCTTCTACGTGTTTCAAGCCCTCACCGAGAGAGTGCAGCTGACACCAGAGGAGCTGGCGGCGATCACGCAGGTAAGACGCGCTCCTTGCTCGTCAAAACAGCCAGCCAGAACTCCTTTTCAGTTCCTGATCAAAGCTGTGAAGCTCATGAAGAAAGACGCCGACGAGATGAACCGGAGGATGGCCGCGCAAGGAGGGTCACCGCTCGACCTCGACAATCTGGTCAACGAAAACGCAGTCGCGCATGCGGACGGAACGATCAGTTTCGCCCTCCGTGGGGTTGTTTTTTTTCGTTTGTTGGCTTCTGGTTGTTTGGGGGGGGTTTGGTGTGTTTGCTGGCCATGCGCGCGGCCAACCAGAATGACGCCCGGCGAGAAGGCCGCGAGCTAGTGATCAGCATTGACCAGCTTCCCGGTCCAGTTCCGCCGCCAGTCAAGCTGAACCGCCCGTCGACCACGACGCCTACCGCATGAAGCTCATGAAGCTGCGGGCTGACGAGGACGTAAGTTGGCCAGCGTGGTCAGCCCTGCTCCTACCTGCAGCTTCCCTCCATTTTAGATCCGAGCCGACCCGAAGAAAAAGAAAGCCGTCGACGACCTGATCGCCGCCGAAGCCAAGGCAAGCAGTTGACTCCGCAGCAGCTGCTCGAGATCTTCGAGAACCTGGCCAAGGGAATGAGGCTGACGCCCGAGATGCTGCGAGCCATCCTCGAAGTAAGGCCCTATCGGCCCTCTGAAAGTCGGTGTCTAATACTAATCTCCTTTTCAGCTGATGTGCGCTGAAATGCGGGCTCTGACCCCCAATGAGAAAGCGGAGCTGCAAAAACGCTTCCGCCAGAATCCGCCCCAAGATCCGAACGACGTCGCGCGCGAGGCGGCCCGCGTACGGAAGGAACAAGAGGACCTGGCTCGACAAGGGCAGATGGCTGGCTGTTTCCAGGTCAGGGCTTATCAGGGGTCAGCGCATGCGCCTCTCGTAACCGAGCCCTGTTTCAGGTCTTTCCGCAAGGACATCCCGCGTTCGGAACTCGACCGCCGCCGACGACTCAGTCGAAGGAAGTGGGAATGCGCGCCGGGCCTGCCAGCGTCGAGTGGCACCGCTACCAAGCCCTGGGCATCCAGCCACCGGAAGTGGAAATGGCTCGAATCGTGCTCGTGCAAAGCACCCTCGCCGATGTCAAGAACTTCGACGACGAGAAGACTCAAAAGACGCTGATGCAAGAGGCGTCGCAGGTCTCGTTTAAGTACGGCGCCCGCTCGCTTTCACACTCCGACTGGCCCAAATGACCTTTGTTTCAGGAGCATCCTGGAACCATCGGTTATGGAGAAATACAAGGAGTCGTTGCGGGGCGACAAGCGGGCCATGAGCGCCTTGGTCAACTTGTCCAAGGGAGGCACGGACGAGCGGACGCTGGGCCAAGAAGGTGGCGAGTGATGGCTGCCCCGAGAGAGTCTCAAGAGGTGTCGTTTTCAGAACGTCGACGAACTGCTGTCGACTCTGTACATCGACCGTTCCAAGCTGCGAACGGTGCTGCACCAGATGGTCAACGATCGTCTGCTGACCAACGATGAGGCTAAGGACGTGGAACGACGATGCGAGTCGCACATGGTTGCTGGCGCAGGCAGGATAAAACTGGGAAACCTACAGGCCATGCTCAAGAGGCGCTGATGAAAGAAGACGAACGATGTGACATGGTGATGTGATGCTTGACGCTGTCATGGGTGCCCTCTGAAAGTCGGTGTCTAATACTAATCTCCTTTTCAGCTGATGTGCGCTGAAATGCGGGCTCTGACCCCCAATGAGAAAGCGGAGCTGCAAAAACGCTTCCGCCAGAATCCGCCCCAAGATCCGAACGACGTCGCGCGCGAGGCGGCCCGCGTACGGAAGGAACAAGAGGACCTGGCTCGACAAGGGGAGATGGCTGGCTGTTTCCAGGCTAGGCCTTATCAGGGGTTAGTTTATGCGCCTCTCGCAACCGAGCCCTGTTTCAGGTCTTTCCGCAAGGACAATCCCGCGTTCGGAACTCGACCGCCGCCGACGGGTCAGTCGAAGGAAGTGGGGATGCGCGCCGGGCCTGCCAGCGTCGAGTGGCACCGCCACCAAGCCCCTGGTATTCAGCCACCGGAAGTGTAAATGGCTTGAATCGTGCCCCTGTGCAAGAACCTTAGCCGACGCCTCAAACACTTCACCAACCTTAGAAGACTCAAAAGACGCTGATGCAAGAGGCGTCCCAGGTCTCGTTCAAGTACGGCGCCCGCTCACTTTCACACTCCGACTGGCCCAAACGACCTTTGTTTGAGGAGCATCCTGGAACCATCGGTTATGGAGAAATAGAAGGAGTCGTTGCGGGTAAGCGGGTCATGAGCGCCTTGTTCAACCTGTCCAAGGGAGGCACGGACGAGTGGACGCTGGGCCAGGTAGGTGGCGAGTGATGGCTGCCCCGAGAGTGTCTTAAGAGGCGTCGTTTTCAGAACGTCGACGAACTGCTGTCGACTCTGTATAGCGACCGTTCCAAGCTGCGAACGGTGCTGCACCAGATGGTCAACGATCGTCTGCTGACCAACGATGAGGCCAAGGACGTGGAACGACTTTGCGAGTCGCACATGGTCGCCGGCGGAGGCAGGATGAAACTGAGCGACCTGCAGGTCATGCTCAAGAAGCGCTAATGGAAGAAGACGAACGATGTGACTGGTGATGTGATGCTCGACGGTATCATGGGTGCTT